>JARQOC010000005.1:104793138-104834420 GCA_033576535.1 Allobates femoralis | reverse complement strand
AGCGAGGGACGGAACACGTCCTTCCCACACCAAGGATAGCAGGCCCTACCTCTGTCAGGGTTTCACCGACACTCTACAGCTCCGGAATATCATGATCCTCAGCCTCCTCCTCCTGCGCATCCTCATCCACTGTACCCTCCACACTAGTCCCAAGCTGGAAGCACTGCAGCACTGCCTCTGCGAAGCGGCAACAGACAGTGCTGAAGCTAGTCTGCATAGGTGACAAACCTCACAATGCAGAAGAGGTGTGGACAGCTCTGAAACAGCAGGCAGATCACTGGCTCACACCTCTGAACCTAAAGCCAGGAAAGGTCGTGTGTGACAATGGCCGGAACCTGGTGGCAGCTTTGAGGCGAGGCCAGCTGACGCATGTTCCATGCGTGGCCCATGTGCTCAACCTGGTGGTTCAGAGGTTTATAAAGTCATACCCAGAGCTGTCTGAACTGCTGGTAAAAGTTCGCCGTCTGTCTGCACATTTTCGCAAGTCACCTGCTGCTTCAGCTGATCTTGCCGGCTTTCAGCGCCGTTTGCGTCTTCCGGCCCACAGACTGGTGTGTGGTATCCCCACACGTTGGAATTCAACTCTGCACATGTTGGTCAGGATATGTGAGCAGAAGAGGGCAGTTGTTGACTACCTGCATCACCTAAGCCGTCGGGAAAAACGGTCAAACTCCACACATAACACCTGAGGAGTGGAGAGGGATGTCCGACCTATGTATCGTCCTCCAAAACTTTGAGGACTCCACCAAGATGGTGAGCAGCGATGACGCCATTATTAGCGTCACCATACCACTACTCTGCCTTCTAAAACGGTCTCTGCTGAAAAACAAAGAGGATGCATTGCAGGCGGAGCGCGATGACTTGGAGCAAGAAACAGTAGTGGGTGTGGGTGATAACACACAGCCCAGCCTCATCTCATCACAACGTGCAGTGGAGGACTATGACGAGGAGGAGGAGGATGAAGACATGGAGCAACTCTCTGGCCAAATTGAGGATATGACACCCTCGATTCAGCGTGGCTGGCCAGAGGACAGGGGAGATGAGGAGGAGGAGGAGGAGGACAGCATGTTCAGTCATCGTGTTGGTCTGGATACTGAAGTGATGGCTGTTAAGAGTCTGGCGCACATGGCTGACTTTATGGTAAGCTGCCTGGCTCGAGACCCTCGCGTTCAGAACATCTTGGCCGACAATCAGTACTGGTTGGCAACACTGTTAGACCCACGCTACAAGGAGAACTTTATGTCTTTCATTCCTGAGGTGGAGAGGTCAGCCAAAATGCAGCAGTTCCAGAAGGCCATAGTCACGGAAGTAGGCAAATCATTCCCCTCACAAAACGCTAGCGGCATAGGTCAGGAATCGGTGGACAACCAAGGCGTACGGCCGAGAGGGGCACAAGTCCAATCCGCCAGAGGTAGGGGAACAGTCTTTACGATGTGGGACAGTTTTCTCAGCCCCTCAAGTACCACAGCCCCTGAGGTGTGGGGTAGTGCCACAAGAAATGCTACGTTTGGCCAGATGCTGAAGGAGTACCTTGCAGATCGAACAACTGTACTGCAAGATTCCTCTGTGCCTTACAATTATTGGGTCTCCAAGCTGGACACGTGGCATGAATTGGCTCACTACGCCTTGGAAGTCCTGGCCTGCCCTGCCGCTAGCGTTTTGTCACAGCGTGTTTTCAGTGCTGCAGGTGGAATCATTACTGATAAATGCACCCGTCTGTCAACTGAAAATGCTGACAGGCTGACTCTGATCAAGATGAACAAGGGTTGGATTGGGCCAGAATTCACCACACCACCAACAAATGACAACTGAATTTAAATTTTGTTATGGGAATTTGCCTTTTACCTCCACTCACCCATGGGTACACAGTTCTGGACTTTGGCTAATCGCTGGACTGCTCCTCCTTCTCCTCATGGGCCACCATGATGACCGTTACAATAGTTAGGCTGTTGTTTCAGGTTTACCCGCAGTGGTAAATTTTTTCGCCCATTCTTTTAGAATGGGCATTACAACGACAGGAGACCCGCTCCTTTTCAATGGGAAAAATGTTTTGAGGCCCTCATGCACGTCTCTATCCAGGGACAATGTGGAACCTTCCAATTTTTGGCTGCCCTGCCAAAGGGCTATACTACAATACACCCACTTGAGGTTTACACGCCCTACTGCATGTCTGTATGCATGGGTCATTGTTGAACCTCCCAATTTTTGGCTGCCCTGCCAAAGGGCTATACTACAATACACCCACTTGAGGTTTACAGGCCCTACTGCATGTCTGTATGCATGGGTGTCACGGGTGGCACGGATGACAGGGTAGAGGCCACGCGCAGACGGTCCCAGCGTTTGGCCAATCAGCCATAAGGTTTGAGGACGGTCCGTCTTTCAGGGGCATTTACCTTCTGTGTAGATAAAGAGAAGGTATGATAAGATCTCCCTATCATGGGAGGACGGCTGGGAAGGTCTTGTGCTCGGTCTGGTTTCTACACCAGTATTCTGGGTCTCTAGGACCCAGCAGGTTCTTCCCTCCTTTATAAGGAGTTTCATTGCCCTCCCTCGGTGCAGGTGATATTTCCTTGTGGACTCATTATCCTTGCTCCAAGCAGAAGCTGAGATTGTGGAGGTTGCTGTGCTCTGCTGCAAGATAAGTGTTTTCTTTCCCCATTGTCTGTTTTCCTTGTGTTGTCTTTAGTTGTTAGTGGAGGGGTCTAGTGAACCTCCCCATCTGATCCTTAGATAAGGTAGTGCTAGGATCAGAGAGGGACGAGGTTCGTGGTCGGCGACAGTTGAGGAAACTGTATAGGGACGTCAGGGCAGACAGGGTCAGCCCCAGGAAGACTAGGGGTCACCCTCTCCCTCTTGTGCCCATAGCTTTAGGGACTCCTTATCCCCCCCCGTCGTTGTCCTACGCTGGGTGTCTCTCCCGCTCCCAGCGTGACAATGGGTCATTGTTGAACCTCCCAATTTTTGGCTGCCCTACCAAAGGGCTATACTACAATACACCCACTTCAGGTTTACAGGCCCTCCTGCATGTCTCTATTCAGGGACAATATGGAGCCTCCCAATTTTTGGCTGCCCTGCCAAAGGGCTATACTACAATACACCCACTTGAGGTTTACAGGCCCTACTGCATGTCTGTATGCATGGGTCATTGTTGAACCTCCCAATTTTTGGCTGCCCTGCCAAAGGGCTATACTACAATACACCCACTTCAGGTTTACAGGCCCTACTGCATGTCTGTATGCATGGGTCATTGTTGAACCTCCCAATTTTTGGCTGCCCTACCAAAGGGCTATACTACAATACACCCACTTCAGGTTTACAGGCCCTCCTGCATGTCTCTATCCAGGGACAATATGGAGCCTCCCAATTTTTGGCTGCCCTGCCAAAGGGCTATACTACAATACACCCACTTGAGGTTTACAGGCCCTACTGCATGTCTGTATGCATGGGTCATTGTTGAACCTCCCAATTTTTGGCTGCCCTGCCAAAGGGCTATACTGTCTACAATACACCCACTTGAGGTTTACAGGCCCTACTGCATGTCTGTATGCATGGGTCATTGTTGAACCTCCCAATTTTTGGCTGCCCTGCCAAAGGGCTATACTGCAATACACCCTCTTCAGGTTTACAGGCCCTCCTGCACGTCTCTATCCAGGGACAATGTGGAGCCCCCCAATTTTTGGCTGCCCTGCCAAAGGGCTATACTACAATACACCCACTTCAGGTTTACAGGCCCTCCTGCACGTTTCTATCCAGGGACAATGTGGAGCCTCCCAATTTTTGGCTGCCCTGCCAAAGGGCTATACTACAATACACCCACTTCAGGTTTACAGGCCCTCCTGCACGTCTCTATCCAGGGACAATGTGGAGCCTCCCAATTTTTGGCTGCCCTGCCAAAGGGCTATACTACAATACACCCACTTCTTTACAATGGGCACTTCAGGTTTACAGGCCCTCATGCACGTCTCTATCCAGGGGCATTGGTGAACCTCCCAATTTTAGACTGCCCTGGCAAAGGAAAATACTAGAATAGACCCAGTTCCTCAAAATGGGCACAATATGTCAAGACAGGGCTTCATGTACGTCTCTTCTCAGGGACATCGGAGTGCCGCACAATGATTTCACGTAAAATCTTTCATGTAATCACGAAAAGTAACATACACCAGCTGTATCTCACTATTGGGTATGTGCCCTTAACATTTCCACCCTGAGTATTCATTTTAGTGTCATTTTGGAAGGTTTTCTGGTGACTCCGTAAAATTGGCGTGAAACTCGAACAAGATTGTTCACAGCTGTGACTTTTGAGTGAGAAATGCTTCTAGGGGTCTTCCCCATGGTGTTGCCATGTCATTTCAGCACTCTTCTGAGACTTTTGTGACATTTTTAGGGTTTCTACATGCTGCCGGCAGTCATTTCATAAAAATACTCGGGTCTCCCATAGGATAACATTGGGCTCGGTACTCGGGCCGAGTACACGAGTATCTCGGGATGCTTGGCCCGAGCTTCGAGCACCCGAGCATTTTAGTACTCGCTCATCACTATTTAAAAATAACATTTTCCACATGTCTACAATACATCAGCACAATTTTGGAAACAATTTTTTTTTTGTTAAGAAGTCAGAAGGGTTGAAAGTTTATCATCAATTTTTCGTTTCTCCAACAAAATTTACAAAACCATTTTTTAGGGACCACATCCAATCAGAAGTTTAAGCGGCCTATATGACTGAAAATACCCCAAAGTGACACCATTCTAAAAACTGCACCATTCAGACTACTTAAAACCACATCAAGTGGTTTATTAACTCTTCAGATGTGTCACAGGAACTAAAGCAATGTGGAAGAAAAACATTTAAATTTTACTTCTTCTAACAAAAATTATACTTTAACCTCAAATATTGAATTTTCACAAGGGTAACAGAAGAAATTTCACCATACAATTTATTATTGTGTAATTTTCCCCGTGTACGCTGATATGGGGAATAAACTACTGTTTGGGCACACAGCAGGGCTCGGAAGGGAAGGAACATCATTTCACTTCTTGAAGAGAAATTTGACTTGGAGAACCTCTGATGTCCTTAAACAGTACAAACACTCCACAAGTGACTATGTAGTGAGGTGAGCAATTCAGATTGTATCATAGAAATGGATATGGAAATGAACTGTGCACAGTCCGCTACTGCCCCTTGTGGATAAGTGCTGAAACAAACGCAGGGAAGTGGGAAATTCCCTTTTCAGCAAATGTGTTTACTCAGGAAGAGAGAGCAGCAGGAAGTCAGTGCAGATCCAGAGCTGAGCCAGGGGAGACCTGCTTGTGGATGTCTGTTGAAAGAGGGCTACTTTGCTACACCTTGCCGGAAAAATCACCCCGCAGAAGCCCCTGTGACTGATCCTGGGCCACTGGACTTTGGTGCTGTGACTCTGGCCGCTCTGCAAAACCTTGCCCGCCGAGCACCCGGAGTGCATGTGCAGGGGCCGTGACCGACATAAGGGAGCCATTTGTACTGCCGTGATCTCCCTCCTGCTGCTCGGGGTACCCCGAGACTGAGAGAGACTTCT
This sequence comes from Allobates femoralis, assembly GCA_033576535.1. Classification (NCBI taxonomy): domain Eukaryota; kingdom Metazoa; phylum Chordata; class Amphibia; order Anura; family Aromobatidae; genus Allobates; species Allobates femoralis. Next base: position 104,828,868 of record JARQOC010000005.1, on the reverse strand, counting down.
GTGCTGCTGTGGGCCTCCTTCTGCTGCTCGATGTGCCCTGAGACTGGGAGAGACTAACAAAGAAAGATTCCATTACCTGCGGAAGGAGACCAAAGAAGAAGACTGAGGAGTTTCCCCCTTCAGCGCTGCACCGGACCCATCCTCGTGAGATCCCCAGGCCTGCGACGTGGGAGCGACATCTTCTTCTGTGATAGACTGGTACGTGATTTTAGGGAAAGTTAGGGAAAGATACCTTCATTGTTGTGTTTTTTTCTTTTCTTGCGGCGTACCCGGAAGAAGTGAAGATCCAGAGACTCTAATATATACAAGTGCGCATATAGTTCGGTTGACTGTGATATAAACATGTTTGCCAGTAAAGAAACGTTATTATCGGTTAAACCTGAGTATGGGGATTCTGTTGAGAAAGATCATACACACACACCCGCGGCCTTACCACCGGTCGCTTCAACTACATTTTGGAAACTAGATCTCCCAAGGAAATTATCTAGATGTTTGGTTAACACTTTGAACCCCCAGGTGCTTCATAGAGTTTATAATGTTGAGCTATGAAAATGAAAAAATACTTATTTTTTCCACAAAAATGTTCTTTTAGTTTCAATTTTATAATTTTCTCAAGGGCAACAGGATAAAATGAACTCCAGATTTTGTTGGTCAATTTCTCCTGAGTACACTGATACCCCATATGTAGCGTAAAACCATTGTTTGTGCACAAGGGAGGTTCTTGGAAGGGAAGGGTTCTTGACATTAATTTTTGAATAGAAAATTGGAATCAATACCGGACTGCATGCCATATTTGGAGAGCCCCTTATGTGCCCCTTATGTGTCCAAACAGGGGTGCACCTACTATGAGTTGTTCACCTCAAGTGGTGCCACCTGCTGGTAGACAGAGAGTTGCATTCGTGGGGGACCTGGTGGTAGCGCAACCCCCCTTGCAGATGCCGCTCCCACTGCTATAGTCCCAGCAGCTGCTGCTGGCCGCTGGCTTCCAGGTCCCGGCCACAACTGTCTTCCCTCTGCCCTCTGCAGCTTAGCACGGCAGAGAGCGATGATGGAATCACTGAGCATCCCGCTGTGTCTAGCTGTGCAGATTGTCCGGCAGAGACACACTGAGGAGATGAGACTGGATGAGACTGGAGCAGCCAGTGAAGACCGTGGAGAAAGCTGAGGATTTTGTTTTTTCCATCAGTGAGTGAGACGGAGACTGTGATGTGAAATATAGCATAAGAGGAATGTGGAGGGTGCTGTATATATATATATATGAAGTACTTTGGGGAATGTTTTATCCATTATAAAATTTTCTAAGGTTTTTTTGAGTGTGTCTGCCGAAATCGCGCGCCACACAGAGGCAGCTATCAGACTATGCAAATAGGCGCGAGAATTCAAAGTTCGAATTTCGTGCCTATTTGCAGCCCGGCGAGATAACATGCCACTGTCACCGGAATACATGGTGGCCGCAGCGGCGGCTCTCCTCACAGCCCCCCCGCTTCTCCTGCCCCCACTCCCCAAGGCACCCCCGATCTTCCTGCCCCCCTCTGCTCCTCCTGCCCCCCTCCGCTTTTCGCGGCACCTGCCCCACGGCCTCCCTCTGCCCCCCCGCTTCTCCTGCCCCCCCCGTTCTTCAAGCCCCCCCGTGGCCCCCCCGCTCTCCCTGCCCCACCCGCTTCTCCACGGTGATAAAAATAAAAACAATCCCATAAGGATACTTACCCTCCGCCAGCTCGCTGCTCCACCTCCGTCTTCTAGCTTCTAGAGGGCTTGAGGACCTGTTGTTGCCTGGGAAACCGATCAGCTGATCGGTTTCCCAGGCAACGACAGGTCCTGCCATGGGAGCTTCAAGATGGAGGTGGACGGGTAAGTATCCTCACATCCTGCTTCCCCCCACTGCCACCATCCTGCCACCCCCGCCGGCTCCATCCTGCCCCCGCCGCCACCATCCTGCCCCCCCTGCCGGCTCCACCCTGCCCCCCACCATCCTGCCCCCCTGCCACCATCCTGCCCCCTACCACCATCCTGCCCCCCCCCGGCGAGATAACATGCCACTGTCACCGGAATACATGGTGGCCGCAGCGGCGGCTCTCCTCACAGCCCCTCCGCTCCTCCTGCCCCCACTCCCCAAGGCACCCCCGATCTTCCTGCCCCCCTCCGCTCCTCCTGCCTCTCCTGCCCCCCTCCGCTTTTCGCGGCACCTGCCCCACGGCCTCCCTCTGCCCCCCCGCTTCTCCTGCCCCACCCCGTTCTGCCATGGGAGCTTCAAGATGGAGGTGGACGGGTGTAATGGAAATATTAATAACAATATTAATAACAAGTTGCTGCTCCTGACCAAATCAATATAGACCAAGCGCCGGCATTGAAAAGTAGTAAACACCAGACACAGTGAGTCAGATGTACACCCTTCCTTGGTCAGACCCAAGCTCCCAGTGCCTGTTTATTATAAGACATTTGGTTTTTACTCAAAAAGGGGCTCGGTCAGCCCTACTCAGATGTATTCATTGGTCCATGGGCAATAAGGGGCTCGGTCAGTCCTACTCAGATGTATTCATTGGTCCATGGTCAATAAGGGGCTCGGTCAGTCCATGGGCGGATCCATGAAGTCATCAAGGGGAGTGGTCTTGATCGAGTATGTTATTCTGTGATTGGTTCGTCTTCCCTGACCTCCAGCTTCGGTGATTGGTCAGACTTCTTTAGACTCCATCTTGCTCTCAGCACATGGTGTGATGTGGCAGGAAATGGCAGCCATGTTTAAATCACAACTTATACAATGTAAAATAATACACTCTATATATATCATTTCTCCCATGCCCTTATGTCTTAGGCTTAATGAAGTATTTTGATCTTAAGGCTCTCCTTAACACGGGTAAGTATCCTCACATCCTGCTTCCCCCCACTGCCACCATCCTGCCACCCCCGCCGGCTCCATCCTGCCCCCGCCGCCACCATCCTGCACCCCCTGCCGGCTCCACCCTGCCCCCCACCATCCTGCCCCCTGCCACCATCCTGCCCCCTGCCACCATCCTGCCCCCCCCCCCTCCGCCGGCTCCATCCTGTCCCCCCCCCCGCCGGCTCCATCCTGTTCCCGCCCGCCAGCTACATCCTGTTCCCCATCGGCTCCATCCTGCCCCCCTGCATCCATCCTGCCCCCCCTGCCAGCTCCATCCTGCCTCGCTCGCCACCATCTTGTCCCCCCGCCGGCTCCATCCTGCCTCGCTCGCCACCATCCTGCCACCCACCCCCCCAGCCACCATCCTTCCCCCCCACCACCATCCTGCCCCACCGGCTTTATCCTGCCTCGCTCGCCACCATCCTGCCCCCCCCACCCCCCCAGCCACCATCCTTCCCCCCCGCCACCATCCTGCCCCACCAGCTCCATCCTGCCCTGCCGTCTCCATCCTGCCCCCCACCGGCTCCATCCTGCCCCCCCCGCATCCATCCTGCCCCCCTCCGCCGGCTCCATCCTGCCCCCTCGCTCCATCCTGCCCCCACCGGCTCCATCCTTTCCGCCCACATCCATCCTGCCCCCTCGCCGGCTCCATCCTGCCTCGCTCGCCACTATCCTGCCCCCACGCCGGCTCCATCCTGCCTCGCTTGCCACCATCATGCCCCCATCACCTCCCCGCTACCATCCTTCCCCTTCCCGCCACCATCCTGCCCCACCGGCTCCATCCTGCCCCCCCGCCACCATCCTGCCCCCCTGCCACCATCCTGCTCCACTGGCTCCATCCTGCCCTGCTGGCTCCATCCTGCCCCCCACCGGCTCCATCCTGCCCCCTGCATCCATCCTGCCCCCCCGCCGGCTCCATCCTGCCTCACTCACCACCATCCTGCCCCCCCACCCACCTGCCACCATCCTTCCCCCCCACCACCATCCTGCCCCCCCAGCTCCATCCTGCCCCGCTCGCTCCATCCTGCCCCCCGCCAGCTCATCCTGCCCCGCCGGCTCCATCCTGCCCCGCTCACTCCATCCTGCCCCGCTCGCCACCATCCTAGCCCCCTCGCTACCATCCTGCCCCGCTTGCTCCATCCTGCCCCCACTGGCTCCATCCTGCCCCCCCGCATCCATCCTGCCCCCCCGCCGGCTCCATCCTGCCTCACTCACCACCATCCTGCCCCCCCACTCCCCTGCCACCATCCTTCCCCCCACCACCATCCTGCCCCCCAGCTCCATCCTGCCCGACTCGCTCCATCCTGCCCCCGCCAGCTCATCCTGCCCCGCCGGCTCCATCCTGCCCCGCTCACTCCATCCTGCCCCACTCACTCCATCCTGCCCCGCTCGCCACCATCCTAGCCCCATCGCTACCATCCTGCCTCGCTTGCCACCATCCTGCCCCCCCGCAGGCTCCATCCTGCCTCGCTCGCCACCATCATGCCCCCCCGCTCCCCCGCCACCATCCTTCCCCTCCCCACCACCATCCTGCACCACCAGCTCCATCCTGCCCCGCTCCCACCATCCTGCTCCACCTCCGTCTTCTAGCTTCTAGAGGGCTTGAGGACCTGTTGTTGCCTGGGAAACCGATCAGCTGATCGGTTTCCCAGGCAACGACAGGTCCTGCCATGGGAGCTTCAAGATGGAGGTGGACGGGTAAGTATCCTCACATCCTGCTTCCCCCCACTGCCACCATCCTGCCACCCCCGCCGGCTCCATCCTGCCCCCGCCGCCACCATCCTGCACCCCTGCCGGCTCCACCCTACCCCCCACCATCCTGCCCCCCTGCCACCATCCTGCCCCCTGCCACCATCCTGCCCCCCCCTCCGCCGGCTCCATCCTGTTCCCCCCCCGCCGGCTCCATCCTGTTCCCCCCCGCCAGCTACATCCTGTTCCCCATCGGCTCCATCCTGCCCCCCTGCATCCATCCTGCCCCCCCTGCCAGCTCCATCCTGCCTCACTCGCCACCATCTTGTCCCCCCGCTGGCTCCATCCTGCCTCGCTCGCCACCATCCTGCCCCCCCACCCCCCCAGCCACCATCCTTCCCCCCCACCACCATCCTGCCCCACCGGCTTTATCCTGCCTCGCTCGCCACCATCCTGCCCCCCCCCCCCAGCCACCATCCTTCCCCCCCGCCACCATCCTGCCCCACCAGCTCCATCCTGCCCTGCCGTCTCCATCCTGCCCCCCACCGGCTCCATCCTGCCCCCCCCGCATCCATCCTGCCCCCCCTCCGCCGGCTCCATCCTGCCCCCTCGCTCCATCCTGCCCCCACCGGCTCCATCCTTTCCGCCCACATCCATCCTGCCCCCTCGCCGGCTCCATCCTGCCTCGTTCGCCACTATCCTGCCCCCACGCCGGCTCCATCCTGCCTCGCTTGCCACCATCATGCCCCCATCACCTCCCCGCTACCATCCTTCCCCTCCCCGCCACCATCCTGCCCCACCGGCTCCATCCTGCCCCCCCGCCACCATCCTGCCCCCCTGCCACCATCCTGCCCCACTGGCTCCATCCTGCCCTGCCGGCTCCATCCTGCTCCCCACCGGCTCCATCCTGCCCCCCGCATCCATCCTGCCCCCCCGCCGGCTCCATCCTGCCTCACTCACCACCATCCTGCCCCCCCACCCCCCTGCCACCATTCTTCCCCCCCACCACCATCCTGCCCCCCCAGCTCCATCCTGCCCTGCTCGCTCCATCCTGCCCCCCGCCAGCTTGCCCCGCCGGCTCCATCCTGCCCCGCTCACTCCATCCTGCCCCGCTCACTCCATCCTGCCCCGCTCGCCACCATCCTAGCCCCCTCGCTACCATCCTGCCCCGCTTGCTCCATCCTGCCCCCACTGGCTCCATCCTGCCCCCCCGCATCCATCCTGCCCCCCTGCCGGCTCCATCCTGCCTCACTCACCACCATCCTGCCCCCCCACCCCCCTGCCACCATCCTTCCCCCCCACCACCATCCTGCCCCCCAGCTCCATCCTGCCCCGCTCGCTCCATCCTGCCCCCCGCCAGCTCATCCTGCCCCGCCGGCTCCATCCTGCCCCGCTCACTCCATCCTGCCCCACTCACTCCATCCTGCCCCGCTCGCCACCATCCTAGCCCCATCGCTACCATCCTGCCTCGCTTGCCACCATCCTGCCCCCCCGCAGGCTCCATCCTGCCTCGCTCGCCACCATCATGCCCCCCGCTCCCCCGCCACCATCCTTCCCCTCCCCACCACCATCCTGCACCACCAGCTCCATCCTGCCCCGCTCCCACCATCCTGCCCCGCTCCCACCATCCTGCCCTGCCGGCTCCATCCTGCCCTGCTCCCATCATCCTGCCCCGCCAGCTCCATCCTGCCCCGCCGGCTCCATCTCCCCCCCCCCAGCCACTATCTTGCCCCCCCCAGTCATCATCCTGCTTCTCCGGCTCCATCCTGCTCCTCCAGCTCTATCCTGCTCCTCCAGCTCCATCCTGCCCTGCTCCCTCCATCCTGCCCCCCTCGCTCCATCCTGCCCCCGCCTCCATCCTGCCCCCCGCCTCCATCCTGCCCCCGCTGTTCTTGCTCCCTCGCCTCAATCCTGCCCCCCCGCCTCCATCCTGCCCCCCTCCTCCATCTTGCCCCCACCTGCCTCCATCCTGCCCCCACCTGCCTCCATCTCCTGCCCCCCCTCCGCCTCCATCCTGCCCCCTCTCTGCCTCCATCCTGCCCCACCCCCAGCTCTATCCTGGCCCACCCCCTGGCTCCATCCTGCTCCGCCCCCCGGCTCTATCCTGCCCCGTCCCCCGTCTCCATCCTGGCCACCTGCCTCCATCCTGCCCCCCCCGACTCCATCCTGCCCCGCTCGCTCCATCCTGCCCCCCGACACAATCCTTCCCCCCTGCTCCATCCTGCCTCCCGGCAGTTAGCGGTCATGTGACCGATCAGCTGATCGGTTTCCCAGGCAACGACAGGTCCTAAAGGCCTGTAGGACCTAGAAGACGGAGGTGGAGCGAGCTAAGTATCCTCACTGAGGATTTTTTTACTTTTACTGTGGAGGAGCGGGGGGCCGCAGGGAGCGGAGTATCGCCATATACCATAGTGCTGCTATACATGTACTGTAATGTACCGCCATATACCATAGCGCTTCCATACATGTACTCTACTGTACCGCCACATACTATAGTGCTGCTATACATGTACTGTAATGTACCGCCATATACTATAGTGCTGCTATACATGTACTGTAATGTACTGCCATATACCATAACGCTGCTATACATGTACTGAAATGTACCGCCATATACCATAGCGCTGCTATACATGTAATGTAATGTACCGCCATATACCATAGCGCTGCTATACATGTACTGTAATGTACCCCCATATACTATAGTGCTGCTATACATGTACTGTAATGTACGACCATATACTATAGTGCTGCTATACAATGTACTGTAATGTACCGCCATATACCATAGCACTGCTATACATGTACTGTAATGTACCGCCATATACCATAGCGCTGCTATACATGTAATGTAGTGTACCACCATATACTATAGTGCTGCTATACATGTACTGTAATGTACCACCATATACTATAGTGCTGCTATACAATGTACTGTAATGTACCGCCATATACCATAGCACTGCTATACATGTACTGTAATGTACCGACATATACCATAGCGCTGCTATACATGTAATGTAGTGTACCATCATATACCATGGCGCTGCTATATATATATATATATATATATATATATATATATGTAGTTCACTCACATTGACTGAACAAGTTCTGTCAGTCACAGCATGTCAACTACATACACATTCTAGAATACCCGATGCGTTAAAATCGGGCCACCATCTTATATATATATATATATTTATGGCGGCCGTCACACGCTGAGATATCGCTAAAGATATCGTAGACGATGTTAAATTTGCATATCGTCCGAACGACGCGCAAAATCGCTCATCACGACGCTACACCCACAGACATCGCTCAGACGATTCCCCGATCCACCCATCCAGCGATCGTCTGAGAGATGCAGTTATCAGCAGTGGACATCGTTCAGCTAAAGTCACACAGAAATCTCCTAAATGATGTGGGAGCAAATGTGGGCGTAATTGGAGCCGATAGGCGTGGTACATGGGCTCCAAGCTGCGCCCCTCACTACACCATTGGTGCTCAGTACTGCGTCCTCATTGGGTCAGATGTCCTTTGAAACATGGCGGCCTCATCCCCACAATGTCCTGTGATATTGATCGTAATGTATATGTGTGCTGTAGCACATAACTAAATTGCAATGGGCAAAACGTACAGCCGCGTTATGTGTGCCGCGCCCGCCAACATTGTGTGGGTATATGACAAGGTGGACACTATATAGCAGGGTCGGGGACCAAGCAGAATCGATTATCAAGTTGACGCAATTGGGTGCACAGTTCGGAGATATTGTGCAGCCGACGCCTATGTGTGGTGCTGAAGACAGCGCTTTCAAAATGGCGCCCTGTGAGGGCAGCCAATGGCAACGCACATCTTCCACCAATGCGAGCTAGTGGTGAAGCAGCCAATCCGAAACCATTTCGTTGCACGAATCACCACTGAGGAGGTCAGGCAATAGGAAACTCCTGACACGCCTACGTGATGGATTTTGCCAACGCTTAAATCACACGTTTCGTGTGATGTCGGGAATTTACACGTGTCGATTGTGCGTATTTAATTGGCCGATATCGTCAGATCTGAGAACCGAACCTCAGATCACGATTTAGAGATTTGATCAGATATCGCTCGTCGTATCTGGCCGTCACACGCACAGACATCGCTTACGCGATGTTTAATCTGCCGCTTTCAAGCGATATCTTGCACGATATCTCAGCGTGTGACGGCCGCCTATGAAGGACTATGAGGGTGCTGTATATACTAGAGCACCTTGATGAATTAGAATATCACCAAAAAGTTAATTTATTTCAGTAACTCAATACATAAAGTGAAACACATACATTATATAGAGTCATTACAAACAGAGTGATCTATTTCAAGTGTTTATTTATGTTAATGTTGATGATTATGGCTTACAGCCACTGAAAACCCAAGGGTCATTATCCCATAAAATTAAAGCAGGGTTAAAAACTGCGCTGTTGTATTCCATGAGACTTCAAAGTGTAAATATAATATTGATTTATTAGTCAACGTGTTTCAGGTATCACAGAAACACTCTCAAACATGACATTATGATATTGATTTTTGATAATATGCTAATTCATTGAGAGTCACTACTATATGAAGGTCTATGGGGGTGATGTATGTATATGAAGGACTATGGGTGTACTGTATATATATGAAGAACTATGGGGGTGCTTTTTATATATGAAGGACTATGGGGATGCTGTATATATATATGAAGGACTATGGGGGTGCTGTATGTATATGAAGGACTATGGGGGTGCTTTATATATATGAAGGACTATGGGGGCATTATAGTATATGGAGAAATGGAGGACTATGGGGGTGCTTTATATATATGAAGGACCATGGGCGTGCTGTATATATATATGAAGTGCTATGGGGGCATTTTATATATTTGAGGTATGCATAGTATATGGAGAAATGGAGGACTATGGGGGTGCTTTATATATATTGGGGAGTACATTATAGTATTTTGGAACAATGGTGGACTATGGGGGGTGCTTTATAGTATATGCAGGGCTATGGGGTGCATTATAATATATGGAGGGCTATGTGGGTGGTGTACAGTAAATGAAGGACAAGGGGAGGTCCATTATACTATATGGATAACTATAGGCTGTGTATTATATTATATGGAGGACTATGGGGGGTGCATTATACTATATGAAGGACTATGGATGATGCATAATAACATATGGTGCCAATTTTACTATTAGTGCATCTCAATGAATTAGAATATCATCAAAATGTTTATTTATTTAAGTAATAGAGTCATTACAGAGGGATCAATTTCAAGTATTTATTTCTGTTAATGTTGATGATTATGGCTTACAGCCAATGAAAACCCAAAGATTACTATCTTAGAAAATGAAAGTAGGGAGGATGAAGGGTTAAAAGTCACGTTGCCGTATTCTACGAGACATCAAAGGGTGAATATAATATTGATTTATTAGTCAACGTGTTTCAGGGCTCCCAGAAACACACTGAAACATGGCAATATTAGGGCCCTTTCACATCAACGTTTTTTTCAAATCGCGGCAGATGCGGTGAAAAAACCGCATCTGCCGCGATTACCGCATACCGGCTGCACTTGCGGCACGGTTGCGGCGCGGTTGCGGTAAACGCCATACAAGGTATAGGCGGACTTGCGGCAGGTGCGGCAAGTGCGGTTTTGGCACTTGCGGCAGGTGCGGCCGCGAAAAAAAATGCTGTCAGCTGCGGTTTTTTTTCGCGGCCGCACCTGCCGCAAGTGCCAAAACCGCACTTGCCGCACCTGCCGCAAGTCCGCCTATACCTTGTATGGCGTTTACCGCAACCGCGCCACAACCGTGCCGCAAGTGCAGCCGGTATGCGGTAATCGCGGCAGATGCGTTTTTTTCACCGCATCTGCCGCGATTTGAAAAAAACGCTGATGTGAAAGGGCCCTTACATTGATTTGTGATGATATTCTAATTAATTGAGATGCACTAGTATATGGAATCCATTATAATGTTTGGAGGGCTCTGTGGGGGCATGATAATACTTGGAGGGCTATGAAGAAACCTTTATACTTTATGGAGGGCTATTTGAGGCTGTGTTGGTGAGTATTATACCATTTGATGAGATGTAAGGGCCATTCTACTGTATGGAGGCCCATTATACTCTATGAAGGGCTGTGTGTGGGTCACAGTTGGGGATCATATTGTGCCGGAGTAGTTGAGGGGGTTACATAGGGTCATCGTACTGTGTGTGTGGCGGAATTCACTGTAGGGTATTAGACAGTGTTTGTAGAGGTACTGTGGCAGAATTCATTGTGAGGGGATCATACAGTGTTTGTGGGGCACTTTTGTTGGCCTGTACCTGAAGTCCACTGCCTCGGAGTAACCCTTTACTCTGCCTTGTCCTTCAAACCGTACATCCAAGACCTTGCCACCTCCTGTCACCTCTAACTCAAAAATATTTCTAGAATCTGTCCCTTCCTCAGCCCTCAATCTACTAAACTACTAGTGCATGCCCTCATCATTTCCAGTCTGTCCTTAACTCTGCTGTCTGACTAACCCACCTCTCTCCTCACTATTCCTCCACTTCTCCCCTCTGCAAATCCCTCTACTGGCTACCAATTCCCCAGGATATCGAATTCAAACTACATTGACTTACAAAGCCATCCACAATCTGTCCCCCCCATATATCTCTGAAGTAATCTCCCTATGGGTACCGTCACAGTGTGCGACGGCACCGGAGATGTCGGTGGCAACGGGCGGGAGCGCGCACGTTTTAGCCGTCCCCGCCAGCGTCGCCGTCCCCCATTTACATGGGGCGATGTCCCGGCGATCTGACAGGCGCAATCGCCGCTGGGGTTTCTTAAAACCCCAGCGGCGATGCCTTAACATAGGAGCCTATGACTCCCATTGCCTGGCAGATCGCCATTGGCCGTTTACATGGGACGATGTGTACACATCGCCCCAGATCGGCTGCCTGGTTTCAGAGCACTGCTCTGAAACCAGGCGACCACTAAAAGGCGTCGCCATCGCCTAATTACATTAGGTAATGCAGGGGCGATATCGGTGCCGATAGGCCACACCCCTGCATCGCCTAAGAAATCGGCGGTGCCGTCGCACAGTGTGACGGTACCCTATATCATCCGACTCGTAATCTTCGATCCTCACAAGACCTCCTTCTTTCCTCCACACTTGTACATTCCTCATCTAACCGCCTGCAAGATTTCGCCTGTGCATCCCCCATTCTCTGGAATTCTGCACCCCAAAACATCCAACTGTCCTCCATACTTGGAACCTTCAAGCGGAACCTGAAAACCCATCTCTTCAGAACAGCCTACAATCTGCAATGACCACAATGCCACCTCACCACCACTGGACCCGGCGCTCCACCACTACTGGACCCGGCACTCCGCCACCACTGGACCCGGTGCGCCACCACCATTGTACCCGGCACTCCACCACCACCAGAGTAGGCCTAACCTACTGTTTCTCTCCCCATTGCCCTGTAGAATGTAAGCCCGCAAGGGCAGGGTCCTCTTTCTCCCCTCTGTATCGGTCTATCACTGTTAGTTTGTTTGTTCATTGTATTTTTAACTTGTTTGTATGTAACCCTTTCTCATGTACAGCACCATGGAATCAATGGTGCACTATAAATAAATAATAATAATATTCATATATTATGGGTGCAATGAAAGAGGAATCTAGGGGCCTCAATAAAAGGAAAATTACTTTGTAAGGGCTGCAAAGTTGTGAGATATGTTCTTATGTGACCCAGCCAAATATTTTTTTGAGGGGAGGGGGGTGGGACACCAATTATAACTTCTACTATGTGGCCCCATTATTTCTATGTATACCCCTGATGCAGGATGCATTGTCCCTTTCACATATGCCTTTGTTGCAGGACTGATTGGCTATAACGTATACACAACTTCCAATGCAGACCCTTACCACATACATGCATTCAACCATATTTGTCCTGAGCTGTGCTTGGTCAATGGCACTTCCTGCTCCCACATCCCTTCCTCCACCCAGTTGGAAGGCTCCTGCTATTAGCTCTGGACAGCCCTGTGTGCAATGCTTGTGATTGGATAAGTGTTTTGAGAGGAGGCGTGGTCTGTTGTGGAAGATGCGTTATTTTATCAGCCTAGTTCAGTGGCTACTTGTTGATGCTCAGACTGCAGATTGCTGCATGTGATGTGCAGACGTTGCTGAACAATGGACATATCTGACTAGTTTGTACCAGATATTGGCCACATTGGAGCTGCCCAAAGTTTTGTAGGCATGTACCAGAGATAATAGGTTGGCAATCAGTGCTGCCTCCTGTGCTTCAAAGATGCAGGACTGTGTCTATCTACAGGACCACAGTTCTGCCAGCCATCATTTTGTGCCTGCATACTTGTGCCAAGCCTGCCATTGCTATTAATGATCCTTGTTCTGGATTCTGTGTGCGTGTGATGGCACTGACATCCTTAAGTTTGGAGGGGCAAGATGGGGGGCGGGGGGGAAGAAAAGATTTAGGTGAGCACCTTGAACTTGAATTTTATAATGTTGAGCTGTGAAAATAAAAAAAAACAATTTTTCCGCAAAAATGTTGCTTTAGTCCCAAATCTCTCATTTTCACAAGGGTAACAGCAGCAAATGCACCGTACAATTTATTGTGCAATTTCTCCACAGTTCTCCAATATCCCATATGTTGTTGAAAACTACTTTTGAGGCACAGTAAAAAGTGAAGAAGGGAAGGAGTGTTATATTTGAGTTCAGATTTAGTTGGAATGGTTTGCGGGTGCCATGTCCATTGGCAAGCACCTGACATGCCTAAGCAGTGGAGCTCGACCACACTTGACTCCATATTGGAAACTAGGCCCTCAAGGAATTTAGCTAGATGATTGATTAGCACATTGAACCCCCAGGTACTTCACAGAATTCAATATGTTACAATTTCTGCTAAATGTGGTAATCTTATCCCCAGCTGCATCTCATCACTGGCTACATCTCATCCCTGGCTGCACCTCACCCCTGGCTGCATCTCTCCCCTACAGACAACACCCTGGTAAGACCTCATCAACCTGTATCTCATCCCTGGTTGAATCTAATCCCTACGGCCGGAACCCTGATACAAACTCATCAACCTGCATCTCATTCTTGGCTGCATCTCATCCCTGCAGCCAGCAGCCTGGTACGACCTCATCAACATGCATCTCATTCCCTAGCTGCATCTCATCTCATCCCTGGCTGCAACTCATCCCTGACTGCATCTTACCCCCACTGGACCTCACCCCTGGCTATTACTCATCCCTGGTTGCATCCCACCCCTGCTGGACCTCTCCCCTGGCTACTTATCATCTCCAGATACACCTCACCCCTGGCTGCATCTCAACCCTGACCGCTTGTCATCCCTGGCTGTACCCCATCCCTGGCTCCATCCTATCTCCCCCCTGCTGCATCTCTTCCCACTCTCCTGTATTAACATCTACTGCTCACAATGTTTTCTCTTCTTTTCACTCTCACTCCCATAGTACTTCACTTCCTACTAACCCCTCTTATCCCCCTCCCAGCAATCAAGTAGTGCTCTCTCCCTCCATCCTACACATTCATGTCTCCTTCTCCTCCAAACTATTTTTTCACACGCAGTCCCATGTCTCCAAACATGCATGCCCTCCTCGTGCCCTCTCCTCTCTCACCTCCTAACCCTCTCGCTGCTTCTCTTACTCGCTGGTGACATATCCCCGAATCCTGGTCTGCCAGCCCCTGCTGCCCCAGTCCCTCTACCTGGAGCACTATTGAATGCTCACTCAGTTTGCAACAAACTCCCTTTCATCCATGACCTCTTCATCACTAACAAACTCTCATTCCTGGGCATCACCGAAACCTGGCTCACCCCCTCTGACACAGCCTCCCCTGCTGCACTCTCCTACAGCGGACTCACCCTCTCCAACACCCCCACCCCAATGACAAACATGGCAGAAGAGTTGACCTGCTCCTGTCCGACAGGTGCTCCTTTACAACAATTACACTACTGCCCGCTGCCAACCTCCCGTCTTTCAAAGTGTACTCCGTCCGCATCTTCTCCCCCTGCAACCTCCAGCTGGCTGTCATCTACCGCCCCCCCATGGATCTACCCCCACTTTTCTCGACCACTTCACCACTGGGCTTCTCCACTTCCTCTCTTCCGACATCCACTCCATCATCATGGGTGACTTCAACATCCCCATTGATACCCCCCACCCTGCTGCCTCTATCACTGACCTTCTCCTTTGAGCTTTCCCAATGGTCCTCCTCTCCCACTCATAAGGATGGCCATACGCTTGACCTTATCTTCACCCGCCTCTGTTCCCTCACTGACCTCTCAAACTCTGCCTTCCCCCTATTCGACCACAACTTGCTGACTTTCTCCTCCCTCTCCCCTCCTACCACGCTCCCCCCTCTCTAGAAACTCTCTCATCCTCACAGAAACTTTAAACTTATTGACTACCACTCATTCTGTGAGTCCCTCCTCCCTCTCACAGACTTTAGCCTCCTCACCTGACGCTGACTCTGCTACCACCCCCTACAAGACCACAATAACTACAGCTCTTGACCTCGCAGCCCCCTTATTTAAAAGAAAACCCACACACACAGGTAACCCCGGCTCACAACCCTCACTAAAGAGTTGCGTCGAGCTTCCAGGGTGGCCGAGCGGAGATGGAAGAAATCACATTCCGCGGAGCACTTCACCATGTATAAACAGTCCCTCTCTACCTTCAAGTCTGCACTCCCTTATGCAAAACAAGCCTACTTCTCATCTCTAATAACCGCCCTGTCCCACAACCCCAAACAACTATTCAACACTTTCAACTCCTTACTCTGTCCCCCTGCACCTCCTCCCTCTCCCCTCATCTCTGCCAACGTTTTTCAAACAGAAGATCGACAAAATCAGAGAAAGCTTTTACCCACTGTCCCCTGGCCCTCCCCCATCACCGCTCAGCCCTCTTCGTCCAAAGGAAACTTTTCCACCATGACAGAGGATCAGCTCTCCTCCCTTCTGTCACGATCGCACCTCACCATATGTGCTCTTGACCTACTCCCCTCCTACCGCATCCCGAACATCACCACTGTCCTCATTCCTTCCCTAACCCACCACTTCAACCTATTACTCACTACTGGTGTCTTTCCATCAACCTTCAAACATGCCTTGATCACACACATCCTTTAAAAATCCTCCCTAAATCCAGCATCTGTTTCCAACCATCGCCCCATATCCCTTCTCCCCTTTGCCTCAAAACTACTTGAACAACACATCCATTCTGAACTGTCCTCCCACCGCTCCTCCTGCTCCCTCTTTGACCGCCTACAATCCAGCTTCTGTCCCCATCACTCCACTGAAACAGCCCTAACCAAAGTCACCACCAACCTACTGACCACCAAGAGCAAGCGCCACTACTCCGTCCTCCTCCTCCTCGACCTATCTGCCGCCTTCAATACTGTTTACCACTCCCTCTTACTTCAGATTCTGGAATCCCTTGGTATCACTGAAATAGCCCTCTCCTGGATCTCCTCGTATCTAACTGACTGGACCTTCACCGTCACTCACTCCCATACCTCCTCTTCGCCCTACCCCCTATCTGTCGGTGTCCCCCAAGGCTTGCTTCTGGGACCCCTACTTTTCTCCATTTACACCCTTGGCCTCGGACAACTCATCGAATCCCACAGCCTCCAGTACCATCTCTACGCCGACGACACCCAGATCTATCTATCTGGACCTGACATCACCTCCATTCTATACAAAATTCCATATTGCCTGTCCAAAATCTCCTTCTTCTCTGCTCGCTTTCTCAAACTGAACATGGACAAAACCGAGCTCATCGTCTTCTCCCCAAATCACTCTCCCCCGCTACCAGATATATCCATCAAACTCAATAACTGCTCACTCTCCCCCACGCCAAGTGTCTCGGGGTAATTCTCGACTCCTCCCTCTACTTCAAACCTCACATCCAAGCCCTCCTGGAGGCCACCTCCTGCCGCCTCCAGCTCAAAAACATTTCCCGGATCCGCTCTTTCCTTGACCTTGACAAGGATAAAACACTTGTCCATGCTCTCATCATTTCCTGCCTTGACTACTGCAACCTCCTGGTAACCGGCCTCCCTGCTACCTCCCTCACACCTCTCCAATCTTTCCTAAACTCCGCTGCCCGACTCATTCACCTGTCTTCTCGCTACTCCTCGGTCTCTCCCCTCTGTCAAGCCCTTCATTGGCTCCCCACCTCTCAGAGATCCCACTTCAAAATCCTATCCTTGACATACAAAGCCATCCATAACCTGTCCTCTCCATACATCTCTGAGATGGTCTCCCGTTACCTACCCTCACGCTACCTGCACTTCTCCCAAGAACTCCTTTACTCCCCTCTAATTTCCTCCTCTCACAACATACAAGACTTCACCCGTGCATCCGCTATCCTCTGGAACTCTCTTCCCCAACACATCAGGCACTCACCTACCCTGGGATCCTTCAAAAGACACCTGAATACCCACCTCTTCCGACAGGCCTACAACCTGCAATGAGACCCAGTCCACCTCACTGTCTCATGATTCAGCACTACCCCCCTCCTACTGAAACCCCTCCAGTCCCCCATAGACTGTGAGCCCTTGAGGACAGAGTCCCATCCCCTCTTGTTCCTGTTTGTACAGACTACATGAATATATCAAACTTGTCCACGTCTACCCTCCTATCATTTAAATTGCCATGGGATCTAATGGCGCTATATAAATAAATAATAATAATTATAATAATAATACCCCTTATGTGATTGTACAGAACTTTTTAGCTTCACCGCAGAGCTCAGGAGGGAAGGAGCGCCATTTGATGTATGGAGCACAGAATTTTGTAGAATAGTTTGCGGACTCCATTCGTGTCCAATACATTATAGTGCCCGTACATTGTGCCCAGCTTATCCTTCTAGAAACTTGAACCCCATAAAGCAGGCTCTCCTCACTACATAAATGCCAAACATGTGAATGTTAACTGTAGTTTAGACACATTGTTGGGCTCAGAAGACAGGTGGCATTAGGATTTTGGAGTGCAGGTTTCACTGGACATTCTTATTTTCTGAGGGTGGTAGCCATAGCATTTTTGCAGCGCCATTGTGCTACCAGTAACATGAAAGCTCCCTATATTTCTGTTAACAGATTACAGACGTGAGTGGGAATTTGTGTTTTTGTGGATTGAGTTGAATGCTACTTGGTGTGATTTAGGTAAAGAAGATTTTGGATTAGTCCACATTTATCCTGTGCTCTATGGTGAGTACTTACATTGGCGTTTCCATGTACATCTCCAAAATACATGATTCAGGTGAAACCCCCAATGGATCCATTTACTATAATGAGGCAGCAGAGTTACTCCGGACTCCATTTGGCCTCTGTTCAGAGGTCTCTGTCTTTTTAAAGGTGAACAAAATTGTTCATGACTGTACTTTTGTGGATGCCTAAAAAGATGGGCACCACTGCACCACAGTCCAGACAGAATTCAAAGTGACTCTCTCTGCCTCATTATAGAAAATTTTCCATAGGGAATTTTGTCTAAATCACATTTTTCAGAGAATTACATGTATTTCCTGGTGTACGTGCTCTGCATAGAGCGCAGGATATATGTGGCACCCCTGCGGGGGATTGCCACAGGTTCCACAGTGCAAGGAGGGAATTACACCTTGGTCAACACAGCACACATCACCTTCCACCCCAGACCTGAAGGGGGAGCCCTACTGGCTGCTTTAAGTCAGTTCCCCTTTAACAACATCCAGGCCTGAGGGAAGGAGTTAGTCAGTCTAGAGTCTGCAGTGAGAGGGAAGAGAGAAGAGAGAGGAGACGGAGGAACTAGTCGCTGGGGGAGATCCAGGCCCAGGTCCAGGGACCACTGACCGCTGTGCGCACCCTAGGGAAAGTGTCGGAGGCAAGTGGAGAAAGCAGGGAACAAAGAAAAAGAACCTGTTACTACAGCCCTTTAGTACACCCGGACACCGGAGTCCGACGCTGCCAGCATTCAGAGCTGCAGAAAAAGCCCAGAAGACTCAGGAGCAGTTCAGCCCTGAGGAGAGTAAGAGACACTAAACTGATCAAGTATAGGACCAGGGGCCATAGGAGAAACAGGGACCCCGAAAATGGACCTCATAGCCAGTTTAGGACAAAGCCCAGAGAGGGAGAAGAAGCAGTGGTTTCAGGCGCAGGTAGGACTCATCCCACACCACAGAGCACAGACACAGAGGAGGCCTCATAACTTTCTAAGGTGGAAGTCCCAAGTTGCACCGGGGACCTGGTTAATACTCTGGACTGTACCTGTTACTCTGTCACCAGTAAAAGGTACCGAAACAACAATCCCTGTGTGTCTGTGTGCCTGTCTAACCGCTATGTCAGCAAAGACTTAACTACTACTACTCCCCTCATCCATCCCTGCTGCCCTGAGGTAAAGCTCCACAGGAGCTGTAGCACACTCTGCTGCACCCACCATCACCTCAGAGGCCGGCTTGCAACGCCGCAACCATATTACCGGGAACTACAGGTGGCGTCATGTTCCTTTGTAAATATCCCCTTATCCCCCACTGTTCCCCGCCATTGAGGGTTCAGGGCACGGGACCAGGGATCGACCAGCCGTGATCCCCCATCAAAGTCGCCATCACCCCCGATTCCCGAGTACCCCATACTCTGTCGACCGCCTCATATACACTCCCTGACAGAAGTTATGTCGCTTATTCATGTTATGAAAATAAAAGCTTATAACCTGACGTTAAATTCATCCATTGGTTGTATAAATTACTCTTTTGAAGGCTGAAACCCTCCGAAATTTGTTTAGGTTAAGAAAATAAATTGGCATCAATGCTGAAATATTGATCATTTAATGAACACAGAATGGTCAGATTTTAGCAAGACAAAAGTTTTGTCACCTGGTCATATAATGCACCCAATCCTAGTTTACATCCTCACCTGTGCTCAGTAAATGATCGGCTAATTAGTGGGTGTGTCTAAAAAGAAACCCAGCACTCTAGACCTTCACTTGAACTGCAACTTGAGCTCTGACCACATGCCAAAAATCCACCCTGCGACCAAAGCCTTGATTATCAAGATTCTTGGACAAAGTGCCTCAGTGTCCGCGCTGCTGCTCCGAGACCAAAGAAACACAGACACAGGAATGTCTGGTACAGCTACAGCCTTTATTTTCCGACGCATTTCGGAGCCTCCTCCCGAGCTCCTTCCTCAGGGAACATTGATGTCTCGGAGCAGCAGCGCGGACACTGAGGCACTTTGTCCAAGAATCTGCATTACAACCATGGTCACCGTTGAGAGTTCGGTCCCTGCAGCAGCTGCTTGTACGCTATTCTACCAGTTGTGGGTTTCACAACTGGCAAAGGTGAGCAATTCCACATCGATAAGTGAAAGTGTGTTATTGAGATAAGACCCTATTTGCGCATTCTTTCTTTCACACATTGATTATCAAGAGGCTGAAGACCAGATCCACTGCAGAGGTGGTTGGCACCTATAATGTGTCAAGTACAAACAATTAAAAAATGATTTGAAGGATTACGGCTTCCGGTTCCGGCCATGGAGGGTAGTAGCAGCTGAGCCACGAGCTCCCGCTCCCCACGCCGGGAATAGCATTAAATTCCCCTGCAAAAGTGACTGAACGGGCACCACATGCCAGGGAAACGTAGAGGCAAAGGGGCCAGCACCCGCACGGGCTCCCCGGTGCCGGCAGCAGCTGGAATCAAACACTACCTGAGGAGCACAGGCAGGAGGGAGGAGGACCGCAATGTCGGCATACAGGAGGAACACGTGGGGCCCGAACCGGCAGGATCCCACAAGCCAGACGCCCGGAGCCCTGGGGAGCAGGAAGGGGATCTCCCCCGCCATGCGGCGACCACACAGCACCCGCCCGGCACCTCCGGCCCGCTCCACCCGGCCGAACTGCAGGTGGGACAGGGACCACACGTGCTGCAGGCTGCGGAAGACCCGACACCACCACAGCACCCCCGACACCCTGAGAGAGGCCGGCACTCGCTGGAGGACACCTTCCAGCCACACCAGCCCCCGGGAGCACGATCAAAGACCCCGGAGGCAACAAGGGAGCCCTGCAACCCACGGAAAGAAGCCCTGGCCCCACCGCGACTCTCAGACTCAGCACACGCTGCTGAGATACAGCCCCCTCCAGAGGTCGCTGGCTGGCATTGCAGGCCCTGGGTGCCGCAGGCAGCTAGCACACAGCCACAGAGGGGAGCCCAAACAAGGCAACACGGACCCCCGCAGCCCACAGGGACCACAACCGACGGAGAAGGTAACGGGAGGGAGGGGATGAATGGCCCCATAAGCCCAGCAAGCCACAGAAGCCTAGAGCCCACAGCTGGAGTGGAAGGGCCAGGCAGCCCACAACCCTGCACCCCTAGAGGGCCCTACCCCACAACACATGGGCAGCAGGGGCCCCAGAGACATCCATGGCCCACCAACATCCAGGCCGCACCGCTCACTGTTTGGCCCTATTTTGGCCCCCCCACGGGCATTGCCCCTAACTACCCAGGCCCTATCCCGACCCCGCAGACCCACCCAACTGCCTTAGTAGCAGACAGAGGGGCCTGGGAGGCCCTAAGAGCCCGCATCCACTACATCCCGACCAAGGAGGAGATGGAGGATTTCCTCATTAGGATAGAATCCTCATTTAGGGCAGAGACGGCAACACTCAAGGAGGAATGCCAGCAGATGGCAAGGAGAGTCAACTCCTCCGAATCCATCATAGCCGGGCTAACCTGCCGCTTGACCGCCCTAGAACGTCAGGTCTCCCTCCAAACATCAACAATCGAACATTTGATGGACTCAATAGAGGACTTAGAGAACCGCGACAGGCGGAATAACCTCAGGGTTCGAGGCCTACCAGAATCCATCCCCGCCGGGGACCTAGATACCACACTTCGGGGGTTCCTCAACTCTGCCCGCCTCAAGCCTGACAACACACCCCTGGATCTTGACAGGGCCCACAGATCCTTGGCCCCCCCACCCCCAGAAGGAGCCAGACCCAGGGACATAATCTGCAGAGTCCATAGCTACAAAGCCAAGGAGGACATACTAACTAAGACCCGGGGTCAGGACCATGTACTATTCCAAGGCCAACCGATCCAAATCATGCAGGACCTGTCCCGCCGCACACTCCAGAAACGTAGAGCCCTCAGACCCCTGCTAGAGGAGCTCTGCAGAAGGGAAGTCCCGTACTCATGGGGCTTCCCCTTCCGCCTCCAGGTTCGCAGAGATGGCCAGTCTTTCGCGATCTCACACCCGAGGGACATCCCTGCGTTCCTAAAAGACTTGGGGATCCCGGCAGCAGGCATCCATATCACAGAGTGGCCCGACATAAGAGGGGGTGGGTGTGAGACCCAATCACCCAGAGAACGACAGCCACAGTACCGGGCAACAAGGGGGGGGACCCCTAGGAGCAGGGGGCACCGAAGGAAGGGTCCCAACCCCAATGGGGAGACCTGCCCTCCACACTTCCCCACCAACGGCCACAACCTACCATATGGAGAGAGGCCGCCACTTCAGGGGCACCCCCCCCCCAACACCGCGGGGCCACGCGGCCACCTGAATCGCTACACCCCGGATACAGCCTTGTCGCGTTGGCCCGCACCATGGCTCGGGTGAGCAAACACCCTCCCAGGTCCTGGTCCCGCCCAGTAACTAGCCTGTCATTTTGCCCTTTGATATGTCTATCGTATTCCCCCCCATCTGCTCCTCTTACGCTCTCCCCCTACCCCTCTTGTTACCTCCCAACCCACACACCCTCCCTCTAGCCTTCCCACCCGCTTGCTTACCCACCCCACTTCATGACCCTATTACCTGCCCTCCTTATAGCCCCCCCACCCACCTGTTTACCAGCCCCCCTTCTGGCCCCCCGCTAGCCTCTCAATCTGCCTCTCCAATAACCCCCTACTTACACCCCCGCGCACCCCCGTCTCTACCTCCCTACTCACCCCCTTTCTCACTTCTGCTACCACCTGCTCAACCCTTGATATGCCTATCGTACTCCTCCCCCCCCCCCCCCGTCTGCTCCCCGTACGCTCTCCCCCTATCCCTCCTGCTACCTCCCTACCCACCCTCCCTCTAGCCTTCTCACCCACCCCACTTCATGACCCCATTACCTGCCCTCCTTATAGCCCCCCCCCCCACCCACCTGTCTACCAGACCCTCTTCTGGCCCCCTACTAGCCTCTCAATCTGCCCCTCTAATAACCCCTTAAGTACACCCCCACGGACCCCCGTTTCTACCTCCCTATTCACCCCCTTCCCGCTACCACCTGCTTAACCGACATTTCAACCACCCTCTCATTTACCTTACTTCATGCCTATCTATTTGCTCACCCTCTTGCTTGATTATTTGCTTTAATATGTCATGTTTTGTTTTATTATTTGCGATTTTACATACCTTTCATTTGCCGTTATTGTATGCCTATTATTTGCCCATTGTTTGCCTTCTTTGTACTCGATATTTGTATTTTTATATGCCTTTGCTGCCCCCCCCTTTTTTACACGCCTTCTTACCCTCCCTTATGCTCGCCTTTTTAGATGCCCTTACACTCGCCCCCCTATTTGCCCAAACATTCACTTAATCGTAGTCGCACCTTACTTTACGACACATTACCTCAACAATCACTTTTGCCAACTAGATGCTGTGTTACCACCACAATGCGAAACCCCCGGCGTGGGGAGCCCCTAATGTCGGAAAGGCCAAAAACCCCAAACTGAGAGCCATACACTGCCGGCAGGCGCGGCAGACCCGACACCGACCCCACTCCCATCTCTGACCCCACGTGCGAACAGTCTCCCCCCCCCTCCAGCAAAACCGTACAGCCCCCCCACCTACTCCCACACCCGGACCAACCCCCCTCCCTCACCCAGATCCCGCACCAGCCACCACCCCTCACACACACACCCAGGCCCACGGGGTGACGTTACACAGAGCCACGGCCCGCCCCTCGAACCTAATTAAACCCCAAAAAAAACGGAGGGACCCCCCACACCATGGCCTCCTTAAAAATCGGATCCCTCAATGTACGAGGCCTCAACACCCCCCAAAAACGCTCACAAATCCTTAACGACATGAACAAAAGGAAGACCCAGATCATCCTACTCCAGGAGACACACTTTAAGACAGGGTCCATTCCCACTATAAACAACAAACTATACCCGACATGGCTACATAGCACCAACCCTGAATCCAGGTCACGGGAGTATCAATTGCGATACACAAGAATCTACCACACTCCGTACTTGATTCCCAGATCGACCCAGGAGGGAGATACATATTCCTAAAGCTGAGGGTGACCAACAATATCCTGACAGTAGTCAACTGGTACCTACCCAACAGAGACCAGACGAGGGTCGGGAGAGTCCTACTAACCCGTCTCGCTGACTTCGCAGAGGGGACTACGATTATTGGAGGGGACTTTAACTTCACAATGGACCCCACCTGTGACTCCACCTCCGGCAGAGGGACAATCCCAGCCGGACGACTGAAAGCCTTCAAAAGGCTTCTCCACACCCTCCAGCTAGTGGACGTGTGGCGCATCCTAAACCCCCAAGGTAGAGACTACACCTACTTCTCCCACGTTCATAATTCCTACAGCCGGATAGACATGTTCCTAGTGAGCCACCACGCACTCACCTGGGAACCGACAGCCACCATCGGGGACCTGTACCTGTCAGACCATGCCCCAACAACCATAACCTTAACACTACCCGACTCAACCCGGAAACCATGGACCTGGAGACTCAATAGCAACCTTCTGAAAGACAACATATGCCTGACAGACCTAAAAAACGACATAGAAGCTTTCACCCAAATCCACGCCTCAGACCCGACCCCCCAGCCCATTAAATGGGAAGCCCTGAAATGCTACCTGAGGGGGACCCTCATAAAACACGGGACTAGGCTCAAAAAGATGCAAGCGGAAGAGATGACAACCCTCCTGGCCCGAATACATAGTCTGGAGATGACGCACAAGAGGTCACTAGACCGAGAGGTCCTAGCGGAACTAGTTCTGAAACGGCAAGAGCTCAAAACAAAGTTAGACCAGAAATTTCAACGTCAGACGGAAAGGTCAAAGGGCTACTTCTACAGGACCGCAAACAAATGCGGCAGACCGCTAGCGCGCCTCCTACACCCCAGGTCGAACTACACCTTCATCCCCAAAATTAAGCGGCAAGGTGGTACAGACACGTACAACCCGGAGGAGATTGTAGAGGAGTTCCGCTCCTACTACAAAAACCTGTACAACCTCAAAGGTCGACACCCGGAAAAACCACACGACGACCTCTCCCGAAAGACCCGGGACTACATCACCTCCACGGCAATCCCACACCTCGAAGCAGCAGATGTCGAGGCACTTGAAACGGCAATCTCAGAACAAGAGATCCAGACAGCCATCATCTCCTCACCCCTGTCAAAATGCCCGGGACCGGACGGGTTCACCCCGATATTCTACAAGACCCTGCAGACGCAACTCTTACCCCAGATGCAGGCCACCTTCAACTCAATCACGGCCGAAACACACTTTGCCCCACAATCCCTGGAAGCCCATATCAGCATCCTACCCAAACAGGGGAGAGACCCCACACTGACGATGAACTACAGGCCCATCTCCTTACTGAACATCGACATAAAAATATACTCAAAGATCCTGGCGGACAGGCTAGCCCCCCTTCTCCCCTCTATTATCAACATGGACCAAGTGGGCTTTGTCAAAGGACGCGAAGCCAGGGACAACACAATCAAGACACTACTCCTCATAGATAAGGCGCAAAGTCAAAAAGTCCCCCTCAGCCTACTATCAATCGATGCAGAGAAGGCCTTTGACAGAGTCCACTGGGGCTTCATGAAGGAGGCACTAACCCAAATTGGACTAGGCCCCAAATTCCTGCACAAGTTGTTTACCCTTTACTCGGCCCCATCAGCGAAGGTCCGAGCCAACGGCCTCCTGTCCGCGCCATTCTCGATCAGCAATGGGACGTGACAGGGATGCCCTCTATCCCCCCTCCTTTTCGTGGTAGTCATAGAACACTTAGCCAACTCCATTAGAAGAAACAACGACATACACGGGCTACAGTCGGACTCATACCACCATAAGATAGCCCTATACGCGGACGACCTCCTCCTCTACATCTCCCAACCCCAAATCTCAATGCCAGCCCTCCTACGAGAACTCGAAACCTTTGGGTCCCTGAGTAACTTCAAAATAAATTTCTCCAAATCGGAGGCGCTGAACATATCCCTAACTGCAGAAGACCTAGCCTCCCTAAAAACAGGCTTTCCATTTAAGTGGAAAGAAGAAACCATCAAATACCTAGGGGTACACATCCCCGCCGACCTGTCGAAACTATACCTACGCAACTACCAACCCCTCCTCTCGCAATTGGAAACACAACTGGCCACATACAGGGTACTTCAGATCTCCTGGCTGGGAAGGATCAATGTAATTCGGATGGATATCCTCCCCCGCTTCCTGTACATCTTTCAGACCATCCCCATACCCCCCGCAGAGACTTCTTCTCCAAGCTACGCTCCCTGATAGGGAAATTCGTCTGGAAGGGAGAGAGGCCAAGGGTACACAGGAACATTCTTTCAGACCCCACTGAAGAAGGAGGACTGGGACTACCAGACCCCCATAGATACTTTGTGGCAACATCCCTAGTCCGCCTGATTGACTGGGAATTCAGGTCCCACTCGAAACGGTGGGTGGCTCTGGAACAGGAAGGCGCAACGGTACCCCTACGGTACCTCCCATGGCTCCAACACACAGGACCACAACGGACAGAAGTCTCCTACAGCCTTACCAAAGACACCCTGCAAATATGGCAGGCCTACATCAACGGGACACCGGAGAGGGGGACGTCAAGCCCTCTCACTCCCCTCTTCTCAAACCCTGCCTTCCAACCAGGGATGAACAGACACACATTCCTGCATTGGAGAAAAGCGGAGGACGTCCGCATAGGCCAGATCCTACACCTAGGAGGCCTGCCCCCCCTGGAATCGCTACAACAACAATCGACAGCCAAGCCCCTGCAGCGGCTCGAATTCCTCCAACTACAATCCTACCTGACATCGTCGGCACAGACAGGCAAGACCAGACAGCTCCTCACCCCAATGGAAGAACTGTTCACACGCGACTACCCCCCAACCCATGCGGTCTCGGAGATTCACCGCAACCTCTCAGGGAAGAAGGGAACGAACAAACGCGCCTTTCAATTGGCCTGGGAAAGGGAACTAGGAAGAGAGATCTCTTGGCCCGAATGGAAGAAAAGCTTCCTATTCACGCGTAAAATGGCAAACTCATGTCTAGCCCAGGAAAAAAACTACAAAATCTTATACAGATGGTACCGCTGCCCAGACCGTCTCCACATCATCTTCCCCACGGTTCCAAACACATGCTGGCGATGTGGAACAGAGGAGGGAACCACGCTCCACATATGGTGGAGCTGCACAGCAATCCAGGGTTTCTGGGAAGGGGTGTTCCGAAACTATTCCCTCATCACGGGCAGACGAGTGATCGGCAACCCCGAGATAGCCCTACTGTCAGTCTACCCCGGACCGGTGAAAAACACAAAAAGAGACATCCTACGCTTCTGCATGTCGGCCGCCCGCTCCGTCATCCCACGTTACTGGAAATCTCCAGAAAAACCCCCCATGGTGGACTGGTGCATGGAAATGTTAGACATCAGCCGGATGGAGGAGCTAGCGGCCGAAAGCACAGGCTCGATGGACAGTTACAACACCATATGGATGGAATGGACCCTGTTCAGAGACTCCCCTAACTTCAGCAAACTATTTTCACAGCAGCACTAAGCTAGCCCGCACTAAACAGGGATGAGACACAAAGGACCCGATTGGCCCACACTAACCCCCGCCACCTCTCCCCCCCCCCCTAACGAAACCCCACCCTCTAACAACACCAACCCCAACCGCACCCCCGAGAGGTCCACGCCGGACACTGCAACCCCAGGCCCTCCCCCCCACAATCCTCACCCGCTCCCCACAGCACCACGAGCCTCACCCCCAACCACCACCGCCCCCTCCCATCAAGCCAGACACCCCACTTCCCCTACCCCCGCACGGCACTTACCCGGCACTGCCCCCTCCCCCCGGACCCCAAACCTCGCACCCCTGAAAGAGTTAAAGTTATTCTTGCCCACCCACGCCCAACGTTGGCAGGTAAAATGCCCCCAACAGCACAGACGTACCCCAACTGTGACCTATTTAACTTTGTATATTGACATTGTGTATTCGATGACTTGCATAAACTGTACCTGCTGCAACACTTTTCCCCAATAAAAATGATTGAACAATAAAGAGATGATTACATGAAAAAAAAAAAAAAAAAAAAAAAAAAAAAATGATTTGAAGAGACTGGAGATGTGTTTGACAAGCCCAGGTCCGGCAGACCCCGCAAGACAACTGCTCAGGAGGAACGTTTGTTGGTTAGAAAATCCAAAACAAGCCCCTCTTCCACTGCAGCAGAGCTCCAACAGGTCACATCAAGTACCTGTGTCAACTAGAACAGTTTGTAGGATTATGTCTCGAAATGGCCTCCATGGTCGAATTAGTGCCCAAACGCCAGCACTAAACAAAAGGCAAATAAAAAAACGTGTGGCATTTGCAAAGTCCCACAGCCTGCAAAATAGATGGACGCTGGAAAAGTGGCAGAAGGTGGATTTCTCTGATGAATCTTCAGTAGAATTACACCACAGCCACCGCAAATACTGCAGGAGACCTACTGGAGACCGTATGGATCCAAAATACACCCAGAAAACAGTTACATTTGGTGGTGGAAAGATCATGGTCTGGGGTTACATTCAGTATGGGGTGTGCGAAACATTTGCAAGGCGGAAGGCAATATCAATAGTCTAAAATATCAAGAAGTATTAGCTACCTCTTATATTCCAAATCATAAAAGGGGTCAAATTCTGCAGCAGGATGGTGCTCCATCTCATACATCCATCTCTACAACAAAGTTCCTCCAGGCAAAAAAGATCAAGGTGCTCAAGGACTGGCCAGCCCAGTCACTAGACATGAACATCATTGAGCATGTTTGGGTTAGGATGAAAGAGGTAGCTTGGAAGACAAAACCAAAGAAAGAATCTAGATGAACTCTGGGAGGCATGTAAGACTGCATTCTTTGCTATTCCTGATGACTTCATTAATAAATTGTATGAATGATCGTTGAACCGCATGGATGCAGTCCTTCAAGCTCATGGAAGTCAGACAATTATAATATGACTCTAATAGCACCACAACTTCATTCACCAATGTTACGCAACATATATTTGTATTTTAAGTTAATTTTTGGTTTGAAAATCACATTACTTTATGTGGGCGATAGAACTTTCGTCTTACCAAAATCTGACCATTCTGTGTTCATTAAATGATCAATACTTCACAATTGATGCAAATTTATTTTCTTAACCTAAACCACATTTCGGAGGGTTTCAGCTTTCAAAAGAGTAATTTATACAACCAATGGATGAATTTAACGTCAGGTTATAAGCTTTTATTTACATAACATGGATAAGCGACATAACTTCTGTCACGCACTGTATATGAGCTAAGCCTTAAAGAGGACCTGTCACCTGTCACCAAACCAGGCATGGTGATCTAATTACAGCACTGGATGCAGCATGCCTGCTGCATCCAGGCAAGGGGTCCCCCAGCCATTAAACCCCCTGTACCCCGAGTGAATACACTTAGAAAACTTACATCCTGCAGCCAGAAAGGAGGTGGCTAGAAGCTGTAGCCGATGGGCAGATTCACACCCCCTGCATGTTTAATCTGCCCACCGCTGGCAATCATGCTCTTCTGCAGCATAACAGAGTTTTTTTTGTTTTTGTTTTACAAAGGTCAGTTTAGCCCCGCCCCCTGCAGTGACGTCACCGCTTATACCCGCCCTGCTCTATGGTTAACATAGAGCAGGACGGGCACAAGCGGTAATGTCACTGCAGGAGGCGGGGCGGCCGGCCTCCTACTCTGACATCACCACCTTTCCTCGGGGTATATGGGGGCTCAATGGCTGGGGGACCCCTTGCCTGGATGCAGCAGACATGCTGCATCCAGTGCTGTAATTAGATCACCATGCCTGGTTTGGTGACAGGTCCTCTTTAAGGCCCTGTTACACGCTACGATATCATTAACATTATAAAATCGTCACCGGTTAAAATCATCACTGGTTTTGTGAAGTTGCAGCTACGTCGAAACAATATCCTTGCGTGTGACATGTAGCAATGACCACATTGATCGTGATTGATCGTTGATCGTGGAAGAATGTACAGGACCATTTTTGTTATTGTTGGTCTCCTGCTAGGCGACCAGCATCGGCGTGTGTGACAGCGGGAGACCAATGATCAACGACCTCCCAGCGCCGCACAGTACAACTTGGGAGGCTGGTAACCAGGGTAAACATCGGGTAACTAACTAAGCACAGCACTGCGCTTAGTTACCCGACCCTGGTTACCAGCGTTCTCACTAGTCGCTGATTGCTGGTCAGTGTGCCTGTGTGACAGCTCACCAGCGATCAGATAGCGATGTCCCAGCGATCCCAATCTTACTGTGATCTTTGGAAGGCAGAGTGAACAAATCGACAGTAGTGAAAGAATTCGCTTTATTTATTTTTTACGCCATTCGCCTTCCGGTACAAGTGATTAGTCACCTTTATTTGTCGGGTCAGTACGAACATAGCGATGTTAGATTTAAATAGTTTTTTATTTTTAGGTTAAGCTACTACCGTATCACACTAAAAATGCTTTTTTACAACATAAAGGTTTTTGTCATGCCATTCACTGACTTATAAGACATCTTTATTCTTGGGGCCAGTACGATAACAGTGATACCACAGTCATATATTTTTTTTTTATGTTTTGCCAGTTTTTCACCATAAAAACTATTTTATGAAAGAAAAAAAAAAAAAAGAATACAGCAATGAAAACAGCTATAGCTATTTTTATTTTTTCTTGCTGATGGAGCTGTATGGCAACTTGTATTTTTTTTGGGGCAAGATGATGTTCTCAGTGGTACCATTTTATTCATATTTTTAATATATTATTGTTATTATTGTTATATTATTACTACGGTATATTATTATCTTAGTATATTTATTTATATTTTTATTTATATATGACTTTTTGATCACATTTTACTTTTTTGTCACTTGTACAGTGAAAATACAGTTTTTTCTAGGTTGTTTTATTTATTTTTTTTACAGTGTTCACTGAATGGGTTAACTAGTGTAACAGTTTTATGAATGTGGTGATACCAAATATGTGTAGTTTTTTTTTTTTTTTTTTACATAAATGCAACTATTTATTGGAATATTTTTTTTTTATTTTTTGTTCTTTATTTTCTGCTTTTTTTTTTTTTTTTTAAATGTTTTTAATATTTTTTTTATATTTTTTTTCCTTAGTTCCTATATAGGACATTACTCTGATCGCAGCTGCAATCGGATGGGAATGGGAGCATGATCCCTCTCCCAATCACCTAAGTGCCGCGATTTGATTTTGTTATCAAACGCAGCATTTAGGAGTTTAAAGAACCAGGGACGGTTCTTGTGCCGGGGCTCGGGTGACGGAAAAGCCAAGTCCCCAACGGCGATTGAGCGCGATTGCCATAACGTATCTATTGAATCTAGATCGTTAAGTACGTGCAACCTAAAATGCTAAGCAATTTATTCTTGGCATAGGAGAAAATCACTGAGGGTAAGGCTACATTCATACATCAATATTTGGTCAGTATTTTACCTCAGTATTTCTAAGCTCAAATAAGGAGTGTAACAATCAGAGAAAAAATACAATAGAAACATTTGTACCACTTCTGCAACTAGAGCAGGCCTTCATAACATACAGCCTGAGGGGCTCATGCAGCCTGCCATAGGATCTGCTACAGCCCACAGGCCTGTCTGATAGGCAACGTTCCCTTCTTCCTATATTCAGTGTATTCGGGCCTTTCATATGAAAATATATTTGAATACTGTGGCTCGGGAACTGGGGCAGAGTAGTGCAGAGCAGCAGAGTGCCTGTCATTCCCAGCCCAGATGTACAGCAGTGTGATGAGGTAAGCAGAGACATCTGAGACGGCTGGGTCTGGTAAGTGCTCTGTGGAGGAGCTGAAGATTAAATATGTAATTATCTGGCGTGTAGAGCAGGAGGATTGGGGTAACTGATATGGGGGAGGGTAGTTTGTTGAAGGAGGTACAGCATATTGAGGGGCAGTGGGATTTTATGCAGAAGGGCAATGTAAGGGGAAAACATAATGGATAGCAGCATTTTGGGGTGATATTTTAGAGATGGGCAATATAGGGAGATGATAGTATGGAGAGGCTCAGTGTTGGGGGATATTTTGTAGAGGCTCTAGTGATGGGCGAATCCTAAATTACTCGGAATCGCTTGACTCTAGCGAGTCCGAGCACAGGACTCGCTACTCGTTGCGAGTCTAGCGAGTCCAATGTTAATGAATGGGGAAGCGAGTAATAGCGAGTAGTGTGAGATTTACAAATCGCAGATGTGTCTCGGAAGCTTCAGCCTGAAGTAATCCTAGTTTTGTCATTTATTTGCATTGGACTAGTTTACTTTGCAACTGTAATCGCTGGCTGGGAAACTCGCACAGATAAGAGTCCTGTCTTCTTTGTGTGCTGGCTCCAGGGTCCTAGAGCCTGCCAGCTGCCTGATGTAGCAGAGCTGAGATTGTTCTCAGTCTGCTCATTCCCTGTGTACAGACATGAATGTCTGTGCACAGAGATGATGTAGCAGAGCTGAGATTGTTCTCAGTCTGCTCATTCCCTGTGTACAGACATGAATGTCTGTGCACAGAGATGATGTAGCAGAGCTGAGATTGTTCTCAGTCTGCTCATTCCCTGTGTACAGACATGAATGTCTGTGCACAGAGATGATGTAGCAGAGCTGAGATTGTTCTCAGTCTGCTTATTCCCTGTGCATAGATATCTATATTTATGCACAGGGGATGTAGCAGAGAGGACATCGCGTTTTGGACTGCGTCGGACGGAAGAGGATTTTTTTAATTAAAGATGGAGTCCCTAATGGCTTTTTTTTTTATTTCTAATAAAAAATTTTCCTTGTGTTGTGTTTTTTTTAAAACAATTTAATAGAAATTCATGGCGGTCATGTCTAATATTGGCGTGACCGCCATAAATTTCGGGCTTAGGGCCAGCTGATAATACAAAGCTGGCCCTAACCTCTTTATTACCCAGCGTGCCATCGCTACCAGGGCCGCTGGAAGAGCGGGGTTCAGCGCCAGAGGATGGCGCTTCAATGAACGCGCCATCTTCTGGGGTGGCTGCGGGCTGCAATTTGCAGCGGGGGGTGCCCAGAAAGCTTGGGAATCCCTGTGCTGCGGATTCCAGCCCCCAGCTGCTTAGCTGTACCTGGCTAGACATAGAAATTGCGCGGAGCCCCACGCATTTTTTTTTTATTATTTCATGAAATTCTGAGATTCTGACTCTGAGACTCTGACTCTGAAATTCATGAAATAATAAAAAAAAAATGCGTGGTGCTCCGCGCAATTTCTATGTCTAGCCAGGTACAGCTAAGCAGCTGGGGGCTGGAATCCGCAGCGCAGGGATGCCCAAGCTTTCTGGGCACCCCCCGCTGCAAATTGCAGCCCGCAGCCGCCCCAGAAGATGGCGCGTTCATTGAAGCGCCATCCTCTGGCGCTGAACCCCGCTCTTCCAGCGGCCCTGGTAGCGGTGGCACGCTGGGTAATAAAGAGGTTAGGGCCAGCTTTGTATTATCAGCTGGCCCTAAGCCCGAAATTTATGGCGGTCACGCCAATATTAGACATGACCGCCATGAATTTCTATTAAATTGTTTTAAAAAAAACACAACACAAGGAAAATTTTTTATTAGAAATAAAAAAAAAAGCCATTAGGGACTCCATCTTTAATTAAAAAAATCCTCTTCCGTCCGACGCAGTCCAAAACGCGATGTCCTCTCTGCTACATCGCCTGTGCATAAATATAGATGTCTATGCACAGGGAATAAGCAGACTGAGAACAATCTCAGCTCTGCTACATCATCTCTATGCACAGACATTCATGTCTGTACACAGGGAATGAGCAGACTGAGAACAATCTCAGCTCTGCTACATCATCTCTGTGCACAGACATTCATGTCTGTACACAGGGAATGAGCAGACTGAGAACAATCTCAGCACTGCTACATCATCTCTGTGCACAGACATTCATGTCTGTACACAGGGAATGAGCAGACTGAGAACAATCTCAGCACTGCTACATCATCTCTGTGCACAGACATTCATGTCTGTACACAGGGAATGAGCAGACTGAGAACAATCTCAGCACTGCTACATCATCTCTGTGCACAGACATTCATGTGTGTACACAGGGAATGAGCAGACTGAGAACAATCTCAGCACTGCTACATCATCTCTGTGCACAGACATTCATGTCTGTACACAGGGAATGAGCAGACTGAGAACAATCTCAGCACTGCTACATCATCTCTGTGCACAGACATTCATGTCTGTACACAGGGAATGAGCAGACTGAGAACAATCTCAGCACTGCTACATCAGGCAGCAGGCGGGCTCTAGGACCCTGGAGCTGCACAGAGAAGACAGCTGGACTCGGCTCGCAAAGAAACAGCAGTTACTTTGCGAGTTTCCCTGCTATCACTGGCACAGTAGCCAGTGATTACTCGCACGAGTCTAATGCAAACAATGGCAATCCTAGTTTTGTCAGCGTTTCTGACAAAACTAGGATTGATATTGATTTGCATTGGACTCGTGCGAGTAATCACTGGGAAACTCGCAGAGTACCGAGTCCTGCGAGTCCCTTACTACTCGCCGAGTAACGAGTCCTAGCGAGTAGATTCGCCCATCCCTAAGAGGCTCATGGTGGAGGGTATTATGAAGTGTCTCAATGTGTGGTGGAAATATTATAGAGTTGGGCAGTGTGTGTGGAAATATTATAGAGAGGAGAATTCAGGGGGAAATTATGGAGAGGGGCACTGGGAGGGAGAGGAGGATATTATGTTGAGGCTCAGTGTACATGGAACATTAAGGAATAGTGCAGTGGGGAGGGGAATATTATGGAGAAGGGCTATGTTGAAGGACATTATGGTTAGAGTTATTTTATGGAGAGGGGCAGTCTGGGGATATTTTGTTTAGGAAGCATAGTGAGGGTCAATTATTTTTCAGGAGCGCAGCATGGGAGATATATATTTTTATCAGGAAGCATAATGATGCTTTTATTTTTAAAGGCTTCATGATAAGATGTGCTGCTGAAGACGGAGAGGAGGATAGACAGTAGAGATGAGCTCTGGGCATAAAATCTCATCATGGTGTCTTTACTATGTGGAGACAAAAGAGAAATAAATCACATCAATCAGGGATGTAAATGTGATTTTGATAGTCATTACATCTCATCAGCACTGTGGATTCTGAATGTTTCGCAGTCTGATCATGACTATGAACAACAACTGCTAGTATCTCCTTACCATTGTTAAGGACATACTGGAAATTGAAAGTTCAAGTAACACTTGTATGGGTCTGACATAACGTTACATTTGATCTCTGCACTATGCTTGGTGCTGTATACATGCACTAACTGTGGTTCTGGTGCTGCATTCATATAGTGACAGTGCTTCTGGCTCTGCATTCATGTACTAATGGTGGTTCTGATGAAGCATTTGTGGAGCCCACTGGGAAGGGGTACTCGGTACCGGACCGTGGTATAACAGGGGGGTACTACGGTAGTCTTGGTCTGCACCGTGTCCCGAGCCTACAAGTAATGGGGGTATTTACAGGGGAGAAAGTTGTGACGCCACCTGTGGTATGTGGTCAGGGTGACCACCGCTGCTGCAGAACCTCCGGGGATGATGGATGGCAGCTTGAGATGTGACGGCTCTCCACGTGCAGAGCCTGGTTACCCGGGGCAGTGGTGATAATAGTCTATGGATGATGCAGGGTAGGGGTAGTGGTAGAGATGATAGCAGTTTGTGAGGGGAAGTAGGGCTTGAGCACAAGGATTACACAGACTCACGGTTTTGTAGTTTTCCAAGTCTTTACTGTAGGTGTTATTAAGCAGAGTACTGTCCATGGAGTCTGTACCGGTGCCGGATTGCTTCCCACCCTGTCCATGTCCTTGGCTTCCTACTGCTGCGC
>JARQOC010000005.1:104778259-104793038 GCA_033576535.1 Allobates femoralis | reverse complement strand
TTCTGGACCTAAGACTGTATGTAATTTTTATCCAAATATGTGTCCCTAATGTGTACATCCATAGCAATGTTGATGCCAAATATCCATCCATGTTTCCCTATAGAACCGAAAGCAACCTCAGATTGCATTCAGCATTGGAGAATGAGTCACACACTGATCGTGGTGCAGATTCTGGTGACAAGCAGAGGCGTAACTACAATAGGTGCAGGGGTTGCGATCGCACCCGGGCCCTGCAGCCTAGGGGGGCCCCAAAAGTCCCTTTGGCCTATAGAAAAAGACTAATACTATTAAAGATTTGCAATAATTGGGGGCCCGTTGGAGCTTTCGCATCAGGGCCCCTGGGCCTGACGTTACGCCACTGGTGACAAGGGATGTGTCCCATCTGTGTCGCAGGAAAATAATGCATCAGCATCTGCAGCACCACCACCATCTTACTGCCCAGCAGATTTCTCATCCAATGCCCAAGTCTCGGCCTCAGCAATTGTGCATTCTCCAGTGGAGCCTAGACAAAGTTCAAGTCACATGTGCCACTGGCTATGTCCCCTTTGTCCTCTCCTGTAGTACGTAGGTCAAGGCGCTAAAGGGAGTTACCCATCACCAACCCTAGGTGCGAGGTTGACACAGGTGTGCTGCAATATCTTGCGCATACTGTCAATGGTGATGGGGAGGAAGTGTTTGGGAGTAGCCTCAGCAAATATTTACACAAGATACCACTGTCAGTGAGGCCACATGCAAGGGATGTCATCCAAATTGTCCTGGATGCCTGTCTGCCACCTAACAATCCACAGGTGGTGTTTCAACTCCAAGAACAGTGGCAAAATTCAGTCGACAATAGGCGGTGCATGCCTGAGCCACTGTCCATGCAGGCAGGCTCCTCATCATCTAAGCATACTCAGCAAACACATGTAGAGCCACATCCGCTAGCAGCGCAAGCAGCACCTGTAGTTCACCAACCTCCATTGCTACAACTACATACACTTCCACATATGCCTCACTTACCGCACACACACAGTTCCAACCTTGCGTTACAAAGTCAACAGCCTCCACCATGGTCTTTACAAAGGCAATTACATAAGGCACATGGTGTTTTATATGGGTAAGCCACTAATACTTGGCCAGGGCAAGGCCATTATACACAACTCCAAAAACATCCCCAAAATGTTGTCCAGGGTTGAATGTCAGACCAACATAAGCCTCAAATGGTCAGGTTTGCCAACACAACTCTTCCTCATTCCCAGACAACCAACATATTTATGCCGCCACAACAGGGCAACAACTCATTCTTGCAAAGGAATGACAACAGTACTGTACAAGGTAAGAGTCATGGTCTTCAAAACAATAATAATGACCAAAACCGTGGCTCCACCACTAATTCTCCCACATATAGAAACATTTAAATTTGTTTATCATTGTTTGGCTAGTTTCTGAAAATCTGGATGGTGTTTTTTTATTTTATTACTGTTTTATGTGCAAAAAAAAGGAAAAATATGAACCCAATATTGTCCAAAACTTTACTTTTGTATGTTATGCACAAAACAAAATAGTAAAGTTTTTTGTGTTTACTTTTTTTGTGTTCATTATACAATTTCAGCAACAATGCGTTTTTCAACAATGTGGTTAACATAAGAGTGTTTCGTACAAACTCAAACAAATGGCTGGGCGCATGTTGAGACATTTACATGCATCTAAAATAACCCCAACATTTTTTTTGTGCAATTGACATATTGATCCTGCCATGGAATGGAACCCTCTGGTGACAAAAAATAATTAGTAAACATATCATGCACTCACAAGGCTGATGGGTCCTGCCTAGGTAATACAACCTGCTCTACAGGAGGATATGGAGTGTCTTACTTAGTGTCAGATAATGCCACTTCGGTTGGACGGTCATGCATGCTGGCGAAATTATGCAAAATTACACATGCCTTAATTACTGAATCAACATGCGTTTCACTCAGTTGTATTGGTGACATTAGTACATGTCAGTTGGCAGTAAGGATACCAAATATACATTCAACCATCCTTCTATCTAACACAGGAAAGTCTACAGTTGAAGACATGCCGACGGTAATCTAATTCACATCTTGGGTATGGCCGCATAACTTGACGCCTCAATTGAAAGGCCTCATCACCAATGACGACAAAAGGGACGATTTCAGCCAAAGAGCCTGGTAGTTGTGCTGATGAGGGGACACTCAGATCTTTTTGAATGAGCCGTCGACAAAGTATGGAGTTATTGAATATGTTGGAATCTATGGTTCGCCCATAGGCCCCAACATCCACAGCTATAAAGCGATATGTGCTATCCACCAAAGCCAATGAAAAAAAAATTGAAAAATAATGCTTGTACTTAAAGAATTGGGTTCTGGAGTTTGGTGGCTTCTTTATGTGTATATGCTTGCCATCAAGAGATCCAATACAGTTTGGCGCTTTAGGATCTCATAGGTGCAATTCATATCAAGGGAGAACTATAACTCCCAGCATGTCTTCCAGATCCTTTTTCATGCTGGGAGTTATAGTTCACCACAGGAGTGGTAGAAGGCCTGTATGTACAGTTCTTTATTAACACTAAGAATTCATTCTAAGGTTTTACACTCACATTAACTGCTGTCACTGTGATCCATCATCTTGCTGCACCGCTATAGCACTTGTCTCTTAGTGCAGGAACTGAGATGAGGTAATGAAGAGGGTGGGCTGGAGCATTACTTGTAATGAAGAGGGGAGGGATCTGGGCTGTCATGTGATATTCCAGCCCGCCCTCCTCATTACCTTATCTCAGTTCCTGTACTATGAGACAAGTGCTATAGCGTGGCAGCAGGATGCAGCCCTTCATGTGAGCACACAATGTGCTCATGAGGTATGCTGGCACCTCTGCAGCATCCCAGCTCTGCTTCTCTCCCCAGGGCAGCAGTCATACAATCTCCCTAGCAATGCTGGAATCCGGCTGTTGGGGAATCCACATTTTCCTGATACTTACAGTGGAGGATTATTCATTAGCCACTTCCCTTTGTTGCTCCGTGCTGACAGGTGGGAGGGAAGTGGCTAATAAATAATCCTCCGCTCTAAGTACCGGGCACACATGGTTTCACCAGTGCCGGACTCCAGGAGCAGGGA
Organism: Allobates femoralis; assembly: GCA_033576535.1. Lineage (NCBI taxonomy): Eukaryota > Metazoa > Chordata > Amphibia > Anura > Aromobatidae > Allobates > Allobates femoralis. The sequence continues at coordinate 104,789,924 of JARQOC010000005.1, read as the reverse complement.
CATTTTCCTGCCTCCTTCATGCTTCCACTGTGCCACTGCCCCCTCCCCACAGCCAGCCAAAGTACATTCGGACCATAAGACACACCCTACACTTTCCTCCAGAATTTGGAGGAAAAAAAGTGCGTCTTATGGTCCTAAAAATTCGGTAAATACAGTTTTATAAATCAGACATTTTAAAAATACCACCATACCTAAGTGTCAACAGCAGAAATACACTGTCGGATTTGTGTAGTTTGGCAGGTGATGCCAGGCCTAAGCATCTCCAACAATTGGTCATATTTCTGGATGGTCATTCTGGTGTAGGCAAAAAATTTAGCAGGGTGACTGCGTAATTCACCACGCAGCCTATGGAAATCTCCGCGGGAGCTGCGTTCAAGGAGTAGGGGATGAACCCACATTACGCGCCACCTCCTCGAATCCACATTAATTGGGTAAGGACTTCCAAATCTCCTGGAAATAACCCAGTGAAAGCTAATTTTATGTATAGCCGAAACGCGTTGTGTTTGTATGTTTAATAAATTGGAATTTCCTTGAAATAATCGGAGTAATTAATGAACCATCTGGAAGCGCTCCTTGAAAAACTGGAAATCCTTCTCTACATACATAATATATCATATTTTTTATTTTTTCATTAAAGTGAAGATTTTAAGAGAATTATCTCTCCTGGAAGCTGGATCCTTTTGTTTTCTTATGAATGTTGGAGTATACAACAACAACAGGCCCTTGCTATTTAGTGAATGCAATCCTCAACACTGAAACTGTAGCATCAAAATGGAAAAGTCAGGGTCTTCTGAAAATCACAGTATTGATTGTGATGTTAAAGGGGTTCTCTGAGAACGTGATAAATGTGGCATGTGATAAATGTGATATATTTTTCAATTTAATGAAGATTTTAAGAAAATTATCTCTCCTGCAAGCTGGACCAATTTGTCTTTGTATGAGGTATCTGTTACAAAATTAAAACTATCACTGCACTAGTCACGTGTGACTGCACATTGAAGAGACAGAGCCCTAGATTTATCTCAACTGTCAGACCAGCTGCCGTCATAAGCACATATATAGTACTGTCAGCTGAGGAGCAGCACTTACATGAGAGGATACATCTTTTCACTGATTGAGCATGTATACCCATTCTGCTGAGTTCTGAAGCTGGAGAAACCCTCCCCTCTCCTGTAGTTGCTCAGTCATGAAAATGTTTATTTTGTCTGATGTCAGCGTAAATACTTAAGTCCACAAAAAATTGAGAAACGTATTCTAGGACCAGTGCTTTTTTTGTGGGGGTACATACCGGTACGCCGTACCGGAAAATCTGAAGATCGGCAGTACATAACGGTACAGCGTACCGGAAAATCTAGAGCAGCACTGACCTGCTGTGTCACAGGCTGTGTGTAGTACTAGCACAGTTTCCCTCAGCGCCGGAGGACCTGCGATGATGTCACAACATGTGACTCGGGTGGGCGGAGTTTTGCCCAGAGGGAAAGAAGATGGAGGAGGACGACTAATGCAGGCTGCAGTGCAGAGTATGTGACAACAGCACTGACAGACTGTCAGTGACAGTGACTGTGATGAGTGCAGAGGGCGGCAGGCTGTGCAGGGGGAGAGGATGCAGGGGGGATAGAGATCAGGACAGGCAGGGTATGGAGAAATTGAGACAAGAGGGATGGAGGATGGAGAGATCAGGGGGATCGAGGATGGAAGGAGCAGGGGGATGGAGGATGAATTGAAAGGACTCGGAGCAGGGGATGGAGAGACCAGGGGGATGAAGAATGGAGGGAGCAGGAGGATGGAGGGAACAGGGGGATGAAGGATGAAAGGAGCAGGGGAATAGACGATGGAAGGAGCAGGGGGATGGAGGATGGAAGGAGCAGGGGGATGGAGGGAACAGGGGGATGAAGGAAGAAAGGAGCAGGGGAATAGAGGACGGAAGGAGCAGGGGATGGAGGATGGAAGGAGCAGGGGGATGGAGAATGGAGGGAGCGGAGGATGGAGGGCACAGAGGGATGGAGAGATCAGGTGGATCATGGAGGATGGGGAGACCAGGGGGATGAGGATAGAGACCAAGGGATGGAGGATGGAGAGACCAGGGGGATGGAGAATGGAGGGAGCATGGGGAAGGAGGATGGAAGGAGCAGGGGGGTGGAGGATGGAGGGAACAGGGGGATAAAGGTTGAAAGGAGCAGGGGAATGGTGGATGGAAGAAGCAGTGGGATGGAGGATGAAAGGAGCAGGGGAATGGAGGATGGAGAGACCAGGAGGATGGAGAATGGAGGGTGCAGGAGGATGGAGGGAACAGGGGGATGGAGAGATCAGAGGGATTGAGGATGGAAGGTGCAGAGGGATGGAGAGATCAGGTGGGTGGAGGATGGAGAGTCCAGGGGGATGGAGGACGGAGCTAGCAGTGGGGAGCGAAGGACCCAGGCGGGGAAGCCGGCGGTGAAAAGTGTTCAGTGGCGGCTTTCTCCTTCTGTTCTGCACTCCCCGCTCCCTCCTGCCCCTTCCCGCTCCCTGGAGCTGCGCTCCCTGCCCGGTCCTAATTTAGGATCAGGTGGGAAGGCGGCGGGGGGAGCGGAGGATCGGGTTGTCATGCAGCGGGGAGAACAGAACCAAGGAGAAAGCCGGCAGTGAAGCCTTTTTCTCACTGCCAGCTTTCCCGCCGGTAGTTTCAAATGAACAGCTGATTCTGATCAGTTGTCCATTTGAAGTAGCGCAGTGCTGTCAGGGTTCATGTGAGGGCTGCACCCCTCCCTCACTCCTCAAGCTCGGCTGGCACATGACAGCAATGCGCCCCCCTCCCGCTCTCACCTCGGGCATGCGTACCAGGAAATATTTTTTTACAAAAAAAGCACTGTATAGGAGTGATACCTTTATTGGCTAACCAGAAAAATTATATTTGTAAACTTTCAGTGCTCACATTGCCCCTTTTTTTTGGCCTTAAGTATTTACATCACTTTCTCTGGCTAATATGGTACTGTAGCACCCCAGGGTCCTGATGTTATGCCTGGAAGCAAAAGGGGGGTTCCCTATTCAGTTGGCACAGCATCCAACACTTTCCTGTCTCCAGACCAGAAGGGGGAGCTCTACAACCTGGCTTAAGGGGAGCTTCCCTGTATAAAGGTTCTGGCCGGAGGAGGAGTTAGTTAGAACAGCTATGGAGTGACACTGGGGAGGAAGGAGAGGAAAGCATGATGGAGACAAGGAGCATCATGCTCGCCTCAGAGGAAAGCGCAGAGAACGGACACCGGGGCCGAGGCTGTGCAGGGTCTGATATCCCGGCAGCTAATAACGGAATGTGGGGAATTCCAGATTTCCAAGCCACACAGTGTCAGGAGGCAAAGCAGCATATTAGAGCCCGAGGTCTCTACTGAGAGCGACCCCTGAAACAGGCCTCGAGCTTCCTGTCATACGGCACACGCAGGAGAGAGGGCAAGCAGCTTAGCTTTAAGCAGCAGCAGGAGCCTAAAAGTGAAAAGTGCAGAAGGAGGCCTCCAACCCACCCAGCTAGGTGGATTCCCCTGGGTCCCCAGTAACATCTAAATTGGTGCTCCAGACTGTACATGTAAGAACAGACCAGTAAAGGGAAAGGAAACGTTTACTGCTGTGGACTCTAGTTATTTCTGCGCCTGTTACTTGTGCCCGTCGTACTGCATCCCACACATAGACTATTTACTCTGCCCCAGGGATTGGCTTTACCCATGGAGAGCCATTCCATCTTAACTGCTATCCATCATCCCCGTAGGCTCTGCAGCAGCGATGGTCCCCACTGACCACATACAGCAGGTAGCGTCACGACAATAACCCCTGTCCATATCCCCTTTTTCAACTGACGCTCAGGCCACAGGACCGGGTCATGACCACAGTGACTACCCAGTGACAGCAGCAGTGATCCGATTCCTGAGTACCCCATGGCCTGTGGGCACTTCAGTTCCTGGCGTCACAAACAGAATCCAGTGCCCATTAAACCGGGTACTGTGTGCTGTGAATTGTGTGAGATACATGTTTTGGACTGTCGCCATTGTTGTCGCGTGCAGTGCTCGGGAAGCAGAAGGGGCGTATCATCATGGGCGGTACCCTCCAAAGAGCGCAAAATGAGGCCCAACCTATGCTCTAACGACTTCTGGTGGGGACGAGAAACCCTGTCCCACTGCGGAACGAGAAGTCCGAAAGGGTCAGAATTAACTAAGGGGGCGGAAAGATGTCGCAGCCAAGAGAACCTGTGCCAGGAGTGGAGCAAAATCCCTTGCAGCAGGACAGTGGCACCCAGACGGGTGGCCGCAGTTTGATGACCCGGCCCTCGAGAGAGTGTGTGGGCCCGGTGAGCGGAGGAGACCCATTCGGAGCCCTAGAGGAGGAATTCCCAGGCTTGGCAGAACCATTGAACCCTGCACTGGCGACACGAGGAGAAGCTAAAGTAAGACTAATGTGCTGTACCCGGACAGCATTAAAGTAAGTGTGAATTATGCTTTTCATTGGTGTCCCCATCCTTTTCCTGAATGAGTGTGATTTTACCCCCCTTTATGCAAAAGAACTTTGATCAGAGGACTTGAACTTTAAGACTGTGGACTCTTTTTGCATTTTGATAAGATAGGAAATGTTTTTTGTTAGTAACATTCAAGCCTGAGCCTCCCATAAAGGGAAGAAATGTTATTAATTGGTTATGTTTATTCTTTGAAAAATGTTTCCTCAGTCCTGGAGTACTGACTTTACCTATGGAGAGCCATTCCATCTTAGCTGCTATCCATCATCTCCTGAGGTTCTGCAGCAGCGATGGTACCCACTGACCACATACCACGGGTGGTGTCATGATAATTTACCCTGTACATATCCCCTTTTTCAACTGACGCCCAGGCTACAGGACCGGGTCACGACCCCTGTGACTCCCCAGTGACAGCAGCAGCGATCAGGTTCCTGAGTACCCCACGGCCTGGGGGCACCCCATTACCACAATATTATTTTGTATTGTACTTTGTAAGAATGTCTCATGTCAGCGTTACTCTTTGTCTGAGAGAGTTCTGTGTCCTTATAACTGCAGCTCCTTTGACAGCTGAAATATGTCTCAGCTCTCTTTCCTCATTGTGTAGCCATCCTGACACATGACTGGGAGGATGGCTAAAGTTTGAATTATTGAATTATGTCATAGGCTACAGGCACTGTTTTTCACTGTCTTGAGGAATCACATTAATGATATGCAAAGGATGGAGAATTAGAAGCATCTCAGCTTATTGGGTACAGAGCATGATTGCTCTGCACAGAAATACACACACTTACATTCCTTGCCAGCTATCAATGAGGTTATTATTGGTTGTCTGAGTAATGTTCTGCAACGCACTTGAGCATGCAAATCATCAAGTTCCACTGCTTGCAGCTTCCTTTACAATTGTCAACCAATAAAGACACAGATTGGCTGAATGGGAAACAAATACAAAGATGTGGCAGATCATGGTTTGTTTAGGCCATGCAGGTGTGGCACCCCAGTAGTATGGTTGCCACAGTGATATTGCCTCCTTTACTGGTGGTGATGTCATGCTTTGAAGCAGGAGGAGATCCCCACGAGAGGTAACCCCACACATGCATTCACAATTCCTGACAATGGGCCAGAAGGGGGAGCTGCCCTGGTTCTGGCAAGAAGGAGGGGTTAGGAGGGGTTAGGAGAGGAAAGTGCAGGAAGGAGAAGAAAGTGAGGAGAAAGTCTGAGGAGAGGGAGAGGAGAAGATGTAGGAGAACGAGCTCTGGGGATTTTTGCTGCCGAAAGCTCACCCCACAGAGGCGCTACGGAGGACAACAGAGTCCTTGGTTATGCGGTTACTGCAAGACCCGACAACTGAATCTGGAGGACAGGAGATTGCAAATCTCCTTGCCGCACTATAGACCCAGCGGCACGGCAGAATAGCAAGAGCTGCCATCAGCACGACGGTATCCGTGATATGCTCGTGTTTTCTGCCATACAGGAGCAAGGGCAAGAAAGCAGGAAGAGGGCCACAGGATAGCTAACAGGCTGCCAGGACCCCAAACTGAGAGCGCAGCAGGAAGGCCTCTAACCCCATCTGGAGAGGTGCATCCCGAATGCTTCCAGGCTGACCGAACCCATCTGGACCTGGTAACCAGTGCCCCCGGACTGCAACTCATTTTGCCAAGTAAAGGTAAAGAAACTGCCTCTTTGTGTCCTCCCGTTATTTCCCCCGCCCTCCTTGCCTGCTCCTGCACCCCAACTACAACTACCAACCTCCCAAAAGACTTGCACATTATATCCCAGGGTCCTGCTCCACCTGTGCAGTGTGTTACCATCCCTTTTGCCACAATACCATCCCCTGGGGCTCATCCAAGCAGCGTTGGCCATCCCTGGCCGAATACCACAGGTGGCGACATGGAAAGACTCATATTCCTTGAAAATAACCCCCATCACTGCACGGTCAGTGCCACAGAGCTGAGCCACAGACACCGTGACCTCCCTGAAGTATCACTGGCCGGCTACCGAGTACCACCGACCCTTGAGGCTGTTGCAAAGGCTGTTCATAGTAGCATAAGCTTTGCAACATATGGCTTGGTTTTGTTGTGTTCAAAAATGTCTTCTTCGACACATTTGAGAAAAGGCCGTATCAATGGCTCCAGCACCAAATCAATGTAATGCCGATCTGTTAGTGTACCTAGAATGAAGACTGGCTTCCATATATTAGGCCATGGCATAATCCCAAGAGTAGAACCGATTTGACGCTCAGTGCATGGAGCTCATAACTGATACTGAATAAATCAAGTTGTTTTATTACCATTTTTTTCATTATTGGCATATAATTAACATGTATATCATACCAGTGGTTTTCATAATTCCATGACGTATCCTTCTTGATGTTGAAGTTTCAATGCTGACAAGTAGATGGCAATATGTTCTAGACTATATTTTATGTACTCTCTAGTTTGTTTTTTGTTTTTCCTGTAATACAACATTTTTTTATGCAGGTAATGACTGCTGTATGTGCATAGTGCCCAACTGTTCCATATGCGGGATTGTCCCAATTTGAAGGCTTTGTGCTGTGTCTCAGCACTCAAGGCTTTGTCATGACTTCCACTCACTCTCTTCGCTGCCTCCTCCTCAGTGGGCAGGGTTGGCATCTCTCTGCACTCACATTAATTAAACATCTCTGATCTCCCCGAGACTTGAGCTCACAACTCAAGACTTTAACAGTTAATTCTCCCAAAATGACTTGTGTTGAATGATTGTGCTGAAGGCTGAAATCGGCAACAACCAAATCCCCGCTGGTCTCTACTCTCTCATCCTGTATGAACACCGTAGAAATGGCTGGAAATGTTTTCTCAGGCAATCACTGGCCATAGCTGTAATGGGTATGTACAAAATCAAAGACATATGTAAGAGTAATAATGGTGGCATTGCTGTGCAAATGCTCATCTTTTAACCACTTCAGGGTTCTGAAACCTTAAAGAGGTTAAAAGAAGTAACGTATTTATTCTTCAAATGTCTTTACTTGTAAGCCACCCACTCAATATATTCTCTCTCTCTGTGTATATATATACTCAGGGGCTGGCTGGGGCCACTGGCCCCGGGTGGCAGTTCCAGACTGTCAGCCCTGGTTTGAGAAGCGGGAGGGGGGGATGTAGTGCTATCAGAAATTTCTGAGGACCAGGGGTGGGGGGGTGTTATCACCTGGGCCAGTCCGCTCCTGTATATACTCTCTCTATATATGCTCTATATATTTAAAAAGCTTAGAACAAAGATGCCAGTGGCGAAGCCGCAAAAGTGATGGCAAAGCCAATAGCAAATATGGACAGCTTTTCCTTGAAGTGACTTTGCATTAAAAAACTGACATTTCTTTCTTTTTTTTTTTTTTTTTTTTTTTTTTAAAGTCAGAAGCAGAAACTCTTTAAATTCTTAAAAACTGAGCAAAAAAAGCTCAGTATGTACATGCCCTAAGTAGCATGGTAGGTTTTGGGATTTTGTCGCTTTATTTTTGTTTTACCTTTAAAATATACAGTAAAAGCAATAATTGGTTGACAAATATAATTCATACATTTTGCATCAGTTTTAATGCTATACAGAGTGTATGAAAGTGTTTTTTATTTTACCATGGAATTCCCTATATATCAACAGGCATCAAGTCGTACTGTTTATAGGGACACTGTCAGGTCATTTTCCAGTATATTAACCCTTGAATAGTGCCTGGGCAGACCTTTTAAAAACATGTAAAATCATTATTGTATCATTTGTAGTTTCCATGTTATCACCATTGGCAGACCCTGAAGGGAGTTGCAGCATTAGACCTCTCCATTACAGGCACATGGGATTAGTCCGTCTGTGTTATAAACTGTCATGTAATTATGCACTCCCTCTCAGCAGCTCACTCCTTTCTCCTCCCTTTGCTTCAAGTGCAGAGTGGTTTCAGTTTCCATTAGGAGCTTCTGTTCTGTTGAGGACACTGAGGGAGAGATCTACTGCAGATGTGCATTATCCGATCGAGACTCAATTTCTTTCTGTAAGCAGGCATCCTGCTGTGACAGTTTGTGTGTTGAATTTAACCTCTTTCTTGACTGTAGACAAAGAGAGCAGAGAGGAGGATACAGCCCCCCTACTGATCTCCTGTGCAGTGAAGTGAATATGTGACATGAATATTCATCCTATGGGGAGTGGACAGCAGAGAACTAAGTGGATCATTCACTGTGATTGACAGACAGAATTAATCTCTTTATTTGACGTTTACAGAGGATAGGAGGGGAATATAAATAAAAGAAATACATCACTAGAGAGGGCTTAGGGCGAAGAATTAGAAAATGATAGCAGTTATATATGTATTTTTGACCTGACAGATTTCCTTTAACAATACAGAAACTTTTCTTTTATCTGTCAGGTTCAGCTGAAAATAGCCAAATTTTTATGGTGGGCCATTGTACCTTCCCGCTCATGTTGACAATCATCAATATAACCTAAAATACTGGAATGTGTGAAATCTACTTACGGTAATGATAGTGAACATTACATTCTGTTGATAATTGAAAATAACATATTATACTTTCAACTATGTCTCTTGTCTGTCTAAACTCGAACAGAATCTTTCCTGAAGGCACTATCTCAGTCAATAAGGAGAATTATCCTTTAACAGTATTAGCTTTGTAGTAGTTAGGTGGATTAACAATGAAATGTATCTGCTATTCACTTGTCATCCTCCAGCAAAACTCCCGGAAGTCTATCCTTGCCTAGATATTATCATCCTTTAGGAAATTGTAGCGTTTTTCTCTCTTCGCCTTTTCCAACTTTCTTTACTTTGATTTTAATCATTCTCATATAATTAGTCTTTTTTTATAGATTATTTACACCCACACACTCTTGGCTTCCTTGTTTTCTAGATGGTTTTGATTATCCATCTTATTATTCCATATGGAAGTTTTAAAGCATTTCATTTCAGTTACAAAGTCATCTTTTTCATGACGTAAAGAGTAACTACACTTTTAATTTATTAATGAATGGAAAAAGTACACATAAAAAGACCCTTGATCTCTTAGGGAAATAGGCTTCGTTCTCCACTTCTCAGTCACTTATTAGGGAGAATACAGATTTTTTTGTTATTTGCTTCCCACAAATTCAGCAAGATACTCTGCGGCCATCTTGTTGAACAGTACAGGACTGGCAGAAAAAAGAAAAACAAAAAACATACTTCAGTGTCCAGCTCTCCGGCCATCCCCCAATGCTTCCTGCCCGCTGTCCGCTCTTCAACGTCTCCGTCACATCACATCTCTAGCCCTATGTGTATTGTACGCCAGGGTTCACTTTGCATTCTCTGAGGGGGTACTCATAGCCAGAAGTCCTGGTCTAAACTGAAACCGGGCCAGAAATGCAATGTGACATAGGCACAATGATTGGAAAGCAGGCAGGGAGTAGCGGGGCTGAGCGGAAAGGTGAATGTTGATGTGTGCATGCTTCTTTTTTGCTGCCTGTTTTCCAATCCAGCGACCCTGCTTGTTGCCTGCTGTCTGCTCCTTTATGCCTCCGTCACACCGTATTCCCAGCCTGTTATTCAAGGCCAGCTAGCTGCAATCAGGCCCTGGAATATACTGAGCATGCTAGGGGAGCCTACCCTTGGCTGGAAGCAGGGCCCCCAGGGTCTATGGCAGGAGCTACAATGATAATAGCATTTAAACAATTTTACAAATGAAAAAATGCATGCATTAGGTGATGCTGCATTCGTAAAAGTCCCATCTACCAAAATATAAAGTACTGTATATTAATCTAATCGGTAAATGGTGTAACAAGAAAAAAATCAAAACACCACAATTCCGTATTTTTGGCTGCCACAACATTGCAATAAAATGTAATAAGAGGCAATCAAAACATTGTATCTGTCCTGAAATGGTATCAATAAAAACATCAGCTCAAAAAAAAACAGCTCTCACACAGTCCTATATGCCAAAAAATGCAAACATTGCAGGTCTCGGAAATTAGGGACAAAAGCAATGTTTTTTTTTTTTTCCCAAATGTTTAGAATTTTTTTTACCACTCTATATACAAATGTGTATGTACAGTACAGGGTGGGCCATTTATATGGATGCACCTAAATAAAATGGGAATGGTTGGTGAAATTGCAACATGATTCAGATATCCAGTGGCATTGAGGTTTCCATTGATGAAGAATGGCCCCACTATCTTTGTACCCCATATACCACACCATACCATCAATTTTTGTGTCCCAACAGTCTTGGAGGGATCTATCCACTGTGGGTTAGTGTCAGACCAATAGGGGTGGTTTTGTTTGTTAACTTCACTATTCACAAAAATGTTTGCCTCATCCCTCATCTGAAGGCAATTGTATATGCTGTGAAGATACGAGATGTGCAGCATCTGAAACACCGGATACTGGAAGCCTGTGCTAGCATTTCTTCTGCGATGTTGCTATCAGTGTGTCAAGAGTGAGAGAAGAGGGTTGCATTGACAATCCAACACAATGGCCAGCACTTTGAACACATTTTATAAGTGGTCATAAACTTGGAAATAACTCATGAAAGAATAAAGTTACATTAAAACCAAACAAACTATTTTTTTTTTTATGAAATTCTCAATATGTTTGATGTGTCACATGACCCTCTTCTCATTGAAAAAAATAAAGTTGGATCCAAAATGGCCAACTTCAAAATGGCCGCCATGGTGACCACCCATCTGGAAAATTTTCCCCCTCCCATATACTAATGTGCCACAAACAGGAAGTTGATATCACCAACCATTCCCATTTTATTTAGGTGCATCCATATAAATGGCCCACTCTATATGTTTGTTATGTGCATATTCATACTGATCTGGGTAACCATCTTGTGAGGTCAGTTTTAAATAAACAGTACGTGTTCACACATTGCATAAATACTGTTAATTGTTTTCTGCAGGTGTCTGCACTAAGCTATATTATAGTTACAATATATATGATATATTACCACATATTAATTTTTATATACTGTATATATGTAAAATATTATATATTTATTTTTTATTATCTGTTATTACATTTTTATTTGCATATTATTTATATATATTATATATATTTTTATGCCTTTTTCCCCTTATTTTGTTTTCTTTAAATGTTTTTATTACTACAAGTATAAGATCCTGTGTAAATGGTTCCATTGTCCTACTACCGTATATACTCGTGTATAAGCCGACCCATGTATAAGCCGACCC
>JARQOC010000005.1:104685951-104768368 GCA_033576535.1 Allobates femoralis | reverse complement strand
TTTGTTTTACTTCATAGTGACTGTTGATAAAGGTCCGATAGGGGACCGAAACGTTTGCTGTCACCATTCACCCTATAAAAAACAAAGCCAAACTGCTTTCATTAATTTGTGGGATCGGTCAAAGATCCCCTTGGCTCACCTTCTATTGTTGTGCCTATCCGCACAACTGGAGTAAGAGTTTAATGTTTTTCCCAGCTGGGCTCTCCTTGTTGAGCTCCAAGCGGCAGAGTGGAATGTGCACGTACTCCCCGTGGATCCCGGTGCACGTGACTGCTCAGGGGGAGTGGTGGTGTGACGTCTGCCAGGTCCTGAATTCCAAAGCTGCTCTGTATCACGCTTCCCGACGGGGAAGAAGATTACAGCTCCAAATAAAACGAGTGATATTGTAAGCGCTAAGGTATATTAACAGGACTCGGCTCAAATAAGTATTACCTCTCGGCTTTAATGATTCAGCATATGGATCCCTTTAGCCACAACGCGTTTCAGCGCCAATTGCGCCTTTCTCAAGTGTCCAGGAAGTCGTCGGGCTGCGCGCACAGCGCATGCGCGACGCCATAGAGGAGAACGGAGGCGCGCGTTCATGCTAGACTGTGAGGGGAGGCAGCAGCAGGCGACCAGGCTGATTGACAAGAGGGGGTGGGCCGGAGGAGCGCGAAACCCCGCCTCCCGGTCTTAGGTCTTCTAAACTGTAAGCAGTTATATAAGTGAATATTTAACTGTATATAGGGCATTAAAAGCCTATAGCCACCTTCCCTGAATGCAGCCTTAGTGCTGCAGAAGGTGGCTATTATAGCTTTTGATGTCCAGGGGGGGTGACAGGTTCGCTTTAAGTTTGGGAACTCAGAGGGCTCCAAAATGTTTCAAATTGTTCACCATATAACAAGCAGTACGGAGGCAATTATTTACCATGCTAGATGACCGTGTGGTCTAATTTATGTGGGGATGACATCACAGTCTCTGAGGGTACGAGCCCAAGAACACATTAGGGACATTAAGAATGCAGCAGGTATTAAGGACCAAGAGAAGATGAAGACTCTCCCTAAACATTTCTTTGAGTGTCATGGGTGTAACCCTAAAGGATTGATATTCATAGGGATTGTTCGGGTCTATATGGGAGCTAGAAGAGGTGATGTGCAGCAATGCCTTCTCCAAAAGGAGACTTGTTGGATTACTCTTCTTAATTCTGTCTCGCCTTTTGGCTTAAACGAGGCAGTTACTTTTACGTTTTTTTTTATGAAATAACCATTAGCTGTTTTTAGTGGTTTTGTGGGTTCACATGATTTTAAATTTATGTTTGTAAGATGGTATCCTTGATACGTCTCTTGTAGAATTCTAATACTATCCTCTTGTGGATCTTTATGATGTGGGGTTATCTACACCTGCGGAAGCGGATCTGCATGAGAAAGTAAATAAAGAAGAAAAAAGAAAAGAAAAGAAAAAAAAAAAAGAAAAAGGAAAAAGAAATTGATAAAGACTAGGAAAATCTGGATGGTGCTTTTTCTATACTGGTTGAGGGCCTCGGGATCCCTGAGGATCTGATTTGTCATAATATAACATTGTGGGAGCGTGGGGTTTTGGTCATGGGGTAATTTGGGAGTGTGATGTTGCCATTGACAACATACTGCTGCATATATCTTATTATGCTGCTATATATATTCAATTTGGTTTGGCATGTGTTTTTTTAATTAATGTCAGATCATTTTGTACAATCATGTATGAGAATATATGCTATTATGTTACTGACTATTGCTTATGAGCATATAGTAAATTGCCCAATTGAGATAACATGGGCATTTTGATATATATAGATGTATATGGAGTCAGATACTGATAATTGCTGGGATCTACTTATATATAGTTTTATATGTAATAGCAATAAGGTATGATAATAATGTGCTGGCAGTTTGTAGATAATTCATTCCCTTGTATGACCGCAGTGTTATACCCATCTGTGAGCAAGTAACTGCTATGCAGGAAATATTGCCATAGTGATCAGACAGTAAATACTGGCATGCGCCCGGTGCGCATGCACTGAGTCGCAGGGTCGGGCCGCATTGGTCTGTGTTACCATGGTGATGCAGCGGAAGACGTTGTTCCTCCGCCGCGTCACTTCCGGTGCGTGGCTGGCGCGGCGGCGGCTCGCCGGTGACTCATCATGCGGCAAAGGTGCCATCAATCAACCAGATTCTGGACACCTGTCTAATGGGATATATAAGGGGCATATCTTAGGGGTAAAGCCAACACTCCTGACGAAGCTGCCCAGCAGGGAAACACGTGTCAAGGTCGGGGAAGGTTACGTTCGCCAGGTCATTCATTAACATCATCATGTGTCAAGGTAAATCAGCAATATAGTTGCCATATGAATGTGAAATTGACTGATTGTGTAATCCTTGTAGTTTACCTTGACTGTAAGGCTAGTTACTTATACCCTATTATGGGTGCTATAGTAAATAGATTGTGAGCATTGGTGTAATGCCACTTCCTATTAGTGGTTATTATTTTTATTCTATGTGGTTATACCATGGTCCTGTTTTTTTATGTCACCAGGGTGAATATTTGTGTGTACAGATATGCTTTATGATATTTGTATTTCACTTTTTTAATGAACTATTGAGCATTGGATTTGATTTGGTGACTGATCTTCTTATACCTTTAGGGGATTTTAGTCTCTGATTTTTTAGGTTATATATTGATTATATACACTGGCGATCAAATTAGAGAATAATGTATGATCATTTGACTTGACAGGTTTTTGTGTAAGGGGTACACCATGCCACTAGAATAGTGTTTTACTAAATAACCAAAGTTTATCCACTTAAAATCATTATTTAACACAAACTGAAATGATCATAATTAGAGAACAGCAGACTGTAGAAAGAAAAATTAAAACAAATTTTTGTGAAGGTTACAGCAGTCACCAATCAGTAGGTACTGCACAGGCCTTTGCTTTGTACAGACATTTGCTTTAAATGACTTCAGCACATGTGCGGCCACATGACATCACTAGTCTCTCACACTGCTTTGGGGTGATTTTGGTCCACTTTTCTTCCAATCTTCTCCACAGTTCTGTAACTGGGTCTGTTGGCCATAACTTTGTCACCAATGATTTTCCAGAAGTTTTCTATTGGGTACAGATCAGGACTCTGGGCGGCCATTTCATTGTTTCGATGTTTCCTGTTTCAAGGAACTGCTTTATCCATTTTCCTGTGTGACAGGGGGCATTGTCCAGCATGATAATTCCTGGCTGATTGAGTGCTGATCGCAAGTAAGGAGCCATGTTTTGTTGAGGAAGGTTCTGATACAAACTTGCCTTCACTCTGACATAGAAAAAAACTAATGAACCATCCACACAGTGAACACGTCTGTAGGACAGTGTTCACACCACCAAAAGACTGAATCACAAAAAACAGTCAAACAAACATGTAAAAATACTCTGTTGTAAAAATACTCAGTAAAAAGCAAGTGCTGCTGAAAAAGTAAAATACAGGGTATTTAGTTGATAAATTTTTTGCAAAAAATGTATATTAAGCTGCTCTACCAACTTCAAGGTAACCCGTATCAGAGCAGTCCCTATCTGATGTATTTAAAACCTTACTATGTGTATTGGTACCTAAAATGAGCAGGATCCAGACAGGTCCAATGTCTGACTTGGACTGACTGTAGAAGACAGCTTTTTATGTGTAGCTGTATGAGAGGTCCAGCCCCTGCAGCAGAAAATATTCCCCAAACCATTAAAGTTTCATGGCCACCTTTCACTGACTTCTTTACACACTTTGGGTTCAGTCTTTCCCCACTTTGTCGACAAACATGATTCCTATCAGACCCAAATAAATTAAACTTATTTTCTTCACTAAAATGAACTATGGACCCAGGGGTGAACCTAGCCTCTCTGCTGCCTGAGGCGAGCTGCAGAATAGCGCCCCCCCCCCCACGCGTAAATTATTTTTCAATCAGTATAATTAAATCTGGTTCATACAGATCTATATCTTTCTTATCAAATGAGTACATTAGTGGACATTTAAATTTAGAGAGATAGAAAAAAGTTGTCCAAATACAAGGATATCATCACATGCACACACAAGAACCACACAGAAGAGTCCAGAATTAGGAGCATCAATGGCAATGGCGGCTTGGCACAAGCTACAGGCACACAATGACGACTGGCAGAGCTGTGGTCCTGTAGGCAGAGTCCTCCATCAGTATGTGCGGGGACTTATGTGTGCTCAGCATGTGAGCCTGTATCAAAGGCAGGGATACAACTTTTGATGTATATGTAAATGTTCATCATAGGTGGTGAAGGGGTTAAATTACATTATATACATGTATACAGCACACACATACTGGACAACACATTCTCCTTACATACACATAATACAGTCACACAGACACTCATATCACACAAGTCCTTAGTACACACATGCTATATAGCAGATACACGGCAGGTACACATGATATACACAGAACATGCATGCAGGACAAGTGTATATACGCACACTTCAATATACTCAAAAGATATCTAAACATACACAGAGACAACCTACACACACAGGAACGCAACTCACACAGACATGCAACTTACACACACATGCAACTCACACAAGGACACAACTCACACACAGAAGACACAAGTCCCACAAACAACTCACACAGAAAACACACATACATACACACACCAGGCACACAACACTCACAGAAGACACAACTCATGCACAGAGACAACTCACACAGAAGACACACAGATACACAACTCATACACAGAAGACACACACACAGACAACTCATGCACAGAAGACACACATACATACCTGTAAGAGTGTGTCGAGGACGCCAACCTTTAGTGGGGTGACATGTAAGAGTGTGTAAAAATTTACTTCCTGAATAAAAAGGTGGGGGCTGTCAGCTGAGGAGGTTGTCACGGAGACAGGGAGGACTTTATGACAGTTTGGGCTGAGGTAAACTGGTCTCCTGAGGTGCTGTGAGGAGAGTGGCTGTGCAGAAGTCTGAGGCTGCTTTCACATAACGATTTTTTCAGTTCCGATGCTGTCCGATAAAAATCGGACAGCATCGGACCGATTTTCGGACCCCATGCAGGCCTATGGGCATCGGACCGAATCGGATGTGCACTAAATGCCATCCGATTTGGTCCGATCCGAATCTGTCCGATTTTGTTATCGGTGCAAAAATCGGAGCTTGCTCCGATTTTTGCACCGAAAATAAAATCTGACAGATTCGGATCGGACCAGATCGGATGGCATTTAGTGCACATCCGATCCGACCCGATCAATTTAGCATGGGGCCCTATGGAGCAGGGTCCGAGAAAACATGTGATGTCTCCTCGGACCGATTTTAGTGTACTGAGCATGCTCAGTACACTAAAATAGCTCCTAAAAGTAAATTAAGGGGTTAATAAAAAAAAACAAAACTATGCTCACCTGTCCACGAGGCCCACGTCGTCTCCCGGCGTCTCCGGTGTCTCCAGGTATCTTGCCGTCTGTGCTGATAAGACCTGCCGTGATGTCACAATCACATGACTGCCAGGAACCAATAGCAGGCAGTCATGTGATTGTGACATCACGAGAGGTCCTGGCTGCACTGAGACAGAACAGCAAGGCACCGGAGACGCGCGGGACCGTGCAGGAGTCGTGGACAGGTGAGAAAGGAGAGAAGGAGGACAAGAGGAGAGGAGGAGGAGGAGAGGAGGAGGACGCATAGGAGGACCGGGGGCCAAGAGGGGAGACACAGGGGATGAGAGGACCGGGGGCCAAGAGGGGAGACACAGGACCGGGGGCCAAGAGGGGAGACACAGGACCGGGGGCCAAGAGGGGAGACACAGGGGATGAGAGGACCGGGGGCCAAGAGGGGAGACACAGGACCGGGGGCCAAGAGGGGAGACACAGGACCGGGGGCCAAGAGGGGAGACACAGGACCGGGGGCCAAGAGGGGAGACACAGGACCGGGGCCAAGAGGGGAGACACAGGGGATAAGAGGAAAGGACCGGGGGCCAAGAGGGGAGGACCGGGCGATAAGAGGAGACGACAGGGGGCCAAGAGGGGAGACACAGGGGATAAAGAAGAGGACCGGGGGAGAGACTGACAGCTCTCAGGGAGCGATCTGACAGGAGGGCGGGCATCCTATTTTCTGTCGGAATCCGATGCCTATTTGGCACCCGATTCCAGGCATCAGAGGAATCCGATGCTGTCCGATTTATATCGGACAGCATCGGATTTTACAAAAATCGTAGTGTGAAAGTAGCCTGAGCCAGATAAAGCTGAGACCGGACACTGATCCACTGGACAGCAGAGCCCCTGGAGGGGACCAAAGACTTATTCCCTGCTAAGAAGCGAGTATACTACTGCCAGGAGAGGAGTGCTTTAGAGGAGACGGGTCGGCCATACTGTGAGAGGAAAAGACTGAATCTCTGCTGTGAGACTGCAGGCCTCGGTGTGGTGTCTCTAGGTGAACACACTTGGCCTCCCAAAAAGCTACAGAGACTAAGACCCCCCTTCAGACAAGAGAACACAATATCCCTATTTACTACAGTTGTGTTTTATTTATTTTTCATTTTTGGCGCTGAAGACCATTGGAAGTGACTGCGTTAACAGTACTTCCCCAGGCCTGTACAGACTGTAACTGGACTAAACTTTACTATTAGATAAGGTACCCGGGTATCCAACAGATCAGATATATAAATATATATGTACATATATGTACACTGGGTTTATATGTATTGTATGTATAGAGTTGATAGGATTGTAAATCGGTGTGTTATTTCAGTGATCCTCACTAAACTGCATCCATCTGATTTACACCTGTCCTGCTGCTGTGTGTAGTAAATCGCTTATTTTTCTGTATAGATTTTAGGTAAATTTATTTTTGGCATTGTCTCCTCACACTGAGGAGGAACATTAAGGTAACACACCGACCCCTAGCTTGATGCTGGGTGTATGTAAATAATTTATCTATTTCTGGGGAAATAACATATCTGTGCATCTTACTCTAAATTTTCCATCTGTTTCCCCAAGTAAAAGCAAGTATTTTATGTTGCTTCTGCCTCCGTCTCTGTTTCTGTGACTCACTGGATCTAGTACGGACCTCTGGTCTTTACATACCCACACCAGGCACACAACATACACAGAAGACACAACTCATGCAAAGAGAAAAATTCACACAGAAGACACACAGATACACAACTCACACACAGAAGACACACATACACACAGGCACACAACTCACACACAGAAGAGGCACCTACACACAGGCACACAACTCACACACAGAAGACACACAGACACAGAAGACATACGGACACAACTCACACAGAAGACACAGGCACACAACTCACACACAGAAGGCACAGGCACACAACTCACACACAGAAGACACATACAGACACACAACTCACACACAGAAGACATACAGACACACAACTCACACACAGAAGACACATACAGACACACAACTCACACACAGAGGACACATACAGACAGACAACTCACACACAGAAGACACATACAGACAGACAACTCACACACAGAAGACACATTCAGACAGACAACTCACACACAGAAGACACATACAGACAGACAACTCACACACACAAGACACATACAGACACACAGCTCACACACAGAAGACACATACAGACACACAACTCACACACAGAAGACACACAACTCACACACAAAAGACACATACAGACACAACTCACACACTCATTTTACAGATAGATACCTCTCACACACACTCCTCTGTGCTGCAGGTGGGGGGCACATGTGTAGCTTCCCCTGCTCTATGCAGTTGGATCCCTGCCCTTCCCCCACTCCCTCCTTCTCTCTGCCGGGACTGTGCACAGCAGGAGATCTGTCACCTTGTGACCGGGGCTACTTTTCCTCCTCCTCTTCCAGCTCCAGCACAGGTGTCTTCTCTAATCTTCTTTGCCGGCTCTCACTTCCTCCCGCCCTGCAGGAGGAGAACACTGGCCAATCAGCTCTTCTATCATTCTGATATGAGAGCGTTCATTGGCCGGTGTTCTCCTCTACAGGACACGCCCCCTATCTGATTGCTGAACCCGGCGGGTGAAAGTAGCCACAGATTCCTAATCAGTGCACAGTCCACTAGTAAGAAGCGGCAGCGCAGGAGACAATAGGGTGTCGGGGAGAGAAGACAGGCCCAATGCAGGCACCGGGTGGCATCTGATAGAGCGGGCAGCATCTGATAGAACGGGCCACGCAGATGCCGCCCCCATTTTATCAACAGGTGCCGCACCTGAGGCAGTGTACTCAACTTGCCTCATGATAGGTGCGGCCCTGTATGGACCACTTCTCCTTCTCTACACAACATGCTTCTCGCCAAAGGTGAGCCTACCCTTTTGATTTTTTCAGTTAATGAGAGGTTTGGTTACTGCAGAGTGAGTTTTCAGTCCAAATGCTCTTAAACGTTGTGACACTGTATGATGAAACAAATCCTTACTCTGTTCAGTGCGGAACTGGCGAGCTATTCTCATTGCAGTGTTGAAACAATTACCCATGGAGATTCTCCACATTACCCTGTCCTCTCTTGCATTTGTCTTTCGTGGGCTACCAGCCTTCTTTGGGGACTAGAAAGAGTTTGTGATGTTGTAAAGATGCAATATTCTAGAAATCCCAGACTTGGAACTTCCAACTTCTGTTGCTATGGCTGATAGGGTGGCCACTTTGACCTTCATCTGGAAAACCTGCTGCCAGAGGATTTCAGTCACTTTTTAACAGCGCACCAATTTTGCAAAGTGACTGCAAACTGGAAAGTTAAAAGAAAAATAAATGTCAGTTCACCCTTCCTAGTGGAGTTCTCCGTGGTTCAAGAAGTGGAGCAGAGCATGTGCAGTGCCGTTGTTGGGCACGTAGATGGTGAGACAACTGTGGCATCCTCTCAGTGGAGATGCCCCGGATGCATCTAGATCTGCCCCGATTTGTCAATGTGCCCATTTGGCTGTATAGTCAGGTAACTGACTTCACTATGACAATGATGCTTTGTACTCACTTCAAGGAAACACAGTGTAAACACCGTAGAGGCTGTTGGTTATATCTTTGTACCTGCGGCATTCCCTGCTGCAAGATGGATAACTTTTAAACTCTAAAGGTACCTTTACATGCCGCAACTTTGCTAGGAATTTCACTGGCAACTTACTGGTTGCAGTGAAATCATGGAGACAACCCGATTATCTGAGCGGTCATGTGACCAATCAGCTGATCGGGTTGTCACATGACCGCGCGGTTTAAATCTCCCGGTCAGGTTTCCCAGGCAACGCCAGGTCCTTCAGCCAACGGAGCGAGCATGCTCAGTACACTAAAATTGGGTCCGAGACACGATCCTGTGTTTTCTCGAACCTATGCTTCATATGCCCCCATGTTGAAGAGGGCGGATCGGGTCGGATCCGAATCGGTCTGATTTGGTCCGCTATGCCCAAAATTGGAGCAGTCTGCGATTTGGGGCACAGGAAAAAATCGGACCGAATTGGATCCGACACAAATTGGATGGCAATAAGGGCAAATCCGATCCGATGCGTGCCCATAGAGATACATGGGGGCCAAATCGGATCCGTGGCAGTCCGATTTACAACGGACAGCCATGGATCCAAGAAAAACGTGATGTGAAAGCACCCTAACATTAATGGATATTGTGTGTTGTTCTCTAATCTTGATCGCCAGTGTGGGTCATAAGTGGGTATGAATTCTTAACTGTGATTTTGTTCAGTTCTTGGAAATTGTAGTAAGGATGGAGGTTGGAAGTCACCCTCTTTTTTTATGAAAAAAAATCCAGTGGCTATAGGGGAGGAGGAATGGCAGATACAGTGGTGTGAAAAACTGTGCCCCCTTCCTGATTTCTTATTCTTTTGCATGTTGTTCACATTTAAATGTTTTATATTACTAAACAAGTGTAAATATTAGAAAAAGATAACACGAGTAAACACAAAATTCAGTTTATAAATTAGGTCTTTATTATTTATCATGACATCCGAGTGCAGTGCAACATACATAGAGACTGGCAATGAAGAAGATGGAGAGATCTGTGATCTGATTGCAAGATCGGATCACAGTTGCATGACACTCGGATCACGCCCGCAGCAGAGCCTGCATATCACATCCGATGCCATACGCTTGTGGGACCATGGCCTTATATTCATTGGGGGAAGAAGTGTGCCCTAAAAATAGATAAGAAAAAATCCTTTGTTTTGATAGTAATATTACAATTTTAGGCTTGGCCTTTTAAATGGAAAAATTGTATATTTGCCTCCAAGATCAAATAGATTGGGAATGAGTATCTATTATAACCATACTACCATCTGTGTTGCACCATAAGTTATTAATTTAGCAAACTTAAGAACAATAGCATGTTGTCTTATTCCATGGATCACCAATGCCAAAACTAAATGAAATCCATTGCCCAACCATGTAAATAATTCAATTTAAATAATTTCAATGAAGAACACATAATAGAAGTATGAGAAAATAAGAGAAAGAAATTATAAAATAATGTCCAAATGTTTGTTACTTTCAGATGTGAGTGCATATTTCTCATATTAAGTTTTCCATAATGTTTTCAGAAGGTAACTTGCGTAACAATGACAGTTTAATAAAGCTGAGCATGCATAAGATAGACTTAGTCTACACCTCCCAAATCATATTAGCAAGAAACTAATGTATGTGGTCTTAAAAAGATGCAGTAGACGGTCATGAAGTTTCATGTCTCTCCATTTTTGCCTATCTATAAAATAGAGGTGCTCTAATAATAATAATAAAAAGATTTTTTTCATTTCAACAGCACCAACATACTCCACAGCACTTTACAATTCAGAATGTACTTGTACAGACAATATCAGAGTAAACATATAGTTCACCAGATACCAAGACGAGTGAGGACCCAGCTTGCAAACTTACAATCCATGGGGAAATTGGGGAGAGATGGAAAATAAATGGTAAAAGTGTATTGTTGTATGGTCCAGCCAACACTATTAATATAATTAATAGAGGATTCAAATAAAGCTCTATGAACCAGTCACTGCCAGTATGTGTACAAGACAGATACAGAACGCTAGTACCATAAGCGTATGGAGGATGTGAAAAAATTGATACAAGGGATGAGATGTTGAAGAAATTTGGAAGAAACTGGTGGTAGGCCAGTCTAAAGAAAGGCGTTTTTAGGGCAAGCTTAAAACTGTGGGTATTGGGAGTTAATCGAATTGTGACAAGCGTCACTCCCAGGTTGTGCATTCTGGAGAACTGGATCAGTTCGGAGAAGTATAGGAGATAGGAGTGGGATGTTTGGATTTTGAAGATGTCACTGTTAGGTCATTAGTGAAACAGAGGGCATGGGTAGGGTCATAGACAGAGAAAAGAGAGGAGATGTAGGGCAATGCAGAACTGTGGAGTGCTTTGTGATTGAGAGTGATAAACTTATATTGTACTCTATAGTGGATTGACAACCAGTGCAATGACTGCCCCAGGATAGAGGCATCGGTGAAGCGGTTGGAAAGGAATATGATCCTGGCTGCTGCAATAAGCATGGATCAGAGAGGAGAGGGTTTAGTAAGAGGGAGACCAATTAGTAGAGAGTTGCAAGAATTCAGACGAGAATGAATAAGAGCAACAGTAAGCTTCTGCAGAGTACACCGTAAGAAAAGGTAGAATTCTAGAGATGTTTTTGAGGTGTAGGTGACATTTAATATGTAATATGGCTACATGTATAAGTTCTTAGAATTTTAGAGAGTTTGATGCAGCTACATTAAAATGATTTGAGCTGGGGAGGAATCAGAGAGAAAAAGGGGAGATCAAGGCTGTCTGTTAACTTAATTGAAAATTCAGGTTTTTATGCCAGAAATCCTACTCCAGTTCTGGGCAAGGCATATTTCTGGCAAGGCACACACCATGTAATGAATTAATTGAGTCTTCTATAAGGCATATATATTTTAAAGAACTCAGTGCATTGTACTCCTTTAATTAAAGAGGACCTGTCACCCCCTGGTGTAATGGCAAACTGAATGCAGCACTGAATGCAGCATGTCTGCTGCATTCAGGGAAGGGCTCCCCCATGGCTCTAATTCCCCGGTAAGCTTTAAAAAAGACTTTAGAAACCTTACAGTTAAGAGGTTGCCTGGGTCGGATCTGATTAAGAGGTCCTACCTGCCTCCTCCTTGTGTGTTCCATGTGTCTGCCGCCTGCTCTTCTCCTGGGTCTGTCCTCCTCTTCTTCTCCTGCTCTGTGTGACATCAGGAGCACAAGAGGAGGGCAAACCCAGCAGAAGAGGAGGCGCCGGCAGACACATAGAGGGGGTAAAACACACATGCAAGGGGCAGGGAGGACTGTGCCAGCTGCGAGGAACTCTTAATAAGATCCCACCCAGACGACCTCTTAACTGTAAGGTTTCAAAAGTCTTTTTTAAAGCATACAGGGGGGCTAGAGACATGGGGGACCCCTTCCCTGAATGCAACAGACATGCTGCATTCAGTTTGCCAAGCACCAGGGGGGTGACAGGTCCTCTTTAAGGCTGATGTGCGCAACGACAATTGTAATGAATCGGCCCAAAGAATTTTGGCGCAAAGGTAAATATAGATTTACAGATTTTAGGTGTAAGAAGACATATTTTTTATATGTCGACCTATTTGGATCTTATTTTGAAATTTTATTTATATAATATTGATTATTATAATGCTAATAATTGTTTTAGACAAATGATAGAATTTCGGAGTTCAGGATATGTTATCTAAGATCGTTTAAATTTTAAATGGGCAGTACTTAATGGTAAAGACCATAACAATTAGCATTAAATAAAAGTGCTCATATTTCTGGAACAATGTGGCAGACAAAAAATAAAAAGGAAAATTAAGTGGAGAAGCAAAAATAAACTGAGAACAAAAACTGATCGGTCACTTTTGACCTGTTGACTGGCCTTCTTTTAGTGAGTGGGAACGGCATAGTCTCTTGTATGCATTGCCGTGTTTGGATAGATGGGCCCTATAACAGTTCCTCAAGTTTTTTAACAGTACTGTTAGAATAAGGTTGGTTCACATCACGTCTCTGTCTCATCAATGGCATCCATATGAATCCTCTTTAAACATAATTCATCTGTGTCCCAGACATAGCTATTGATTTCAATGAGGCAAGCAGAGTCCAAGATATGAAATATTGGGTTCCTTTTTGCCTCCTCTCCGGCAGTGTTTGTCTTTTTAGCTGTAGACAATGCATAGTCTATTGACATGTTATGGCTGATATTGGGTACAGAGTCGGGAGTGACAAGTATAAGTATGATGAGCTTTAGAAGGTAATTTTTCTATCGTTTGATTGGATTTTGCTCTTAAAGTAATTACCTATACATATCCATCAGCTCTTGACAGAAAATTAATGGAAGGAGATGTATTTCAAAATTTGCTTCACAAATTTCTTCTTACAATTTCCATGTAAATCCTCAGTAAAAAATGCAGTTATTTATGTGCGGTATTCTCAGTGGAATCAGCAAAGTGCATTTTATAAACAGATTCTTAAGACAAGATCGGTCTATTTGCTAAGTGCTAAGTAATTTGTGAAATAATTTATTCTCAAATACTGAAGAAGAACCTTGTTCTGACTTCTGGGTCTTCCATTTACATAATAAATTCTTCAGGGAAATAACAGGAGCAAAAGTGAATGGAGCATGGCAGATGACAAGTCTGCCTTCAAACCCGTAAAAAAGGCTAAGATTCCTGTGTGCTCTCCATATACTCAAGAAACACCCGCCGCCTTAAAGAACGTCAGAGGCTGAAATGTGCTTACATGGGCAAAGGACAATGCTGTTTTGGCATATTTTTGGCTGCAATGGTTTGGCATCAGTGCTGCTCTTTTCTGTTTTACTTCAAGTATATGTCCCACCTGGAGATCCATTCATGAGAAACCAGAACGTGCGACACAACTTCCGATGGAGGACCAGGCGGTCTTCCGGGACCTCTTGGCTTTACATGATGAGTATGACCCAGTGCTTGGGAGGAAACACTTCCCATTCAGGAATAAATCAGAGGTAACACCAGCATTATCATTGGCCCCCAATGTTAAAATATTCTTTAACTTGGTCCGGGGCGACTTAATGAAAATCAATAATGTGGGGAAGGTCCTCTTAATCTAAGCCGTGACGAGATGACGGCTGTACGAAGCTTGAGTGACAACCCCTCCTTTGTCATAAAGGAGGCGGTTAAAGGAGGTAATGTGGTTCTGTGGCCCATAGAGTTATATCTTGAAGAGGTACACAGACAACTCCACAATGTGAGGTTTTATAACAAACTGCCTTCTGATCCTACTTTGGTGTTTTCATCTAAACTCAACAGCTGTTGGTCTCAGCTTTCAACATCGGAGTCATCTCCAAGGAGGAAAAACACTTACTGATGGTTCAACATCCTGTCGTCCCGACCTTTTACATACTACCGAAGGTACATAAAAACATGGATAAACCCCCAGGCCGGCCTATCGTGGCCAGCATAGGTAGCCTAAATGAAAAAGTTTGTGTTTACACAGACTTCTTCTTAGAACCGTTTGTGCTCAGACTACCATCATACCTGAAGGACACCCTCCATTTCATACAGGAATGTGTCAGCATAAATTTGGATGAAGGGGATTTCCTCGTGACTTGTGACGTAGAATCCCTATACTCCAATATCAAGCACCAGGACGGCCTAGAGGCAGTGTCCCATTTCCTGGACCTACAAGAGAGCTCAAATAGACTGCATAATTCTTCTCTTGTAGACCTTTTGAGATTTGTCCTGGACCACAATTACTTTGTGTTTGATTGGGAGTTCTATTTCCAAGTGTCCGACGGTGCTATGGGGGCTAGATGTGCACCTGCGGTGGCGAACCTCTTCTTACACTAGAGGGAAGAAACTGTTGTTTATCTCTGTGACATGTATCAATGTTATGTAAAAACCTGGAAGAGGTTCATTGACGATATCTTCTTTATTTGGACTGGATGGATGGACATGTGTATTGAGTTTCTTACGCATCTCAATACCAACACACTTAACATCTTTCTTACATTTTCAACATCACAGAACTTGGCCACCTTTTTGGACACAACTGTGAGAAGACGAGGAGAAGGACTGGTTACGGAACTTTTCCGAAAAGCCACAGCCACCAACAGCCTTCTGGATTTTTCAAGCTTCCACCCACAACACACCAAACAAGGAGTCCCAACAGGTCAGTTCCTTCGGGTACGTAGAAATTGTACAACAGATGAGGATTTCAATGGGCAGGCCCGTGACCTGACTACACGATTTAAAGAGTGTGGGTATCCAAAAGGGTGATCTCCAGGGCTTACCAACGTGCCAAGGGGAAATAACAAGCAGACCTTTTGCTACAGAGGGAGAGGACCCAGGATCAAGAAAATCCGTTTCATTATGGATTATAATCAGTGGTCCAAAATCAGGAGCATCTTGGGTACCCACTGGGAGATTCTAACTATGGAGCCCAATGTGACACGTATGGTAGGGGATCGACCGGCCATGACAGCCAAAAGAGCCCCGAACCTGGGGGATCTTATGGTGAGAAGTCACTACAGGCGACCCACAACTAGACTGAATCAGGGCACACATATATGGGGTTCCATCCCTTGTGGGGAATGTAATGGCTGTCCCATCATGACCCCTAGACCGGATACATTCATAAACCCAACAGATCACAGAGAATATCGACTAAAGGACTTTATCAATTGTAAAAGTGGCAACGTAATCTATGCACTGACATGTCCGTGCAACAAGTTGTATGTAGGTCAAACCTCCCAAGAATTGCGTAAGCATGTACAAAAACACATCTCTACAATTAATCTTGCAGCCGTGCGTGCATCGGGAAAAAGGCATGAACAACACCCCAGTGGCAACACACTTTTTGGACCACCATCGGAGCAGGAGCCACCTCCTTCAAGTAACCAGTCTGGAACAAGTCAAAGGTAATGGCCGCTCAGACTTCCTATAAAAACAGCTTTTACGGAAGGAATCTAGATGATATTGGAACTTAATACCGTCACTCCTTTTGGTTTAAATGAGGAACTCAACTTTATGGGGTTTTGGGGGGAATTAGTTATGGGCACATTTGTCTGACCCCGTCGAACTGCTGAACTAAAACCCCATAACGATCTCCTTTTCTCCCCATATATAGCTCTAGTGATCTCTACTGAAGATGCCCCAAAAGCCTCAACACAAAAATGACGGACCCCTGCTATTGTCCAGCTTCCACATATAGACTGAAGTAACTGGAGGGAGATGGATATTGCACTTATCCATTCCCGTGGCTGCCCAGGACTAAGACAATTGCAGACTCTGGATGAACTGTGCATCCCTTGACCATTACCATCGCCCTGAGGGATTATTAGAAGATACTGGGGCATACATAAAATAAATCTCAGGAACCTGGACCTTAACTTATAAAACATTTACCTATGAGCTCTATCTTGAGGGACTTCACAAGAACTAGGACTATAAGGTCCCTGACGGACACATCATACCACTGGCATTTCTAACACCTTATCCATTGGGTACTAAAATCTTTCTCAACCTGTCAGAGGCATATTGGATATAAGGGGCAAATTCCAACTAGGGTCCTCTAGAATTCAAGCAACAGTCTAAAACATGGATGAGGATGGTTCCCCATAATATCGCCGCTGGGTTCCCCCATACGTCGTGTCTGATTGTAATGTGTGGAGTGCTTAAGTGTGTAAATACGTATATACAATTTGGTTCCATACGGGACATGAGTCATGACCATGTCCCGGGCCAAGGTTGGTTGATATGCAATGAGCCATATATGACTTTGGTGCTCCTGCAACGTAAGGACACCACAAATGGATGAGATTGAACCTAGCACACATATGGTCCCCTAGTGGTCCCAGGTGGATGACTGCCTTGTGACATCAATTTGAGGGACATCGTCCTGCTAAGTTTTCCAATATGTCCTGGACTCACCTTGGCAACACCACCGTGGCCTATGCGCAAATGTCTGATGGCGTTTGGTATATTGCCATTGAGGTGTAACATCAATAGGTTCACCCTGGCTATACCACCGCGGTCCGTGCGCATCTGTATGGCGGGCTTGGTATACACCCAAAAGTAGTCCCTGATGGACGAGTACCATGAGACATCGCGCAGAGGGACCCCCTCCCGTGATTTATTCCTTACATATCCTGGACTCACCTTGGCAACACCACAGTGGCCTGTATGTAATACTCAGGTGACAGTTGGTGCACTGCCAATAATGAGTAGATGAATGGGTACATCCTGGCAATACCACCGCAGTGCATACGCATTAGTATGGCGGGGTCTGGTATGCAGCCAGCAATAAGTCATAACTAAACCCTTTAAAATCTTCTCCTCTCTCTCCATAGTCCCATATTGAGAATTTTGCACTTTTTTTTTTCCTCCCCCACATGCTTTATTTACCGCCACTCTCTCAGCCAGACCACCGCAGCGGCGTTATGCTAAACTACACAGGTGGTTGGATACTGGCTTAATGCCCATAACCAACATGGCGATTCCTCTCCGTCTCGACACACTATCTGTGTAGGAGATTGACAGCCCTGCTCAGCCTATCACCCGGCGTTATGTGATTACAGGAGGTGATGCAGCGGAAGTGATGGGGCGGACTGACTGGGCGGCTGGGCACAACCCACGGAGGAGACTGAGAACATGACCTGCACACATTTAAGACAGGTACAACCAGGGTGGCCTCAACCCCTGACGAAGCCTGTTTGGGCGATATGCATCGGGTCGCTCACCGCACCCCATACACCACAGAATTATATCAGTCCTGGTGGGATTCACAATAGGTAACAATGTATAAGGTGGCTGCTGGAAGCAGCAAATGGTGCACATTCACTGTGATCTGCATAAAGGTAAATGTAAAGGCTTTGATCAACTGCATGTTGGGCAGATTGAAGGAACTAGGCTCATCAGCCTAATAAGTAGCAGCACACTAACTGTTTGATGTATTATGAATGCCCCTGATATGTTCTCTAACTTTCCTCTAAGCTTAATTATATAGTCATTTTCTGCACCCTTGCAGGTTTTCAATTACTGTCTGTATAAGGAGATTACATTGACGGTTTGCCTATTGTTTATAATTGATCCCTCCTGCCGACTACCATAGGCAGGAGTATGTTTGGGTGGATGACAAGTTACCCAGTAACTGAATTAATTGTTTTTATTTATACTCTGTGTTGTACTGTCACTTGCAAATTTTGAAAAAAGAAAATAAAAATACCTCACTAAAGTGTGCACCCCCGTCTATGGTTCTTTTTCTCCCATATGCTCCATATACTCAAGAAACACCCACCGCCTTATAGAACGTCAGAGGCTGTAATGTGCTTACATGGTCAAAGGGCAGTGCTATTTTGGCATATTTTTGGCTGTGATGGTTTGGCATCAGTGCTACTCTTTTCTGTTTTACTTCAAGTATATGTCCCACCTGGCTGAAGTTGGTATTGCCAAGGTCTGTTAATGATTACATCAACGTTACCATTTCATCATCAATAGTTTTTTTTTTCTTTTTCAAATGAATTAAGGAATTGCTGACGTCAGTAAATGTCCCCTAGATATGCAGGTGCAGGGGCGGAGCTAGTCAGTTCCTGTCAGGAGAGCTGAGGTGACAGTTGAACAAAGCAGAAGGAGGAGAGGAAATTGATCTTGGGGACTGGAGCCGTGTTAGGCCGGTCCAAGGAAACTGACAGTGTGTGGAGCCCATAGCGAGGGCCTGAGGAGGAGAGAAGGAAGATCTGGGAGTGGTAGTAGTGCCAGCAAGCCCAGAATTAAGTATAGTACGGTCACCGGAGACCGAGATCGTAAGGGATTATACACCCAGCGGCCAAATCCGGAGAACGGATAGTTATACACCGCCCTGTTCACTGTAAAGCTAAAGAGACACAGCCGCACTACAGAGCCCAGGAGAGCGGAGTAGAAATACAGTCAAGAGAAGGGTTCACGCTGCTTGTCCTACAGCTAGTACAGAATAGAACAGAGAAGGTCACAGCATTGCTTTATGCAGCCAGGGCCCAACGGACACAATCTAAAAGGAAAGCCTCAGGACTTGCCTGGCGTGGAAAGCCTAAAATTACCTCCAAGCTCTGGACCCTGTGAACTTTAGAAAACAGTACCCGGTACTACCTGAGTTCCACCATTAAAGGTAAAGAAAAGACTGTTACTCTTGTGTCTCCACATCATTGTTTGAGCTAATTCCTGCATCCCCATCAACACCAATAACAATTATCATCACCAGGTCAGGGATCATCCTAGCCCTACCTGTGGAGGGTTTATCATCCTGCTGCATCCCAACATCATCCCCTGGAGCTGAGATAAGCAGCGGTGGTCATATCCGGCTGCATCCCACAGGTGGCGTCACTGACAAACTCTTATTTGTATTTTTATTTTTTCCCTTTTTATTTGCGGTCCCTGCAGGGCCATGGAACCGGTCCACGGCCACCACCGTGACATCCCCCTGTAAGCAGAGAATAAGGACCGGTCCTGAGTAACCCATAGCCCTGAGGGTAATACATAATCTTACATATGTGTCCCTACTATGTACTGTGTAATGGCTGTGTCTGACTGTGCAGGCAGGGCTGCCACTAGAAATTTCAGGGCCCCTAACTTACAAAATTTGGGGGCCCCCAAGAGACTCCGCCCAAACCCCACCCCTGCTCCGCCTCCACCCATGCTCCGCCTCCACCCTACATACATTATATTTATAGTGGAATATTGGAACAGCACCAAAAATTACCTCAATTTATGTGCAAAGCTTTCCCAACAAGCAATCCAGATGGTTCCTTACAATAGAGTAAAAAATGGAAAAAATAGAAAAAAGTGGACTTTATTGCCCAATGCATGGCCACGCCATTGGGCAAAAAAGTCCACCTTTTTTCTATATTTTTGTGCTGTTTTTCCTTTTTCTTTACACTCTCTCTATTACAGATTACACACATACACACTTGAGACTCCTGTGAGTGAATACACAATAGCTGTATACATAATAGAAAATGCACAATAGAGACGGCTGCTAGCTGTATACAAAATAGAGATGGCTGCGGGCCGTATACACAATAGAGACTGCTGCTGGCTATATACACAATAGAGACTGCTGCTGCCATCCATCCTATTGTCCCCTACAGGTTGCTATCTTCGTCTGTAATAGCACCTTACCTAACTGCATGCTCCTGATCCCGGCAGCCTCTTCCTCTGCCGCTCCTGGTCTCCCGCTCGCCGTCAGTAGCCGATACCAGGCGGCAGCCGGCAACCACCAGCAACCGGAGGCACCCAGCAGCACCCAGCACCAGTCACCGGCACAAGGTGGCAGCCGCCAGCACCCGACACCAGTCGCCGATACCAGCCGGCAGCTGCCACCAGCTGCCAGCACCCGGCAGCCATTAGCACCCACCAGCACCCAGGATCTGGCACCAGTCGACAGCTGCCAGCACCAGCCAGCAGCTACCAACACCAGCCTCCGGCATCAGGCAGCAACCGGCAGCCGCTAGCACCTGGTAAACAGCGCCAGGCGGCAGCTGCCAGCACCTGGCAGCCAACACCAGGCAGCAGCTGCCAGCACCTGGCACCAGGCAGCAGCCGCCAGCACCAGGCAGCAGATACCAGCACCTGGCACCAGGCGGCAACCAGCACCAGGCGGCAGCTGCCAGCACCTGGCAGCCAACACCAGGCAGCATCCGCCAGCACCTGGCACCAAGCAGCAGCAGCCAGCACCATGCGGCAGCCACCAGCACCTTCTAGCCGGCACCAGGCATCAGCCGCCAGCACCTGGTATCCAGCACCAGGCGGCAGCCACCAGCACCCGGCACCAGCCACCAGCACCCAGCACCAGGTGGCAGCCACCAGCACCTAGCACCAGGTGGTCCAGCCTTGATTGTGTTCTTGGACTTCTTCAAGAACTTCTGGTGGTGGGTGAGTGGGTAATGGCGTCTGGCATATCACTCCCAGCCTTTCTTTGTCCTGGTGGATGGGCAGGGCAGGAATGGGCAGGGCAAGGATGGGCAGAGCAGGACAGGGACGGGCAAGGATGAGCAAGGATGGGCAGGGCCCTGTAAGTTACACACTTAGTAGGCTAGTGGGTGTGGTCCTGAGCGGCCCCCTGTGCAGTGAGGCCTGGGGTGGGCGGGGATGGGCGGTCCGGCCCTACCCTACACTCCGTATTAATATTCACTACGCACAGACACAGAGCAGAGGGTGGGCGAGCCTATGCTAGCACTGTCTGAGGACTGAGGAGGGCGGCTCGCAGCTGCTGTTTGCGAATTTGGATTCGGTGGCGGCGGCTTTGGCGCTGTGGCGCCGCTGCTCACAAATTGCGACAGGGCCTCAGTCTGCACCGCACAGCAGTGACCGGCGGAGGTGGGCGGCACTGGCTGCAGGCAGCCTGAGCCACCAGCCGGTCAGGGAGAGTTAGCGCTTGGCGATGGCAGCTTACACAGGCTGTGCTGCAGCCGGCAGCTGCAGCCAGCCTGTGATGTCTGTCTGATTCTGCCTCTGATTCTGCACACTGAGTGCAGCCGGCGCAGCACAAGACACACTCAGAGTCACAGCAGCAGACAGCCAAGCCTAGGAGGACACACAGGCAGCCTCAGTCTGCCGCCTGCGATGCGTGCTGGCTGGGGGGTGGGCCTCCTTGCTCCAAATGGCCACGCCCCCCACCAGCACACCTGGGCCCCTCTGCCATTGTTTAAATGTCCACGCCCCCTCCAATAATTGCCAGGCCCCTTACTCAGTAAGGGCTGTAAGGCCCTAATGGCGGCCCTGGGTGCAGGGACATGGTCTGATCATACCATATCTCCTGTGCTGAGATAATCTTATATATGTGTCCCTGCTATGTACTGTGTAATGGATGTGTCTGACTGTACAGGGACATGGCCTGATCATACCATATCTTCTGTGCTGAGATAATTTTCTATATGTGTCTCTGCTATGTACTGTGTAATGGACGTGTCTGACAGTACAGGGACATTGTCTGATCATACCACAGCTCCTGGGCCAGGGAGGAAGTAAAACAATTATACAGATATTCCAGCATAGGATCACAGATGATTATTTCTTTGAGGTAAAACATTGGTTTACATACATGGGGGAAAAATGTTTTACCTCACAAAAAGAATCAGCTGTGATCCTGTGAGATAGTGAAGAATACACTTTCAGTGTCTGTCTCTGGCCATAGGAGGTGTCTGTCGTCTTTTACATAGACTCTATGGTACACCTGGGAACTCTATTGTGGATCTTATGGAGAACAGCAGAAATTCCAGTGAGAAGAAAGAAGATCCTTCGCCATTCTCCGAAATCGGTGTCCTTTGAATCCCAGAGAAACGTGTTCCTGTTCCAGTAATGTCTGCCAGTGTAACAGAAAGTTCCATTGGGGATGACTATGGTTGGATGTAGAATCAAATTCTCCAGTAGACATCTACTTTGACTTGTGTGGTGGGTCTTCTTAACTCCTGACGTCTGATCCATGCTTCTAGTGACAAGTCAATCTTTCCTTTTCACACCCACTCAGCAATCAGATGATGAGACAACCAGCCAATCTCATTTGCGACCAGGTTTCAGTCAATAAGTCCTGAGCTCGGGTCCCACCACATTAATCACAGTGGGAGGATTCACGTAGACTTGAGAGTTTAGCACCAAAAGCAGTCAGTCAGGCCTGGACATTGTGACTCACCGTGGCCGGGTCGACACCTTGCAGGCGTTTCTTCTTCCTTCTTGTCACGGGAACCCCGCCTGCGGCTGTGGAGGCCCAGTGGTCCAGATCAAATAAAGACGTCGTTGGGTGAACAGTTAAGGGGTTAATTGTTTCGTGACGCCACCTATGAGTGTTCCGGTGATGTCCACCGGCACTGCTTGGGCCTCCGGGGGATGGAATGCAGCAAGATGGAACTCTCCCCACAGGCTGAGCGGTGATCCCCGGAGCCAGGAGCTGCACAAAATGCTGTGAGGCAGCTGCAGTTACCTTAGTGTGCAGAGAAAGTCAGTTCATAAGAAGGCACGGACACTGAAAGTCTCTGTAACGGGTACTTTACTGTAACCAGCAGGTGATACATGGCATACAGTGACGGGTAACGAACAGGGTGGACTCAGCAATGACCAGTGTTTCTCAGAGCTCCGCGGTGTTCCTCCATTCTAACTAACTTGTGTTGCCGTTGTCGCCCAGAGGTGCCAGAACGGGTACAAGGAGGCTGCTTCAATTGCCCTACCGGATTTGTGGAGAGCCTTGGGTCCTTTTGGTGGGTACTCCGCTGGCTAGACGACTCTGTGGGAGCGGCGGTGGTGGGGTGCTCCTGTAAAGCGGTCCCTCCACTCCTGGTTTGCATGGCAGTGATAAACGACTCCCAGCTTCGGTACCAGTAGACCGGTTGTAGATGGGCTCGGGATGATCTTGAGCCCGCATGTAGATGCCCAGAGTCCGGTTGTTGAGGCACCGGGGTAATGGCGCCCAACCGGGGTGATGGCCAGAGGGCTGCACGGGACTGTGCAGGCCCCCTCTCCTAGGTTGCAGAGCTTGTTGTTTTTGCTCCCTTCTCCTACGTTGCCAATCCAGAAGACTGACTTCTCCACTACACACTACCACTACACTCCGCCCACCAGGACCTTATTGGCCCTCTATGCTGATGATGCATGTAGGGTATGGAGCTCTGAGTTTTAACTGTGTCATTGCTTTGTCAGAGAATATTGCTGCTGCTGTCTTGACTGCAATACCTTCCTGTGACGCACTCGTTTGTGGGGCGCCACAATTGTTGCTAGCAAAATTATATGAACTGAAGCCAGTTGCTCACATCATTAAAGAGACTTAGCAAAACAGTACTGTCAAGGAACTACCTTTGAGTGGGAGTAAAAGGGGTAATTTAAAGAATTGCTATGTTTGTAAGCTGCTGTGCTTCACCCCTGCAGGGTCAGTCCATTGCATACATTTGATTGCATAGTTTTCCTTGGGTTAACTTCCATGCTACTGCATTAGGTGGAAGCATTGGCTAGGTACATTATAGTGTATTTGAGGGAACACTTTGGCCTGTATGGTTGTGCAGCACAGAGCACCTAGTCAACTCTGACTGGGTGTGTGTGATATATTCCTGTTAAATCTATGCACAGTCATTTTTTTTATTTGGATATAGTGACAATAATGTTCTATGATAAATATACAGCACTTTACAAATTATTATTCAAATACTATTTTTTCATGACTTTCCTAAGTGGTTGATGAAAATGAGTCAGTACAATGGAAAAATCATCAACCATTAGAGTATTAATCACATTTTATTTGACACACCTCCTAATGATAACAGGATTTTTTTCAAAACTCAAAAAAACTCAAAATGCACAACAGAGTTACCAAATATTTTATAGGTTGTAAAGAACTGAAAATGATCATTTGTTGACTTTGCCGCATTAAGGCTGGCTTCACATTAGCGTTCCCCTCCACAACGTTCTGCGGAGGGGAATCGCCATGTGTGCGCAGCGGCCGCCCGCTCCTATCTTTATAACTAGTAAAAAGGCCCGATGCAATTGCATCGGTAGCGCAGTGAAATTAATTGTGTGTACACAGGTGGGTCAGTGGGTAGCAGGATATAGAGGGGGCTCTGTGGGTAGCAGAGTATACAGTCGGCTCTGTGGGTAGCAGAGTATACAGGCGGGTCTGTGGGTAGCAGAGTATACAGGGGCTGTGCAGGGGGCAGAGTATACAGGCGGCTATGCGGGGAGCAGAGTATACAGGCGGCTGTGCGGGGAGCAGAGTATACAGGCGGCTGTGTATAGAGGGGGCTCTGTGGGTAGCAGAGTATACAGGGGGCTGTGCGGGGAGCAAAGTATACAGGCGGCTGTGCGGGGAGCATAGTATACAGGGGGCTGTGCGGGGAGCAGAGTATACAGGCGGCTGTGCAGGGAGCAGAGTATACAGGCGGCTGTGCAGGGAGCAGAGTATACAGGGTGCAGTGCGGGGAGGAGAGTATAGAGGCAGCTGTGCGGGGAGCAGAGTATAGAGGTGGCTGTGCGGGGAACAGAGTATACAGGGGCTGTGCGGGGAGCAGAGTATACAGGCGGCTGTGCGGGGAGCAGAGTATACAGGCGGCTGTGCAGGGAGCAGAGTATACAGGTGGCTGTGCAGGGAGCAGAATATACAGGGGGCACTGCGGGGAGCAGAGTATACAGGGGCAGTGCGGGGAGCAGAGTATACAGGCGGCTGTGCGGGGAGCAGAGTATACAGGGGGCTGTGCGGGGAGCAGAGTATACAGGGGGCTGTGCGGGAGCAGAGTATAGAGGGGGCTGTGCGGGGAGCAGAGTATAGAGGGGGCTGTGCGGGGAGCAGAGTATAGAGGGGGCTGTGCGGGGAGCAGAGTATACAGGGGGCTGTGCGGGGAGCAGAGTATACAGGGGGCTGTGTGGGGAGCAGAGTATACAGGGGGCTGTGCGGGGAGCAGAGTATACAGGGGTCTGTGTGGGGAGCAGAGTATACAGGGGCTGTGCGGGGAGCAGAGTATACAGGGGCTGTGTGGGGAGCAGAGTATACAGGGGGCTGTGCGGGGAGCAGAGTATACAGGGGGCTCTGTGGGTAGCAGAGTATACAGGCGGCTCTGTGGGTAGCAGAGTATACAGGCAGCTCTGTGGGTAGCAGAGTATACAGGCGAGTGTGAGGGGAGCAGAGTATACCGGCGGCTGTGAGGGGAGCAGAGTATACCGGCGGCTGTGAGGGGAGCAGAGTATACTGGCGGCTGTGAGGGGAGCAGAGTATACCGGCGGCTGTGAGGGGAGCAGAGTATACCGGCGGCTGTGAGGGGAGCAGGGTATACAGGCGGCTGTGCGGGGAGCAGAGTATACAGGCGGCTGTGCGGGGAGCAGAGTATACAGGCGGCTGTGCGGGGAGCAGAGTATACAGGTGGCTGTACGGCTGTGCAGGGAGCAGAGTATACAGGCGGCTGTGTATAGAGGCGGATGTGCGGGGAGCAGAGTATACAGGCAGCTGTGCAGGGAGCAGAGTATACAGGCGGCTGTGTATACAGGTGGATGTGCGGGGAGCAGAGTAAACAGGCGGCTGTGTATACAGGTGGCTGTGCGGGGAGCAGAGTATACAGGGGGCTGTGCGGGGAGCAGAGTATGCAGGGGGCTGTGCGGGGAGCAGAGTATACAGGGGGCTCCGGGAGCAGAGTATACAGGGGGTTGTGCGGGGAGCAGAGTATACAGGAGCTGTGCGGGGAGCAGAGTATACAGGGGGCTGTGCGGGGAGCAGAGTATACAGGGGGCTGTGCGGGGAGCAGAGTATACAGGTGGCTGTACGGCTGTGCAGGGAGCAGAGTATACAGGCGGCTGTGTATAGAGGCGGATGTGCGGGGAGCAGAGTATACAGGCGGCTGTGCAGGGAGCAGAGTATACAGGCGGCTGTGTATACAGGTGGATGTGCGGGGAGCAGAGTAAACAGGCGGCTGTGTATACAGGTGGCTGTGCGGGGAGCAGAGTATACAGGGGGCTGTGCGGGGAGCAGAGTATACAGGGGGCTGTGCGGGGAGCAGAGTATACAGGGGGCTCCGGGAGCAGAGTATACAGGGGGTTGTGCGGGGAGCAGAGTATACAGGGGGCTGTGCGGGGAGCAGAGTATACAGGGGGCTGTGCGGGGAGCAGAGTATACAGGGGGCTGTGCGGGGAGCAGAGTATACAGGAGCTGTGCGGGGAGCAGAGTATACAGGGGGCTGTGCGGGGAGCAGAGTATACAGGGGGCTGTGCGGGGAGCAGAGTATAGAGGCGGGTGTGCGGGGAGCAGAGTATAGAGGCGGCTGTGTATACAGGTGGCTGTGTGGTGGCTGCTGCCGCTGGGGAGTCAGGGTACCTTTACACGCCGCTACTGGCGGGTGGATACAACCAGCTACATGCTACAAATGTAGCTTGTAGCGGCAAAATGCCCCGTAGTAGCGGCGTGTGAAGACGGTAGGAGGCACCCGGCAACAGATGCATCTGTTTCCGAGCACTGCCCTGAAACAGGTGGCTACACAGGCGATTGTAGCGAGCTGTATCAGCGTGTAAAGAAGCAACAGAAGGGATGTGTCGACACCAGGCAATGTACCTGGTATTTAGCTGGGGCGTGACACAGGCTCCGGGATACCGCCCCCCTTCAGCGATCATTGGTGGAAGCTCCTGCGTTACGATTGGTAGTCGCTGCATAGGGAGGCATATTTAAGGAGCTGACCAGTCACACTACACAATTGCTCGAGCGTCATGTATTACACAGCCTCCTGCGATGCCTGGCCAATCATGGGTTTCTTGCTTTGTCCTATCAGCGTACGGACGTCTCGTAATCCACAATTGAGGCACGCCTATGTGCTGTCCCTGCTGCACCAGGTCCGCCCATATTAGCTGGTTGTAGCGGTGTGTAAATGATGTAAGGTGAGCTACAGAAGGTAACTTGTGGCACCCGGCGGTGTATCCGGGGATAGATGTCACGTAGCGTAGCGCACCTTGTGGCGGCGTGTAAAGATGGTGCATTTGCCGTTTGTAACCGTTTGTGCGTGCTCGTGCACGTGAAGTAGCTGGATGCTGGTTGCATCCGCCTGCGCACAGATCACA
The DNA here is from genome assembly GCA_033576535.1 of Allobates femoralis. Classification (NCBI taxonomy): domain Eukaryota; kingdom Metazoa; phylum Chordata; class Amphibia; order Anura; family Aromobatidae; genus Allobates; species Allobates femoralis. Next base: position 104,740,803 of record JARQOC010000005.1, on the reverse strand, counting down.
CAGTCTCGTCCGCACCAGGGACGTGACATGTTGCGTCCCTGGTGTGGGCGGGAGTGTGTGATTTGTGGGCAGGCATCCGCCTGCGCACAGATCACATATGGGAGTGAATGGGTGCGCACGGTCCTGCGCTGTCAAGCGCAGCACCGTGCGCTCCCATTATAAAGATAGGAGCGGGCGGCCGCTGCGGTCACATTGCGGACCCCTCCGCAGAACGCTGGTCACATTTACTGAGATTAGAAGCTTTTCCAGTCAAACATTTCTTACCAGGTCAAGTAACATGTTAACATAAGACCCTTTCTTTGATATCACTTCACACTTCTTTTATCCCTTGAACATTTGTGAGTTTCTGGAGAGTTCCTGCTTGGATTTCTTTACAGGATGTCAGAATAGCCTCCCGGAGCTGCTGTTTTGATGTGATCTGCCTCCCACCTTCATAGATGTTTTGCTTGAGGCTACTCCCAAGGTTCTCAATAGGGTTGAAGTCAGGGGAAGCTGGTGGCCACATTATCCTTTTATGGCCATGGCTGCAGGTTGATCTGGGCACAGCAAGGAGACTCATGTACCCAGCGGGATGCAGAGCAGCATGAAAATGTTATCACGTTGGGACTCTGTGTGTCCCGGTACTATGACATCACTGTGTTGGTCCTCTCTGCTAAGAGACTCCTCAGAATCAAGCTTTTTATAATGCAGTATGAGGGCTGCATTATAACTAATGGAGGCTGCATTATTGTGGCGCTCCACTGGTCAGGACGCCATGGAGGGATACTACACCCAAATAAGAGTGTGTAGTATTCCTGTGACTAATGGAACTGGAATGATAAACAAGGGACCCTCACAACACCCATTCATACACACCCTTGTGTAGAGGACCCTGGGTGAACTTGCTGTAGGGAAGACCCAGTCCTGTGGGAGGAGTCAGGTGGGGTAGAAAAGTGTATGGGTGGGTTGGCAGTTAGGCAGTCCGAGAGAGGAGTTGCAGGGAGGACGAGGCAGGAAAAAGTTGTCGTGACAGGAAAGGGACCCTAGGGACACCAGGTGTTACAGTGCGCCCGAATCTGGACCCGGTACTACTACCGACCAGAAGGGTCTGGTCCCGGGCAGAGGTTCGGCTCTGGACACGGTGTGGGAGTTCAACCCCGAGCCATTAAACCGGAGGCCTCGAGCTTCTGTAAGTAGTCGCAGCCAAAAGACCCGGCATACCCTTCGAAAAGGCACACTGAACTACGGTCAGGGGGACCTAAAGGAGAGTCCCCCACCAAAGATCCGTGGGAGATGGCTCAAAGCTCTATGCGCGGAGGCTCTGCACAATAGAAAGGAGAAGAGAGCGCAATGAGGGACTGGTAGAAAATGGGAGGCACACCACCGAGAGTCCTGTGTGAATCATCCCTGTTCCCTGGTGACTACCCAGGCCAGAAAGACCCGAGTGACTGTACCATCTGTTAATTTGCCTGAAGTACTGCAAGTAAACCCAATCAGAGTTAAAGACTGGTGTAGCATACTTTATTTCCCTCGCCTGATGAGCCGCACACTGCTGCAAAGAAAGGACTAGTGACAAGTCTGTGTGGTAAGCTGCCTCCCTGTGTAAAACCTACTACAACTACCCTGGGGATTCCGCTCCACCTACGGGGAACGTAACCATGAGGCTGCTCTACCATCACCCCGGAGGTCTGACCCACAGCCCCAATAACCATACCAGAACCATAGGTGGCGTCACAAACTACTTTTATTTTTATCATTTTTACTGACTTTTAGTGACCACCAGGGCCACAGGACCAGGCACAGGGGACCCGTGACATCCCCCGTGAATCAACGCCCGGAACCGAGTACCCCACGACCCTGGGGCAGGTCATTATAATATATGAAGGGCTGCAAGGCTACATTATAATGTATGAAAACTGCATTATAATATATGGAAGCTGCATTTTAATCTAAGCAGGCAGCATTATAATCTATGGAGGTTGCATTATAATAATATGGAAGCTGCTTTGTAATCTATGGGACTACATTATAGTATATGAAGTACCATGGGGTGCAGTATAATATATGGAGGACTATGGGGGTCGCATTTTAATCAATGGAGGTGCATTATAACATATGAAGGGCTATGGGGGTTGAGTTATAATCTATGGAGGTGCATTATAATGTTCTAGATGGTGGCCCAATTCTAACACATCGGGTATTCTAGAATATAGAAATAGAGATTGCATGGGGAAGGCGGTGAGGGCTGAATTGGGAGGAAGTTTGAAGAAGGAGCGACGGGGGAAGGATGGCGTGGCAGGGGGGAGGAGGGAGGACAGAACAGCAGTGGGAGGAGGATGGAGGACAGACAGAGGAGGTAGCGGCGGGGTGTGGGAGGATGTAGCAGCACAGGCAGGGGGAGGACGGAGGATGGAGTGGCAGAGGGGAGGAGGACAAAGGAAGGAGGAGGAAGCGGTGGGGGCGGATGGAGCGGCACAGGCAGGGGGAGGACAGAGCGGCAGGGGGAGGACAGAGCGGCAGGGGGAGGATGAAGCACAGAGCGGCGGGGGAGAGGAGGATGGAGGACGAAGCGGCGGGGTGGGGGAGGATGGAGCACTGTACGGCAGCTCAGTGGTTAGCAGAGTATACAGGGGCTCAGTGGTTAGCAGAGTATACGGTGGCTCAGTGGTTAGCACTGCGCGGTGGCTCAGTGGTTAGCACTGCGCGGTGGCTCAGTGGTTAGCACTGCGCGGTGGCTCAGTGGTTAGCACTGCGCGGTGGCTCCGTGGTTAGCACTGCGCGGTGGCTCCGTGGTTAGCACTGCGTGGTGGCTCCGTGGTTAGCACTGCGTAGTGGCTCAGTGGTTAGCACTGCGCGGTGGCTCAGTGGTTAGCACTGCGCGGTGGGCAGAGTAGTCAGCGCAGTGTCGGTGGTAAGTATAGTGGACAGTGCATGGAGGCGTGTGTGTGTGTGTGTGTGTGTGTGTATGTGTGCGGGCGGCCATATTAGAACACCCACAGTGGGTGTAGAGGCTACTTCAGCCAGGATGTGACGTAGCATACCGCTACATCCTGACGGAAGTAGACTTAGGGTTTCATTATAATAAATGGATGCTGCATGATAATATATTAAAGCTGCATTATAATCCATGGGGCTACGTTATAGTATATGAAGGCTGTATTATAATATCTGGAGGCTGCATTATACTATATAGAGTACTATGGAGTGCAATATAATGTATCGAGTGCTATTGGGGTTACATTATAATCTATGGAGGTGCATTATAATACATGGAGGGCAATTGGGGCTGTATGATAATATATAGACTACTATGAGGTGCATTATATTATATGGAAGGGTATATGGGGCCATGATATTATTTGGAGTGCTATGAAGGAGCCTTTATACTCCATGGAGGGCTATTTGGGGGATATGTGTTGGCCATTATACTTTGTGAAGAGGTGTGAGGTCATTATACTGGATGTAAAAACATACTTTGGTGGGGTCACTTTGCTGGAGTAGTTGAGGGTGGGTACAGTGGTGTGCATGCGGAGGGTACTGTGGGAGGATCATACTGTATTTGTGGGGCACTTTTGCTGGTATCATACTTTATGGCTGAAATGAAAGGGGAATTAGAGGAATTAGTAGGAGAACTACTGTGTGAGGGCTGTATTTTTATATTTTTTTGGGGGGTCAATTAGAACATCTGCTACAGGGCCCCATGATTTCACTGTATGCCCTGCATGATATGGTCACTATAAGTCACTAATATTGGTGTTAATCTCAATACATAGTGATTTTCACTAACAGCGCAGTCATCTGTTGAGGGTCCCCCGTACCTATGATTAGGCTGTGCCACCATAGTTGTACACATGATTGCCTGGTCTTGGGCCTACTCAGATGTTTCGCCCTCCCTCCCCAAGCTGAACCCCTGGCTAAGCGTCTGACTTGGGTATTCTTTGCAGCATGAGATGGTGCATTATCATGTATAAAGATGATTGTGTTACAGATGACACATTTTTTCTTTTTGTACCATAGAAGAAAGTGATAACTCTGTAACTCCATATATTTTGTCAGGGTCGTTTTCAGACTTTCAGGGACCAAAACATGATTTCACCACTTCTTACTGATGTAACAGTCTTGTTGGAACAAAGTGGCCCTCCACTAATCATCCTCTACTCCATGCATCTGGATGATCCAGGATTACATGGGGTCATCAGTAAAGAAAACTGTTTTAAAATTATTCATCATGTATGTCTGGGCCTATTGCAGCCTTTTCTGAATGTGAGAACTGTTTAGGGGTGGCTGAACATTAGGCTTATGCACAGCTGCAAGCCTCTGGAGGATCCTACACCTTAATGATCTATAAGGAAGTGGAAATGCTGTCCACACCCTCTTGAAGAAAATGTGATCTTTTGTAATGGAATACATTGTTTTAAATGTGGTTTTATATGTTTGGTAAATAACATGCACATAGTCAGGCACATACAGGGTTAACAGAGGAGATTAGCTCAAGATAGGAGAATCTATATGGAGAAACAGGGAGCAAGTTCCTGAAGCAACGTAAATAGGGTCTAATATTCAGACCAGAAGGATCTAAGGTCTGATGGTTAGGAGACTGCCTTTTTACATTGTGAGTGTAGAGAGAGGAGGGTGAACCAGACATCAGATAGTAGGACTCAGTAGGACCTCAGTCCTAAGGACTGAGGAAACAAGACGAGATACATAATAGACCCTACACATTGGATAAGTCAGAATACCCGACAGAACACAACCCAAGCCAGAGAGGCCGAATAAATGGTATGGAGAGAGACCCAAGTGAAGTAGAAGTCCCATGTAAAGGGGAACTGAAAGAGAAGGACTTTTATTGGATGCTAGTGAACAGTCGAATATAGTGAAGAGTACCCCTATTGTGTATCGCTAAAGGAAGTTATGTTGCCATATTGGGAGACAAGTTTTCATACATGAGCTGAGGGTACATTACAGCCAGGAGTTTGTGGCCTTCCAAGAATGGACTTTGTCAGTAGAAGTGAGGAGACGTACTGGTGTGACCCTTCGACGGGGACCGTCACAACTTAATTGGGAACTGAAAGTAGCTGTGAGCAGCCGTAGCATTACACTTCAATCCATGTGGCCCTCACAGGAGAAGATGAGGTCTTCCAGGATTGTTAACTGGATTGTTATGAGATACAAAAGAAAGGCGTGTCAAAAGAAGGAAGTGCTGTTGTATGTAACTGAAAGTGCCCTTGTCTACTTAATGCAAGAAAGATGTCTGTGAAGAATTAATAATAATAATCATAATAATCTTTACTTATATAGCGGCAACATATTCCACATCGCTTTACAATTCTGAGGTTTATATACAAACAGTCATCAGTAACATAACTATAAAAAATACAATAATTTAAGTCAAAATAGTGATTACCCTGCTCGTAAGAGTTTTTGTCCAGCCCAGGCCCTGGGGGTACTCGGATCACTCAGGCGCGGTCTGGAGGGGATGTCACGGGTAGCGGTGCCTGAGGCCGTGGGCCCGGGGGATGCAGATGAAAAATGAGTGGAAAGAAAATAATAAAAAGTGTTTGTCGTGACGCCACCTGTAGGGTTCCGATGATGGCACCGGCGCTGCTTGGGCCTCCGGGGTGATGGGCAGCAGCAAGGTGGAACCGCTCCCTACAGGACGAGCAGGGGTCCCCGGGGCTGTAAGTTGTAGTGAGGGTAATAGGGCAGCACAGTCGTTTCTGTGCAAGGTGGGAGTAGGGGAGCGCGGTCAGTGTGGTGCAGATGGAAGGAGGGACATGCACACATAAATGTCTTTTGATACCTTTACTGGTGTTCTGTACTGGTACACTCATCCGGAGTTGAGGGAAACACCTTAGGATCTCCACAGCGAGAAGGGTTGTAGGCCTCCTTGTCTCAGTTGCTCTGTTTGGAGTCTGGCAGCCATGGAACCCGACCAGACCGTGGCTTCTCTCTCTCTCTCTCTGTGATTCTCCACACCCGGGTTTGCTGCACTGAGGGCTCTCTATTGGGTTCCCGTATGGATCCAAACTCACCGTCCCTGGCTCTCACTTGTTGGTGCTGCGGGCGTCCTGGAAGCTAAACCTCCTTGTGGTGCTGGATTCTCTGCGGGACCTATTCTCTCTGTCCCTGCAGCTTGGACCCAGTGACCGGAACTCTAATGGGGTGAATCTGTATGACTCTTCTGTCCCACTCTTGTAGCACGGCTCTCTCCTCTACATTCGACCCCTACTCTGTGGGTCTACCACTGTTTCAGGTGGTTGCTAGTATGGGCCTAGCACGGCTCCAGTACCAGCTCAGCTCACTCAGCTCTTCACAGTTCTGTAGTGACTGCACACTCTGCTGTTTTCCCTCCAGAACCTGTATTCATAGGGGGAACTGGCTTAAGGCAACCAGTTGGGCTCCCCCTACAGGCCTGGGGTGAAAGGTGTTGTGTGTTACGGGGTTACTCGCTGTGAGAAATCCCTCAGTGTGCCAAGGGAGTCTGTGGTGACCTGGCACAGGGTGCCACATGTTCAACCTACAATGAGGAGGGGGTGACACAAAGTACAGGTGCTTATTTACAACAATGATGCAACTAAATTGAGGGTATGGGGATTGATAAGGCTGCGTGAGTGATCACCACACAATCTTTGTAGAGCTTTTGGGTGCGGTGAAGTTTGATGGAGAATTATGGTCAGAGAAATAGTGAATGGGCTATATATAAAAGGACTTCAATTTGGGAATGTGATAGGTGACCAGCCCAGGCCGGAGTACTCAGAGCTCGGGCACGATGTCAGGGGAACGCTATCATGGGTGGCTGCACCCGAGTCCGTGACTCTGGGGGTCGGTGACTTCTAAAATACAGTTTTTGTTAGAATGGTTTGTGACAACACCTGTAGTATCTGGTGGGGGATCACCAGCGCCGCTACAGTTCTACATAGCTTCCTACAGGTGAAGCTGGGCCTCCGGGGCAGCGTTGAGTGGGTAGTTTGGAGTGGGGTTTGGGCCAAGGTAATGGATAGTGAAACAGTCTCTACGGGGCACGGGAACAGGGAGGAATAACGCACACACATCGCTTTGTGTCTATTTACCTTTTACTGGTGAAACTGCAGGTAATACTTCTAGACCACTGTCAGGTGACCAGAAGCACAGTTGAACTTCTACAGAGAGTGGGTATAAGGCCTCCTTAAGTTCTCTCTCCTTTTGTTGAAGCCCTGCCTGTGTATAACCTGGGTGGCCTCCTCACTTCTCTCTATCTCCTCCTGCACAGTCTGCAGGTTATCCTCGATGATCACCGTTGCCCTCTCCTCACTACTGTGTCTGGCTCCCTTTATGTTGAGTATGCAGGGGGACCGGGTGACTGAAGTCTCCACGGTGTGTCGGGGTTTTCTGCTGACTTGAAGTACTACTGCAGGTGTGGACCCCCAAAGTCGAGCCTTTTCAAGGTTGTCTTCAACGCAAGCTTGAACCTGTCTGTATTGTTCTAGACGGTTAACGTTCCAGCTGGACTGGGAAGCATCTGGTTTTGGTTCTTAAACTCCGAGTTCTAGATCTACAGGTAATCTTCCTGTACGGGTTCTCATGAGGTAAGCGGGTGTACAGTTTGTAGAACTCACTGGAATGTGGTTGTACATGTTGACTAAATCTGGTAGTTTCTCTGGCCATTGACTTCTTTCTTCCAGAGATAATATTTTCAGCATGTCTATGATGATGGTATTCATTTTCTCGCATAACCCATTGGTTTGGGGATGATATGGTGTAGTTCTTATCTTCTTACAACTATACATATGGCAAAATTCTTGGAGGATTTCTGCTTCAAAAGCTCCACCTCTGTCAGTCAGAATTTGCACCGGATATTCCAGTGGCCTGCAAAAGAAGTTCTGGAATGTTCTTGCAGGTGTTTCGGCCGTTAAGTCTTTTACAGGTGCGACCATCAGGAATCTGGAGTAATGGTCCACAATTTTGAACGCATACATGTAGCCTGATCAGCTTGGAGTCAGTTTCACATGGTCCAAGGCTATGATTTCAAGTGGTTGTTTTGTCACTATAGACTGGAGTTGTGCTCTCTGGCTTTGCAGGTCTTTTCTTCTTAGATTACAGGGTCCACAGTCTTTACACCACCTCTCTATGGATCCTCGCATGCCAACCCAAAAGAACCTGTGCTTAAGTAGCATCTCTAGTTTTTTCCACCCAAAATGACCGGTTTGGTTGTGATAGGCATTCAATACCATCTGGACCTCTGTTTTTGGTGCTACGATCTGCCACACCATTTCATGGGTTTGGTGGGTTGATGTGCCTTCTACAAAGCTTTTCCTGGTAGATGAACAGCTTACTTCTCTCATTCCACAGGTGTTTAGCTTCTGGTGGAGGGATCAATGGCAGCTTCGCTGACTCCTGCATTATAAGTCCTTTCACCAAACTGATAGCTGGGTCACTGTCTTGCACTTCCTTCCAACCAAAGTGTGGTAACGGGTTCACTACCCTCTCAGGAGGATCTTCATGGGCTTGTTGCCACTGTGTTACCCTTAACTGATGGAATGCGGGTAGCTTCACTTCTTCCAACTCGTCTTCATCCTCTCCCATGTCTGACAGGTGAGGCATTCTGGATAAGGCATCTGCGTTGCCGTTGTTATGCCCAGCCCGGTACTTGATGGTGAACTGGTAGTTGAATAATCGGGCCATCCATCTCTGTTCCATGGCTCCTAATTTTGGAGTCTCCAGGTGGGTCAGCGGACTGTTATCCGTATATGCAGTGAACTTGCTGGATGCCAGGTAATGTTTAAACCTCTCGGTAACGGCCCATAGCAACTCCAGGAACTCCAGCTTGAAAGAACTGTCGTTTTCCGGGTTTCTGTCTGTGAGGCGAAGCTTTCTACTCACATGGGCAATCACTCTTTCCTTGCCTTCTTGCTGGCATCGGTATATAGGAGGAATGGAAGGTTGTAGTCTGGGTAAGCGATGATCTCTTCCCCTGTTAGGGCCTCTTTCATCATCTGGAATGACTCTTCCTGTTCCTTGCCCCATTCCAAGGGGGAATCTCTAGACTTGCCCTTCTTAGGTTGACCTACTAGCGAGTTTTGCAGTGGAGCTGACTTCTTCATGTACTCCTTTATGAACCTCCGATAGTAGCCCACCAACCCCAAGAACTGACGCACCTCCTTCAAGGTCTTGGGTTATGGCCATTCCTGTTACTTTAAGGGTATGTGCACACTGGTGGGCGGGTTGGTCGGCCGCGGCTGGGCGGACCCGCCAGGAAGCTCTGGAGCCGTCCACCGGCATCCTGGCGGGTATGTGCGGCGGGTGACGGGCGGGTGCCGGGCGGGTGACGGGCGGGTGCCGGGCGGGTGGGCAGCGGGTTAGCGCCGGCGGTGTTGCGGCGGCTGAAAGCAGTACATGATTCTGCTTGCAGCCGCTGCAGAACCGGCCGGTTTATAGAACATGCTCATTCGTTGCTAACCCGCTGGGAACCCAGCGGGTTAGCAACGGATGAGCATGTGTAAACCGCCGGTGTGTGGACACCGGGTGTCGGTTTACATAGGTTTTAATGTTAATCCAAACGCCGGTTTGGATTAACATAAATTTACATGAAATTTATGTAAACCGACCGGCGGATAACACACCTAAACCGACCCTAACCCGGCCAGTGTGCACATACCCTTAAGTGTCTGGATCAGGGGCCACTCCTTCAGCACTGACTATGTGTCCCAGGCACTCAACTTTCGGCTTTAACATGTGGCATTTGGACGGCTTCAGCTTCATCCCATACTTGGACAGAGCTTCAAACACCTCCCCTAGATGAGTGATGTGCGCTTCATAGGTCTTAGAGTACATGATCACGTCATCCAGGTAAAGAAGTAACGTCTCGAAGTTCTTATGCCCAGGCAACTCTCCATCAACCTCTGTAACGTTCCGGGTGCATTATATAGTCCGAATGGCATGCTGTTGAATCCACACAGGCCCATGGGTGTTGTAAACGCCGTATTCTCACAGTCTTCCTCTGCAACGGACACCTGCCAATATCCACTAGTGAGATCTAAGGTAGAGAAGTAATTGCCAGACTTCAATGCAGCTAAGGATTCCTCAATGCGAGATAACGGGTAAGCACCCTTATGTGTTATGCGATTTATTTGCCTGTAATCTACACACATTCTCATGCTGCCATCTTTCTTTCTGACTAGGACCAATGGTGCTGCCAGGAACTACAACTATCTCGTATAACCCCTGCGTCCTTCATGTCCTGAAACATTTCTTTGGTTTCTGATAGTGTGCGGGTGGAATAGGCCTGTATCGCTCCTTGATTGGTGGATGGGTTCCTGTATGGATATGATGTTGCACCCTTTTATCCTACTAAAGTCAAGTAGATGCATACTAAATACTTGCTCAAATTCTCTGACTACCCGGTAAACACCTTGCTTTTCATACACAGGAGTGGTGTCGGTTCCTACATGGAGTTGCTGGCACCAGTCTTCCAGTGGCCCTGTTGTATCATCAGGTTCTGCCCCATTAGCTTGGGGAAAGGGTCCTACTGCCTGGATCTCATCGTTATTTACGGTGTACAATTTAGCAACGGTGGTATACCTTGATAATTTGATCTCTTCACAGCCACAGTTTAAGATGCGAACTGGTACTCTCCCATTGTGGACATTGACCACCCCCTGGCTGTCAAGAGTGTAGGTCTATGTTCTGTGCTGATGGGTTCCACTAATGCCTGATAGTCCTGCCCTCTTAGACCTATAGCTGCTCGACACCAAATCATCATTTCACTCATTGGAGGGATTACAACAGGAAACGTGTCTGTCACCCGAGCTGTACCAATTTCGCCACCTGTAAGTTTTACCTGTTGATGGTGCAGAAGGGCTATTATCTCACACTGAAGAACCTTCTTCTGACCAGGTTTGGCAGTATCTGCAATCTGTTGAAGCAAGGACAACACTTCACCCAAGCAATTGCTAACAACATTAGTACCAAGGATTATGTAAGGATCCCGAGTATTACTTGCTTCTGCTACCACAATAATCTCTTGGTCTTGTTGCAATTGTACCCTCCCCACCTTTATTGGCACTTCCCTAACCCCCATCACAGTAAGTGGTTCACCATTGGATGCATGAGGGTAAAGGCTAAGGCGGGTGGATTAAGTTCTGCATCAGACCAGTACTTTTTGTAAAGGATAAAGGGAATGGTGGTCACCTGTGACCCGGTATCCAGTAGAGCAGGTGTTGGGATGTCGTCTAGTACAATGGACAGGAACGGTCTTTGTCCAATGAAGGTTTTGTACCAGGCGGTTGGGCCCTGTTGAGTTACTGCTGAGGTTTGGCCCCAGCCCCCAGGGACTGCTCGTTTAAAGGACAGCTTCTAGTGATGTGGCCGGTTCTCTTGCAATGACGGCAGATGGGGTCTCCAGTGGAGCTGTAGCGCTCGGTGGTCCTTCCTCTGCACACTGTAGCTTGTCTTGCTCTCATCCACGGGACATCTCCGGACTGTCAGCAAGCTGGATCAACGGTTAAGGTTTTTGCTGTTGTTTTAGTGCAGGTTTGGGCCCTTGTTGCAACTGCAGGGCTTCCATGACTGTACTTAAGTTCTTACTCATCTGACGCATCTCAGCACGCAAAGAGTCATATTTGTCAGGTTGAGTACCGGTGTTGGGGTAGCCTGCACCTCACCACTGCACCACTGCTGGATGGCAGCTTCAGGAGTCTCCACTGGCCGCAACCCCTTTATGGCCATGTCCCTTAAAGTGCTAAAGTCAGCTTCCAGGTGACTTAGTGACCACCAGCATACAGTTTTATTGTCCTCAGAGGATAACAGTCCCCTGGTGAATTGCTCAATTAACAGTTTATCATCACTTGGTACACTGGCAGGCAGGACTGACATGTTTAAGGGCGCGCAGCGCTTCTTCCAGGCGCCAGGCATAGGTTCTGATATCATCCGTCGGCCTCTGGTAGCAATGATAAAAGCGCATCCTTATGTCAGCCTCATTACACTCTTCAAAAGTAACTCTTAACTTATCAAATAGTACAGCCGCTGATCCTCGTTCAGCAGTGGACCAGGACTCACTTTCTTTCTCTGCTGCACCAGTTAACTGGCCGATTACCACAGCAGCGCGCTGCTTACCGGTCATCGCATATATGTCCAGGACGCTAGTGATTTTTCTTCTAAAGACCGCTAACCTATCGGGGTGGCCACCATACTGGGGCAACCACTTGGCACCTGAGATGTATGGGAGCGGGATCGGCATGATCGGGCAACGGCACCCAGTGCGCTGGCAGTGCTACTGGATTCAGCCATGGTCGCTTAAGGGTAATTCAACGGGTTGGCGAAGGTACTATCATCGCTGTTGCCGGCCTGCAAATTGGCGCGAAATTCAAACTTTGAATTTGCGCGCCTATTTGCATAGTCTGCGCTCATATATTGTGGTGTTGTGACCGGCATGTGCCCCATGACGGTATACTTCACACGGGTGTATTGTATCTTTTTGGCAGCACACGTGGGGTTAATGGCGGCAAGGTCTGAGTGCTGATTGTTCACACTTCTTTGCAGGTGTGGAAGGCAGGATATGCGCTACCCAGGGCTGTAGTGCAGGAGAGAGAGTGAAGTATCAGAGCAGCAGGAGCTGTGTGGAGTTCGGTGTGAACAGGCTATGTGGAGTTTTAACACAGCCTGGGAGCAGCTGTGTGCAGTTAACACAGTTTGACAGCATGAACTTGGCCTTACCAGGGTCCCGGGCTAAAGAGATAGCATGACAGCCATACCGGGACTGTGGGCAAAACCTAATACAACGGCTGAGTCCTAGAGCTACAAAAGGTCTGTACTAACTCGAACTTGTAAATAAATCGTGTGTTGTGTGAACAAGTGCCTGAGTCATTGCCTTTTGTCTTGCCGATTCTAACCGCTACCTTACAATATATATATATATACTGTATATATATATTTTTTAATTTATATTTATTTATTTATCTTCTTTGTGGAGAGGAAAAGAAGTAATTTGGGACATATGCGTTGATATTTTAGGACTTTAGCAATGTGCCTTGGTTGCAACTTGTTTATAAGCCCGTAGATCATTCTTTGATTTAAGTGAAAATGAGATGTGATAAACTTCTACAAATATTCTTGTAAACTCTGTCAGAAACACTTTTATATAAACCAGGTTTCCTCTAAGGATTATTGGTACTTTAACAGTTATAAGAGATGGGCTAGTAGCCAATTCTACTTAGATGAAAGATGAAGCCATCTGAATAGATTCCTGCTGCAAGAGGAATGCAAATGAACTTTTATGATGAAATCAGAAAGTCGTCTAGGTCTTAATGAACGCAACAACTAATCAGGTTTTTGAAGAAAATTCATTTCATCCTTTTCCCAGTGACCTTTATTCTCACACTTCGAGCATTTAAATTCCAGAGCTCAAAGTAATAATTTACCAGTGAATTTCTTCATATTTCTTGTTAACAACTTTAAATATATTTGATGTGTCTCTATATTAATGAAGATGGCTTTTAATGTATTGATAAATTGTAAAGGGCTGATCTTATCCTGCTGTACTTACAACGATGAGCAAAAGGGTAACAATGTTTTGAAGGTTTGACTTCCATATCTCACCATTCACTATAGCTTTGACATGAGACTACCTTCTTTTTATAGACAATCATCTTGGCTATCTCATACATAAATTTGACTTGCAACAATTTACTATATAATTAGTTATGAGATGTCTTTCATGTCATTGCATTGTTACTGTTTTGCTCCTAAAAATCAAAATGTAAATTATTTTGTAAATCTAGCTTTGGCTTTTAACATTGGCCGAATCCTTCTGCTCTTGATTAGATTCAAGCTTGTCTTAACCGAATTCTGATCCCAAGTCTCTCCTACATGTTCCCAAATGTTGGTTCATAAAGGTTGTCTCACTTGGGAGGGGAAGAAAAAGATTTTCAACCACCAGGAGCAAAACAGTAACAATGCAATGACATGACAAAAATCTGCATAATTAATTATATGCTAAATTGTTGCAAGTCAAATGTATGTATGAGATAATCAAGATAATTGAAAGTCTCACGCTCAAAGCTGTAATGGAAGGTGAGATATATGGACCTTGAAAGTCAAAAGTTAAAACGACACAGCAATGATTTTGCGACATGCGAACGATACTTGCGGTCTTTTGGTTGCCTACGTGCTTCAGCTCGGAATAGGCAAAGTCGTAAACAAGATCGTTGAAAAGGTGTCACACACGCCGATTCTGGTTTAACAGAGTACGGACGACAGGTTCTTGAATGTGTTCATAAATCTACAATCAACGAATTATTGTTGGTCGTATCTAGGTGTCACACGCAACGACGTTGTTACGACATCGCTGCACAGCCCCAAAAGCCGTGACGTTTCAACGATATCGTTAACGATATCGTATCGTGTGACGGGGCCTTTAAGGTACCGTCACACACCGCCATATCGCTGGAGATTTGGTTGGCAATTCCCGAATTCGGCGATGTGGAAACCACATTGCCTGTGTGTAGTGGCGTGTCACTGGGAGATTCTATGGCGAGAAATCGCCGGTGGAGCGTCGCCTCATTGCCCTACACTGCAGAGAAATCAGACGTCATTCACCAGGCAATTCCAGCCCATGGTGGCGTGTGACAGGGCGAAGGAAAGTACACAGTGATCTTGAAAGAAATCAAGTAGGCGTGCTTGGATGTTGTGTTTTTCACATTGCATCTGCGGCGATTGGTGGATGATTCTGCGTTCCGATTGCCTAGCCGCATCCAAGGCACCTTATTTGATGACCCGTGCATTCATGCAAGGCTCTCCAATGGGAACGCGGTTACGTCCACCAATCGCAGTGATAGGGGCGCGGTGAAAAACTCTCTAGCACGCCCCTATCAAAACAGTATTGCGACATTGCTACTATGATTGTGTCGTGTGACACAGCGATGTGTGAAGGGAAGATTGCTTCCAGTCTTCTGCAGGCGATTTCCGGAACGCAGGATTGCCATAGAACGCAGGCGAGATCTCTATATGTGATCTGAAAAAAGTTTCCAAAACGTGTGCGCGTGTGACGGTACCTTTACGGAAAGGTGAGGTATTGTAATGAGAAAACCTCCCTCATTAGTCAAAGTAGTGAGCAAAGTGAAATCTGTATCCTTAATGTGAATCTGTTGTGTGCCACTCTAAGCTCCACTGCCTACTCAGTGCCCCAAAGATATGACTGTATACTGAATATAATCCAAAAAACAGAAGTGGTTCTTCACCAAAGATCTCCAAGGTTCCTGTAACAAAGGTACCGTGCGATGGGGGCATAATACAAATGAGTTGCAAAAATGGTTTTGCATACCTGAACCAAATTAGTTAATTGGAGCGGAATAACAAAACAGAAAAAACTTCAGTGGCACTCACCATTTAGAAAAATACAAAATATTTACAAAATCACGGATAAGTCATTTCTGTCATTCATTCCTATATTGTGCTTCTGTTCTCAGCAAAAGCGTATGCAAATCACCACCTTGTGTAGGAAGAACCGCACAGCCTCAGATCTTATTTTGCCCCTATTGTATCCCTATGGTGCTGGATGGGGCCAGATGGCAGTTATTTGCCATCCGGTTTGGTGTCTGTCCGGCAGGATCCAGCTGTTTTTGTTTTTTGCCCCGGACACAAAATAGGAGCATACAGCATTTTTGTGTTTGGGGCAAAAATCTAAAGAAACCGGATCCTCCCAGATCCCGGGAAATCTGGTGCCCATTACATGGGAGTCTATGGGCTCCGGATCACGCCCGATCTTGCAGAAAATCATGCCGATTCCCGGATGCTGAAATTGGGGCGGCTATTAAGAACAGCTGCCGCTGAATTTCAGCACCTGGGTCCTCCACGGCTGAAACATCAGCACCGCACCCAGCTTCCCTGCAAGCCGCTGTGCTGATATTTCAGTACTGGACATTAGCACAGATTTGCCCTCCAGTTCTGTTTGTCCAGGGCTGTCAGGTTCTGTCTGGTGCATCCTGCAAAACACCGGACAGAACCTGACAGGGAAAAATCATGGTGTGAAGCCAGCCTAAGCCATTTGTGGGTGGGGAGTGGATCCATGTGTCACAGATCGCGTGACACGTGTGCTGTCCGTGGATAGCACACGGACAGCCTGTCATTTCATACTCGCCTTCCTCCGTCGTTGCTGCTCCACTCACTTCTGGTCCGCTGTCATGCTCAGTGAAGAGAATATGCTTTAGCCTAATGAGCGGCCTGGAAGTGAGAAGAACTATTAGCGCTGGAGGGATGTGAGTATAAAATTCTTTATTTTAACACTTTTAGCTTTCGTCCGTGGTCCTTGCCCACAGATGTCACACTGTCACACTGTGAATATCTGTGTGCAGGACGTTTTGGAGCAACAGCGGTCCTTGGTTCCTCAGAAAAATGGACATGTTGCCATGTGGAGCACACGAACGCGCATCTGGTACACAAGACACCACAGTTCGTGCGGAATAACGGACATGTGAAGGGGGCCATAGGGGATCATGTGTCACGGACCGCATACGTCGCGGAGGCACGGAAGGGTGAAAGAGACCTGAGAGGATGGAATTAAAGTGGTCCCTTAAGTGAACATACCGTGTTTCCCCAAAAATAAGACACTGTCTTATATTTTTTTGGGGGGGCCAAAAGTGGCCCCATGTCTTATTTTCGGGGTATGGCTTATATTGGCAGCCACCAGCCTACTTACATACACATACCCATACATACACACATATACACACATATATACACACACACACACACATACACACAGCTTCCTACCTTGTCCCCCGTTCTGCAGTGCCTCCGGTGTCCTCTGTGCCGACCGCTGTGCTGCCTCCTCGATCCTCTTCTTCTGTGCTGGGATGTCCTCTGTGCCTTCCGGTGGGGTCCTCGCTCCGTTCCCGGTCTGCTGTGACTTGTGGTTCCCCCTGCTTCAGTTCCATCATCATCGGTGCTGGGGGCTGCTATCTTGCTTCTTCCCTCCGCCCCCGGCCAGTGATGTCAGAGCAGGCCGCGCTGTGATTGGCCAGCACCCATGACACGTGATCACGGGTGCTAGCCAATCACAGCGCGGCCTGCTCTGACATCACTGGCCGGGGGCGGAGGGAAGAAGCAAGATGGCAGCCCCCAGCACCGATGATGATGGAACTGAAGCAGGGGGAACCACAAGGCACAGCAGACTGGGGGACAAGGTAGGAAACTGCGCAGCGCCCCATACCCCCCGCGCCCCCCCCTGTCTTATACCGTATTCCCCAAAAATAAGTCACCCTGTCTTATATTCGGGATATGACATATATTGGTAAATTCTGCGCCAGCCCTGCCCTGACTTATATTCGGGGGTGACTTATTTTCGGGGAAACACGGTACATAGGTCTAAGGCCTAGTTCACATCTAAGGCTGGTTTGCGTTTTGCTTCATTTGCGCTTCTATGCATTTTTACTGCTAAAAACGCATCAAAACGCATGCGTTTTTGCCCCCATTGAATTCAATGGAAAACGCATTAAAAACGCATGCAAAAACGCGTGTGCTTTTTCAAAAATGCAAAACCCATGCGTTTTTGCAGCCAAAAACGTGGGCTGCTGCGTCGAGGGCTGCATTTGCAAAAGGGCATGCGTTTTGCGTTTTTGAAAAAGAACATGCATTTTTGCGGGAGCCTATGGGGCCGGATTGCCCCGGTCTGGGAGGATCCAGGAACCGGACACCTGCAGCTGCACGCTACTGTTATTTCCGGATCGCGGCTTGCTCCCCGCAGGCTGCGGTCCTGAATCATCAGGAGTGGCAGCTGCGTCCGGCTGCACACCAGACTGGAGGGCATATTAGCCCTCCGGTTCTGTGTGCTAATTTGGTCTGGGGCTGTCAGGTTCATTACTGACAGCCCTGGATCGGATATTGCCGTGGTGTGAAGCCAGCCTATCTGAACTCTTTACCCAATTAATTAGGTCTGCTGATAGAAGAAAATGGGCCCTTTGACTGTCTGTAAATCTGGGTGTTAATCTGCACTCTATATATAAGTGTGGCGTTCCGGGGTCCGGTAATCACATTACAAGCTTGGAGGCAAGGCATCCGCCAGGTGAAGCACACATATAACATATGCCAACCTGGACCTGTAGGGGGAGCTCTAACGGCTGAGGTCAGGTCAGTTGCTGACTTCAGTAAATGTCCCTAGATATGCAGGTGCAGGGGCGGAGCTAGTCAGTTCCTGTCAGGAGAGCTGAGGTGACAGTTGAGCAGAGCAGAAGGAGGAGAGGAACGTGATCTTGGGGACAGGAGCTGTGTTAGGCCAGTCCAAGGAAACTGACAGTGTGTGGAGCCCGAAGCGAGGGCCTGAGGAGGAGAGAAGAAAAATCTGGGAGTGGTAGTAGTGCCAGCAAGCCCAGAATTAGGCATAGTACGGTCACCGGAGACCGAAATCGTAAGGGATTATACACCCAGCGCCCAAATCTGGAGAACGGACTGTTATACACCGCCCTGTTCACTGTAAAGCTAAAGCGACATAGCCGCACTACAGAGCCCAGGAGAGCTGAGTAGAAATAGGGTTCATGCTGCTTGTCCTACAGCTAGTACAGAACAGAGAGGGTCACAGCATTGCTTTATGCAGCCAGGGCCCAACGGACACAATCTAAAAGGAAAGCCTCAGGACTTGCCTGGCATGGAAGGCCTAAAATTACCTCCAAGCTCTGGACCCTGTGAACTTTAGAAAACAGTACCCGGTACTACCTGAGTTCCACCATTAAAGGTAAAGAAAAGACTGTTACTCTTGTGTCTCCACATCATTGTTTGAGTTAATTCCTGCATCCCCATCAACACCAATAACAATTATTATCACCAGCTCAGGGATCATCCTAGCCCTACCTGTGGAGGGTTTATCATTAGTGATGAGCGAGTACTAAAATGCTCGGGTGCTCAAAGCTCGGGCCGAGCATCCCGAGATACTCGTGTACTCGGCCCGAGTGCCGAGCCCAATGTTATCCTATGGGAGACCCGAGTATTTTTATGAAATGACTGCCGGCAGCATGTAGAAACCCTAAAAATGTCACAAAAGTCTCAGAAGAGTGCTCAAATGACATGGCAACACCATGGGGAAGACCCCTGGAAGCATTTGTCACTCAAAAGTCACAGCTGTGAACAATCTTGTCCGAGTTTCACGCCAATTTTACGGAGTCACCAGAAAACCTTCCAAAATGACACCAAAATGAATATTTAGGGTGGAAATGTTAAGGGCACATACCCAATAGTGAGATACAGCTGGTGTATGTTACTTTTTGTGATTACATGAAAGATTTTACGTGAAAACATTGTGCAGCACTCCGATGTCCCTGAGAAGAGACGTACATGAAGCCCTGCCTTGACATAATGTGCCCATTTTGAGGAACTGGGTCTATTTTAGTATTTTCCTTTGTCAGGACAGTCCAAAATTGGAAGGTTCACCAATGCCCCTGGATAGAGAAGTGCATGAGGGCCTGTAAACCTGAAGTGCCCATTGTAAGGAAGTGGGTGTATTGTAGTATAGCCCTTTGGCAGGGCAGCTAAAAATTGGGAGGCTCCATATTGTCCCTGGATAGAGACGTGCAGGAGGGACTGTAAACCTGAAGTGGGTGTATTGTAGTATAGCCCTTTGGCAGGGCAGCCAAAAATTGGGAGGCTCCATATTGTCCCTGGATAGAGACGTGCAGGAGGGCCTGTAAACCTGAAGTGGGTGTATTGTAGTATAGCCCTTTGGCAGGGCAGCCAAAAATTGGGAGGCTCCACATTGTCCCTGGATAGAGACGTGCATGAGGGCCTCAAAACATTTTTCCCATTGAAAAGGAGCGGGTCTCCTGTCGTTGTAATGCCCATTCTAAAAGAATGGGCGAAAAAATTTACCACTTCGGGTATACCTGAAACCACAGCCTAACTATTGTAACGGTCATCATGGTGGCACATGAGGAGAAGGAGGAGCATTCCAGCGATTAGCCAAAGTCCAGAAGTGTGTACCCATGGGTGAGTGGAGGTACATGGCAAATTCACAGAACAAAATTTTAATTCAGTTGTCATTTGTTGGTGGTGTGGTGAAGTCTGGCCCAATCCAACCCTTGTTCATCTTGATCAGAGTCAGCCTGTCAGCATTTTCAGTTGACAGGCAGGTGCGTTTATCAGTAATGATTCCACCTGCGGCACTGAAAACACGCTCTGACAAAACGCTAGCGGCAGGGCAGGCCAGGACTTCCAAGGCGTAGAGAGCCAATTCATGCCACGTGTCCAGCTTGGAGACCCAATAATTGTAAGGCACAGAGGAATCTCGCAGTACAGTTGTTCGATCTGCAAGGTACTCCTTCAGCATCTGGCCAAACTTAGCATTTCTTGTGGCACTACCCCGCACCTCAGGGGCTGTGGTACGTGAGGGGCTGAGAAAACTGTCCCACATCGTAAAGACTGTTCCCCTACCTCTGGCGGATTGGACTTGTGCCCCTCTCGGCCGTACGCCTTGGTTGTCCACCGATTCCTGACCTATGCCGCTAGCGTTTTGTGAGGGGAATGATTTGCCTACTTCCGTGACTATGGCCTTCTGGAACTGCTGCATTTTGGCTGACCTCTCCGCCTCAGGAATGAGAGACATAAAGTTCTCCTTGTAGCGTGGGTCTAACAGTGTTGCCTACCAGTACTGATTGTCAGCCAAGATGTTCTGAACGCAAGGGCCACGAGACAGGCAGCTTACCATAAAGTCAGCCATGTGCGCCAGACTCTTAACAGCCATCACTTCAGTATCCAGACCAACACGATGACTGAACATGCTGTCCTCCTCCTCCTCCTCATCTCCCCTGTCCTCTGGCCCGTCACGCTGAATCGAGGGTATGATTGGTGTGCATGTCATATCCTCAATTTGGCCAGAGAGTTGCTCCATGTCTTCATCCTCCTCCTCCTCGTCATAGTCCTCCACTGCACGTTGTGATGAGATGAGGCTGGGCTGTGTGTTTTCACCCACACCCACTACTGTTTCTTGCTCCAAGTCATCGCGCTCGGCCTGCAATGCATCCTCTTTGTTTTTCAGCAGAGACCGTTTTAGAAGGCAGAGTAGTGGTATGGTGATGCTAATAATGGCGTAATCGCCGCTCACCATCTTGGTGGAGTCCTCAAAGTTTTGGAGGACGGTACATAGGTCGGACATCCATCTCCACTCCTCAGGTGTTATGTGTGGAGTTTGACCCATTTCCTGACGGCTTAGGTGATGCAGGTAGTCCACAACTGCCCTCTTCTGCTCACATATCCTGACCAACATGTGCAGAGTTGAATTCCAACGCGTGGGGACATCACACACCAGTCTGTGGGCCGGAAGATGCAAACGGCGCTGAAAGCCGGCAAGGCCGGCTGAAGCAGCAGGTGACTTGCGAAAATGTGCAGACAGACGGCGAACTTTTACCAGCAGTTCAGACAGCTCTGGGTATGACTTTATAAACCTCTGAACCACCAGGTTGAGCACATGGGCAACGCATGGAACATGCGTCAGCTGGCCTCGCCTCAAAGCTGCCACCAGGTTCCGGCCATTGGCACACACGACCTTTCCTGGCTTTAGGTTCAGAGGTGTGAGCCAGTGATCTGCCTGCTGTTTCAGAGCTGTCCACACCTCTTCTGCATTGTGGGGTTTGTCACCTATGCAGACTAGCTTCAGCACAGCCTGTTGCCGCTTCGCAGAGGCAGTGCTGCAGTGCTTCCAGCTTGGGACTGGTGTGGAGGGTACAGTGGATGAGGATGCACAGGAGGAGGAGGCTGAGGAGCATGACATTCCAGAGCTGTAGAGTGTCGGTGAAACCCTGACAGAGGTAGGGCCTGCTATCTTTGGTGTGGGAAGGACGTGTTCCGTCCCTCGCTCAGACTGGGTCCCAGCCTCCACAATATTAACCCAGTGTGCCGTCAAGGAGATGTAGCGGCCTTGCCCACAAGCACTTGTCCACGTGTCTGTGGTTAGGTGGACTTTGGCTGAAACAGCGTTGTTCAGGGCACGTGTAATGCTGTTGGACACGTGGTTATGCAATGCGGGGACGGCACATCTGGAGAAATAGTGGCGGCTGGGGACCAAGTAACATGGGACAGCAGCCGCCATCAGGTCGCGGAATGCTTCCGTCTCCACCAGCCGGAAAGGCAACATTTCTAGCGCTATGAGTCGCGAAATGTGAGAATTCAGGACTGTGGCATGTGGGGCGTTGGCAGCGTATTTGCGCCTGCGTTCAAAGGTTTGCTGAATGAATAATTGAACGCTGCGCTGGGACAAGGACGTGCTTGATGGTGGTGTTATTTGTGCGCGGGCAACTTCAGGTGCAGGGCCGGAGGCTTGTTCGCGGCCAGCATGGACAGGGGATTGGCTCGCACGCACAACACGTGAAGACGTAGCAGTGACAACAGCAAGCACCGCTCCTCGACTCTGTTGTACTTCCCACAAAGTCGGTTGCTTGGCTGACATGTGCCTGATCATGCTGGTGGTGGTCAGGCTGCTAGTTTTCGTACCCCTGCTGATACTGGCATGGCAGGTGTTGCAAATGGCCTTTTTAGAGTCATCTGGAGCCAACTTAAAAAACTCCCAGACTCGTGAAGACCTAACATTTGTACAGGCACCTTGAGTCGTGTTGTTGTTCCGGGGAACAGTTGCCTGCCTTCTGCCTGCGGACACGACCCTGCGTCGTACTGCCTGTTGGGATGCTACGCCTCCCTCCCCCTGTGCACTGCTGGCCTCGCTCTGCATATCCTCCTGCCATGTTGGGTCAGCTACTGGATCATCCACCACGTCGTCTTCCTCGTCCGCACCCTGATCCTCCTCCTGACTTCCTGGCAATTGTGTCTCATCATCGTCCACCCCTTGTTGAGACACGTTGCCAACGTTCCGTTCGTGAGAAAGTGGCTGCTCAAATATTTGGGCATCTGTTCATACCATCTCCTCATCACCCACTTCAACAGGAGCTGGCGAGAGGCCAGATTCTGCGAATGGATACGTGAACAGCTCTTCCGAGTGTCCTAGTGTGGGATCAGTAATGTCCGTGGACGTGTACTCGGCCTGGTGGTAGGAAGGAGGATCAGGTTGGGAAATGTGCGGTGCAGTATCACGGCTACTGACACTTGACCGTGTGGAAGACAGGGTGTTTGTGGAGGTGCCCATCTGACTTGAAGCATTATCCGCTATCCAAGTAACAACCTGTTGACACTGGTCTTGGTTCAAGAGCGGTGTACTGCTGCGGGCCCCAAGAATTTGGAACAGGACGTGCGAGCGAGTAGATGTGCCACTTTGTTGTTGCGAAATTAGTGCTTGCACACGACCTCGGCCTCTGCCTGCGCCACCATCACGTCCACTTCCTTGTTCCTTGCCAACGCTTTTGCCAACGCCCTTGCGCATTTTGCCTGTATACAGCGACAATAGTCTGGTGACTGTTCAGATCACAGGAGATTAGGATTTTAGTCCCTAACCTGTATTAAGATGAACTCCCTTTTAAAAGTAGTCACTCCAAATGACATATAACTCAACAGAAAAAAAGGAAACCTTTTTTCTCCAGGAATGATTAATAAAAATATATCAAAATACAATTGAATTCCAATTCTTTATTTATATTCCGTAATTTCCACAAATATTAAAATTATTGCACCATAGTGAAGAAGCGAGGTGCGAAACGGACGTAGGGGAGAAGGGACCTCATTACAGCACAGCAGCTATACATCAGGTATACATCTCAACTATCTATTAACTATCTAATAGGAATTGACTGAGGAATTGGCTTTGGATTAGAGTAATCGCCACCCTATAACGATATAGATACATCTAAAAGAGAGTGACAGTTACAGGTGGCTATTTAAGATTGGAAGGGTCGGCTTATGTATCTAAAAGTCCTTTAGATCCTACCAGCAGTGGATGTAATGCAAATATATATTACACTATGGTGATAGAATGATTTGTTGAGTGTTATTAGATACTATGTAATATATACTGTTCAGGCTGTAATATGATTGGTCCCGTATGAGGGAATGCTCTGTGCAATAATTTTAATATTTGTGGAAATTACGGAATATAAATAAAGAATTGGAATTCAATTGTATTTTGATATATTTTTATTAATCATTCCTGGAGAAAAAAGGTTTCCTTTTTTTCTGTTGAGTTAACCTGTATTAAGGTAGTAAGTACACCAGTCTGGTGACTGTTATAGTCACAGAAAAGCTTGGATTCCGATCTTTATCACCCTGCCTATATCCTCCTAGATTAGTCCTGAGAAGGACTGTTGTGGTCAGCAGCAGTTTGCAGCCCTGCTCCGGATCTACCTATGAGGGCCGCAAATCTGTCCCTAAGCAGCAGCAGACACTCTCCCTACACTCACTGTCTGGATGCCTGTGTGCAGAGCACAGCGCGGCCGGGTCTTATAAAGGCTCGTGTGCAATCACTGCAATGCCACAACTAACAGGGCTGTGGCATTGCAGTGGTCTGCCAGCCAATCCCTGCATGTGGGTTGGCTCTCAAAAGAGCGCCAACATGCAGGGATGAGGACCACGAGCACAGCACGAGTATCGCGAGATTACTCGGTGCTCGCTGAGTAGCCCGAGTACAGTGATACTCATGCGAGTACCGAGCAGCGCAGAGCATACTCGCTCATCACTATTTATCATCCTGCTGCATCCCAACATCATCCCCTGAAGCTGAGATAAGCAGTGGTGGTCATATCCGGCTGCATCCCATAGGTGGCGTCACTGACAAACTCTTATTTGTATTTTTATTTATTCCATTTTTAATTGCAGTCCGTCCAGGGCCACAGAATCAGTCCACGGCCACCACCGTGACAGAGAATAAGGACCTGTCCTGAGTAACCCATAGCCCTGAGGGCGATACATAAACCTTATACATAAGGTTTGCTGACTGAAGGAAAGTGGCCTGACTGAATTTCCGACCTATGGCCCCTTTCACATCTAAGCCAAGTCTGCGTTTTGCTACATTTGCGTTTCTATGCAATTACCGCTAAAAACGCATCCAAACGCATGCTTTTTGCCCCGATTGATTTTAAAGGAAACACATTCAAAACACATGCAAAAATGTATGTGCATTTTCAAAATGCACAAACGCATGCGCTTTTGCCAAGGCAGCCCTAGACACATTACCCGACATTTTTGGCTGCGTTTGCAAAAATGCATGTGTTAGTGTGTTTTAAAAACGCACATACATTTTTTCATGCGTTTTTGCATGTGTTTTGAATGTGTTTCCATTAAAATCAATGGGGGCAAAAACACATACCTTTGGATGCGTTTTTAGCTGTAAAAACTCATAGAAACGCAAGTGTAGCAAAACGCACACCTGGCTTAGATGTGAAATAGACCTATGTGTCCCTGGATTCAAAACTCTATTGCCATGGCCCAAAGAAATTGTTACTTGAAATCTATTTGTGGTCTTGTTGTCAGCATGTACTGTAATTATAAGTATACAGTGGAAACCAGACACATATGCATGTTTTTCTCCCTATGTGACATGAAATCAGAATAAACCATTCCCATTTTAGGTCAATTAGGATTACCATAATCTATAATAATAATAATAATCTTTATTTATATAACCCCAACATATTCCGCAGCACTTTACAGAAATTCATATTCAAACAATCATAAGTAACAGTTATAAAAAATACAAAAATTAAAGCAAAATAATGATGGCCCTGTTCATAAGGCTGGTTTCACATTGCAGTTTTTTTCCCTGATCAGGTTCCATCCGGATTGTGTGCCAAAACCAGGAGTGTCTCCAAAACTCAGAACAGGTGTCAATCTTTCAATTATAGTTTTTCTCTGCAAGCTCCTCTCCTGGTTCCTCTCCTGGTTTTAGCACACAAAGCCTGATGAACCTGATCAGAAAAAAAAACTGCAGTGTTAAACCAGCCTAAGTGACTTTGATTAAGGAGCTTGATAGGCCGCCCTAAACTGATGTGTTTTTAGGGAGCGCCTGAAACTATGTAAGTTGTGGATAGACCTAATTTCTTGGAGTAGAAAATTCCAGAGGATTGGTGCAGCTCAGAAGTCTTGGAGCCCGGAGTGGGAGGTTCGAATTAAAGCAGACGTTAGTCTACAGTCGCTCCCACAGCAAAGAGAACGAGTTGGATGATTGACAGAGATGAAGGAGGAGAGGTAGGGAGGTGCTGCACTGTGAAGAGCTTTGTGGGTGAGAACAAGCAGTTTGAATTGTATCCTATAGTGTATAGGCAGCCAGTGCAATGACTGACACAGAGCGGAAGCATCCGAGTAACGGTTAGCTAGATAGGTGTTCCTGGCTGCTGCATTAAGGATGGACTGAAGAGGAGAAAATGTACTGAGTAGGGATGGGCAAATCTACTCGCTAGGACTCGTTACTCGGCGAGTAGTAAGGGACTCGCAGGACTCGGTACTCTGCGAGTTTCCCAGTGATTACTCGCACGAGTCCAATGCAAATCAATATCAATCCTAGTTTTGTCAGAAACGCTGACAAAACTAGGATTGCCATTGTTTGCATTAGACTCGTGCGAGTAATCACTGGCTACTGTACCAGTGATAGCAGGGAAACTCGCAGATAACTGCTGTTTCTTTGCGAGCCGAGTCCAGCTGTCTTCTCTGTGCAGCTCCAGGGTCCTAGAGCCCGCCTGCTCACAGACATGATGTAGCAGTGCTGAGATTGTTCTCAGTCTGCTCATTCCCTGTGTACAGACATGAATGTCTGTGCACAGAGATGATGTAGCAGTGCTGAGATTGTTCTCAGTCTGCTCATTCCCTGTGTACAGACATGAATGTCTGTGCACAGAGATGATGTAGCAGAGCTGAGATTGTTCTCAGTCTGCTTATTCCCTGTGCATAGACATCTATATTTATGCACAGGGGATGTAGCAGAGAGGACATCGCGTTTTGGACTGCGTCGGACGGAAGAGGATTTTTTTAATTAAAGATGGAGTCCCTAATGGCTTTTTTTTTTATTTCTAATAAAAAATTTTCCTTGTGTTGTGTTTTTTTAAAACAATTTAATAGAAATTCATGGCGGTCATGTCTAATATTGGCGTGACCGCCATAAATTTCGGGCTTAGGGCCAGCTGATAATACAAAGCTGGCCCTAACCTCTTTATTACCCAGCGTGCCACCGCTACCAGGGCCGCTGGAAGAGCGGGGTTCAGCGCCAGAGGATGGCGCTTCAATGAACGCGCCATCTTCTGGGGCGGCTGCGGGCTGCAATTTGCAGCGGGGGTGCCCAGAAAGCTTGGGCATCCCTGCGCTGCGGATTCCAGCCCCCAGCTGCTTAGCTGTACCTGGCTAGACATAGAAATTGCGCGGAGCCCCACGCATTTTTTTTTTATTATTTCATGAATTTCAGAGTCAGAGTCTCAGAGTCAGAGTCTCAGAGTCTCAGAGTCAGAATCTCAGAATTTCATGAAATAATAAAAAAAAAATGCGTGGGGCTCCGCGCAATTTCTATGTCTAGCCAGGTACAGCTAAGCAGCTGGGGGCTGGAATCCGCAGCGCAGGGATGCCCAAGCTTTCTGGGCACCCCCCGCTGCAAATTGCAGCCCGCAGCCGCCCCAGAAGATGGCGCGTTCATTTAAGCGCCATCCTCTGGCGCTGAACCCCGCTCTTCCAATGGCCCTGGTAGCGATGGCACGCTGGGTAATAAAGAGGTTAGGGCCAGCTTTGTATTATCAGCTGGCCCTAAGCCCGAAATTTATGGCGGTCACGCCAATATTAGACATGACCGCCATGAATTTCTATTAAATTGTTTTAAAAAAAACCAACACAAGGAAAAATTTTTATTAGAAATAAAAAAAAAAGCCATTAGGGACTCCATCTTTAATTAAAAAAATCCTCTTCCGTCCGACGCAGTCCAAAACACGATGTCCTCTCTGCTACATCCCCTGTGCATAAATATAGATGTCTATGCACAGGGAATAAGCAGACTGAGAACAATCTCAGCTCTGCTACATCATCTCTGTGCACAGACATTCATGTCTGTACACAGGGAATGAGCAGACTGAGAACAATCTCAGCACTGCTACATCAGGCAGCAGGCAGGCTCTAGGACCCTGGAGCTGGGGCAGCCAGAACACAGAGAAGACAGGATCTTATCTGTGCGAGTCAGCGATTACTTACAAAGTAAACGAGCAATGCAAATAAATGACAAAACTAGGATTGCTTCAGGCTGAAGCTTCCGAGACACATCTGCGATTTGTAAATCTCACACTACTCGCTATTACTCGCTTCCCCATTCATTAACATTGGACTCGCTAGACTCGCAACGAGTAGCGAGTCCTGTGCTCGGACTCGCTAGAGTCAAGCGATTCCGAGTAATTTAGGATTCGCCCATCACTAGTACTGAGGGGGAGGCCAATAAAAAGAGAATTACAATAACCAAGGTGGGAGTGGATCAGGGCCACAGTGAGGGTTTTTATTGTTTCCATGGTGAGAAAGGTGCGGATTCTAGAGATGTTATTCAAGTATATGCGGCAAGAGCGGGCGAGGGATTGTATATAGAACGTGAAGGAGAAATCAGTGTCAAACATAACACCCATACAGAGAGCCTGCTACCCAGGTGTTATCGTGGTGCCGCACACTGAGAGGGAGATGTCATATTTAGAGAAGTTAGTGTAGGTTCCCTGATGAAGGAGCTCAGTATGTGGCTCTGAAATGCGTCGGAAAATAAAGGCTTAAGCTGTTCCAGACATCTTTGTGTCTTGGTTCCTTTAATCCTGAAGCAGCAGCGCGGACATTGAGGCACTTCGTCCAAGATTATCTGCATCACAACCGCGGTTACCGGTGGGAGTGCGGTCCCTGCGGCAGCTGCTTTTGAACGCTTTTCTACCAGTTGTGGGTTTCACAACTGAAAAAGGTGAGCAATTCCACATTGCATAGAGAAAGTGTACAATTGAGATAAGACCCTATATGCGCATTCTTCTTTTTACAGATTTATCCATCACTTCGGTATACTAATATGGCGCGACTTCCGGTCGGCAGGGTACATTGTGGGATTTGTGGACATTGCGATGGAAATGGATGACACACGCAAGTAGGTAATTATTATATTAGATATATAGTACCATTAAGTAATAGTCAAGCAGAATGTTATGGAACAAAATTTACTCAAATAACACTGATATTGTTAATAACACTACACAAGGACCAAATTATACTACCGGAGAATGGCCGCACGTAACCAGCATATACAGTAGGGACTGACAAAATAATACATCATTGACTAAATATTATACAAAGACCAATCAAACCACCACTGACCAAACTGAGATAGATACCTGTTCTGCACTGGCTCTCTACATTCCTTTCAAGTCAATATAATAGTCCACATATTACAGCCACCTACATTTATAGTTCCCAAAAATAGACCTATATTATTCCTCCCTATATGTAGTACCCATGCACAGTAATCCGCATATTATTTCTTGCCATTTAGGGTATGTGCGCACGATGCATATTTAGTGTGTATTTTGCCACGTATATGGTGCTATACACAGCAGATCTGCACTAAATATGCTGTAGCATGTTTTGTAAGCTAAGTCTATGGGATCTTAAAAGTCCTGTCCCATTAACCTTCGTCAGGCTGCATAATTTTACAACGTTAACAGGCTGCAGAGGTACAATTGTACCTTCATATATACCTCCACTGTGGGAAGACTTTTTATTCTGGACCAAAACTGCAGAGATGTCATGAAATTTCAGCCCTCTACGGCTGTTCGAAAAAAGTCATTGCAATTTTAAAAACGGAATAGTTACAATTGTACCTACTCAGCCGGACGAAGGTTAATGCGTTTTTTTTCACTGCGGATCTGCCAATCATGTCAATTCTTGCTGCGAGTTTTCCCACACTAAATACATCAATTCCCACCTAACAGAAACGGCTTGTGCCCTATGTTATAGTGTGTTAATGTGATTAAAATTTATTGTTAGCATGTGTATAATATGTGGGGACCTGGTAAGGGGCTACATGATTGAGTTACAAACGAATACCTTATAATCGCTGTTTGAAGTCCCGTTGGCTTTTGCAGTCAGAGCAGGGATTTTCTGCCTCTCCTATGCAATTGGCGTAAGCGTGTGAGCTATGGATATTCTGAAAGTTCTCTACACACTGAACTGTCAAAAGTAGCGTAGATCGCATTCCTACACTGCTTTTGAAAGTTCAATGTGTATAGAACTTTCAGAATAGGCATAGCCCTCCTACTACTGTGCCCCCTCAGTCATCCTCATATTATTCCTTATCCCCCATTCTGATTGCTTCACTTGGGCTGGGGGCCCTTGCAAATTTGATGAGGTTTGCAGAGCCATGCTGGGGCTGTGGGCAGGCAGAGTAGGACAACCTCTAATCGGAGGACAGCAGCTATCCCTGTCTTTCCATTGTACCAGCCCTGTGTCTATACACTTTTCATAGAAATTTCCAAAATCTCTTCATGCTGTCATTCATCAGATGCCACATTGCTTACTATCAGTAAATTAAATCTGTCCTTGCCATCTGATGAATACACGAGTGTTTAACCTATCTTCTTATTAATACCAGAAGGAAACATTATTTAGGCTAGCTGCTCATAGCCCCATGTATGGTACTCTGGTGGGACAGGAAACAAAAATTATATAAGTACAACCTGTTACAGGAAATAGTAATTACTTTTATCATGAAATCTCTTTTCAATGTTATCATCCATAAGACCCTTTTCTAAACATTCACAGATGTCAGAAGTCTGTAGATGGGCTGGAGGATGTGGTCATACATTAAGTGGGAGGAAAAGATAGTTTTCATTCCATGAACAATAACATAAAGGTCCAGTGAGGATAACGGCAATAAAGATGAGTTTCAACGAATACCGAAATTCTGAGAATGATGTACTCTATATGTACTATACATGTACAGTACAGACCAAACGTTTGGACACACCTTCTCATTCAAAGAGTTTTCTGTATTTTCAAGACTATGAAAATTGTAGATTCACACTGAAGTCATCAAAGCTATGAATTAACACATTTGGAATTAGAGTTGTGGCCAAAAGTATTGACACCCCTGCAATTCTGTCAGATAATACTCAGTTTCTTCCTGAAAATGATTGCAATCACAAATTCTTTTGTTTTATTATCTTCATTTAATTTATCTTCAATGGAAAAACACAAAAAGAATTGTCCTAAAGCCAAATTGGATATAATTCCACACCAAACATAAAAAAGGGGGTGGACAAAAGTATTGACACTGTTAGAAAAATCATGTGATGCTTCTCTAATTTGTGTAATTAACAGCACCTGTAACTTACCTGTGGCACCTAACAGGTGTTGGCAATAACTAAATCACACTTGCAGCCAGTTGACATGGATTAAAGTTGACTCAACCTCTGTCCTGTGTCCTTGTGTGTACCACATTGAGCATGGAGAAAAGAAAGAAGACCATAGAACTGTCTGAGGACTTGAGAAACCAAATTGTGAGCACTCTCAAGGCTACAAGTCCATCTCCAAAGACCTGAATGTTCCTGTGTCTACTGTGCGCTGTGTCATCAAGAAGTTTAAAGCCCATGGCACTGTGGCTAACCTCCCTAGATGTGGATGAAAAAGAAAAATTGACGAGAGATTTCAACGCACGATTGTGCGGATGGTGGATAAAGAACCTCGACTAACATCCAAGCAAGTTCAAGCTGCCCTGCAGTCCAAGGGTACAACAGTGTCAACCCGTACTATCCGTCGACATCTAAATGAAAAGGGACTGTATGGTAGGATACCCAGGAAGACCCCACTTCTTACCCCGAGACATAAAAAAGCCAGGCTGGAGATTGCCAAAACTTACCTGAGAAAGCCTACAACGTTTTAGAAGAATGTTCTCTGGTCAGATGAGACAAAAGTAGAGCATTTTGGGCAAAGGCATCAACATACAGTTTACAGGAGAGAAAAAGAGGCATTCAAAGAAAAGAACACAGTCCCTACAGTCAAACATGGTGGAGGTTCCCTAATGTTTTGGGGTTGCTTTGCTGCCTCTGTCATTGGACTGCTTGACCGTATGCATGGCATTAGGAAGTCTGAAGACTACCAACAAATTTTGCAGCATAATGTAGGGCCCAGTGTGAGCAAGCTGGGTTTCCCTCAGAGGTCATGGGTCTTCCAGCAGGACAATGACCCAAAGCACACTTCAGAAAGCACTAGAAAATGGTTTGAGAGAAAGCACTGGAGACTTCTAAGGTGGCCAGCAATGAGTCCAGACCTGAATCCCATAGAACACCTGTGGAGAGATCTAAAAATGGCAGTTTGGAAAAGGCACCCTTCAAATATCAGGGACCTGAAGCAGTTTGCCAAAGAAGAATGGTCTAAAATTCCAGCAGAGCATTGTAAGAAACTCATTGATGGTTACCGGAAGCGGTTGTTCACAGTTATTTTGGCTAAAGGTTGTGCAACCAAGTATTAGGCTGAGGGTGCCAATACTTTTGTCTGGCCCATTTTTGGAGTTTTGTGTGAAATGATCAATATTTTGCTTTTTGCTTCATTCTCTTTTGTGTTTTTTCATTGAAGACAAATTAAATGAAAATAATAATACCAAAGAATTTGTGATTGCAATCATTTTCAGGAAGAAACTGAGTATTATCTGACAGAAATGCAGGGGTGCCAATACTTTTGGCCACAACTGTATATACTTAACAAAAAAGTGTGAAACAACTGAAAATATGTCTTATATTCTAGGTTTATTCAAAGTAGCCACCATTTGCTTTGATAACTGCTTTGCACACTCTTGGCATTCTCTTGATGAGCTTCAAGAGGTAGTCACCGGAAATGGTCTTCCAACAGTCTTGAAGGAGTTCCCAGAGATGCTTAGTACTTGTTGACCCTTTTGCCTTCACTCTGCGGGCCAGCTCACACCAAATCATCTCGATTGGGTTGAGGTCTGATGACTGTGGAGGCCAGGTCATCTGGCGTAGCATCCCATCACCATCCCACCTCCTCCTCCATGCTTCACGGTTTGAACCAGGCATGTAGAGTCCATCCGTTCACCTTTTCTGCGTCGCACAAAGACACGGTGGTTGGAACCAAAGATCTCAAATTTGGACTCATCAGACCAAAGCACAGATTTCCTCTGGTTTAATGTCCATTCCTTGTATTCTTTAGTCCAAACAAAACTCTTCTGCTTGTTGCCTGTCCTTAGCAGTGGTTTCCTAGCAGCTATTTTACCATGAAGGCCCGCTGCACAAAGTCTCCTCTTAACAGTTGTTGTAGAGATGTGTCTGCTGCTAGAACTCTGTGTGTCATTGACCTGGTCTCTAATATGAGATGCTGTTAACCTGCGATTTCTGAGGCTGGTTACTCGGATGAACTTATCCTTTGCAGCAGAGGTGACTCTTGGTCTTCCTTTCCTGGGGCGGTCCTCATGTGAGCCAGTTTCTTTGTAGCGCTTGATGGTTTTTGCAACTGCACTTGGGGACACTTTCAAAGTTTTCCCCATTTTTTGGACTGACCGACTTTCATTTCTTAAAGTAATGGTGGCTACACGTTTTTCTTAGCTGCTTTTTTCATGCCATAAACAAATTCTAACAGTCTATTCAGTAGGACTATCAGCTGTGTATCCACCAGACTTCTGCACCACACAACTGATGGTCCCAACCCGATTTATAAGGCAAGAAATCCCACTTATTAAACCTGAGAGGGCACACCTGTGAAGTAAAAACCATTTCCGGTGACTACCTCTTGAAGCTCATCAAGAGAATGTCAAGAGTGTGCAAAGCAGTAATCAAAGCAAAAGGTGACTACTTTGAAGAACCTAGAATATAAGACATATTTTCAGTTGTTTCACACTTTTTTGTTAAGTATATTATTCCACATGTGTTAATTCATAGTTTTGATACCTTCAGTGTGAATCTACAGTTTTCATAGTCACAAAAATACAGAAAACATATTGAATGAGAAGGTCTGTCCAAACATTTGGTCTGTACTGTATATATTTAGCACATCTTCAAATAATTGAAGAACAGACTTGATAGTTTTAAAACTATACACAGAAAACATACTCAAAAAATAACCACAGCAATTATTCTCTTACCTTCTATTTTTGACCTATTTTGTCCTATATTAGGATTAAAACTAAGAAATATGTAAAATAACCTAAGGATAATATATAGACATTTATCAGCCATTTCCATTTCAAAGTTTGTGTTTTACTCTAAGGGCCCTTTCACATCAGCGTTTTTTTAAATTTGCGGCAGATGCGGTGAAAAAACCGCATCTGCCGCAACTGCCGCATAACGGTTCCACTTGCGGTACGGTTGCGGTTTTTTCCATAGGAAGTATAGGGGGACTTGCGGCAGATGCGGCAAGTGCGGTATTGCACTTGCGGCAGGTGCGGCAGAGAAAAAAACCGCAGTAAGCCGCGGTTTTTTTCTCTGCCGCACCTGCCGCAAGTGCAATACCGCACTTGCCGCATCTGCCGCAAGTCCCCCTATACTTCCTATGGAAAAAACCGCAACCGTGCCGCAAGTGGAACCGTTATGCGGCAGTTGCGGCAGATGCGGTTTTTTCACCGCATCTGCCGCAAATTTAAAAAAACGCTGATGTGAAAGGGCCCTAAGATAACTGGCTTCCATAGACACTTAGGGTTTGTTCACACAAGGCTTTTTCATGTTAGTCCAATCCAACACCCACTTGAAAAAGCACTGACTAAAAGTTCAAAAGAATGAACCTTTACATTTCTATGTAGAAACAACTTGCTTTTCATATGTTTAAGCTTTTGATCGATTTTTAACTGCTTTAGGTTTTCCATAAACACAAAGCTGTTAAGGTACCGTCACGTGCGGCAATATTGCTAGGCAATTTCACTGGCAATTTGCTGGTTGCAGTGAAATCATGGACACATTGTGCTATTTTGTTGCCATGTACAAATGGAACAATGTGTCCATGATTTCACTGCAACCAGCAAATTGCCAGTGAAATTGCCTAGCAATATTGCCGCGTGTGACGGTACCTTTAAAAGAAGTGAGCTGACCACTCCTCAGGTATCTTCAGCTCAAAAGACTCCAAACTTACAATCCAATAAATGAAAACTAATGATAAGCAATCACTACTATGCTTGGGTGCTCGTAACGAGCAGTCATCAACTCGGACCGGCTCGACTTGTGTACTGAGCATAATAGAAGTCAATGAGGAATTTAATCATTTTTCTGGAATACATTCCAGAAAATTGCATGAGTTTCCCATTGACTTCCCATTGACTGAGTCCCATTGACTCAGTACACGAGTCAAGCCCATCCAAACATGGTAGCACTTGCTCATCACTATCAGTGAGCTCACCCACCTGAAGAAAAATATTGGAGCAGATTCCTCAAACCTTTTTCACCAATGAAAAAGGCTTTGAAAAATCATACATTTTGTGCCAATGCAAAGTCACAAAAAAGAGTGCGACTTTTGGCATCCCAGATCTGACAAAGTGGGTGGAGCTGGGGTAAAATGGGGGCAGGGCATGGGTAGTCTTGCTCATCAAATTCATGACGAGCTGCAGCGTTTGCTATGCTCCAAACCTTACTCCAGCAGTGGCTGGAGTAAGAATATTGGTGAGGTGCACATTACATGCTGTTCATTAAGAGGTGTAAGACTCTTAATGAATCAGGAACGTCAACTCTAAAATGCCCCCTCATCAAGACTGTAGAGAGAATCACCAGTCTTGATAGATCGCCCCCTTTATGTGCAAATAGACTTACCCGGCAATACAGCTATTTTCACCAGTCCCATGTGGAGTGAATAAAGCTGTGCTGTACATGATTGAACACTGCTCCATTCTGAAGGAGCCCGGCAGAGCCCTGGTCTTTGGATTGGTAAGGGTCTCTGCAGTCAAACCCGTGATGATCAGTGAGTTGTTACTCATTTTAAAGGGAACCTGTCACCCCTTTTGGGCATTTTAAACTATGCCAACCAGCATTCACATGATGTAAATGGGGTACTTATAACCACTGCATGTGCCCAGACTGGCCCCACATACCTGAAATATGAACTTTTATTAGGTCCAGAGCTGGCCTCCTACTGAGACCTGTAGGATGCTGTTTAGACTGGGTGGAAGTTGTTCTCACAGCCCCATCAGGCTGCTAAGCCCACCCTTTTGTTTCCCGCCCCTCCTCTGGCCATGTGGTGAGTGACAGCTGCACTCGCGCCGGCGCAGTGAAGCTGGTGACCGCGGTGCATTGAACAGTGCCGATGTCTCGTAAGACTTCACAATTCTTGCGAGATGTCGGCACAAACAGGTGCACATGCGCATGCGCTGTCCGTGCATATTGCCGACGTCTCATGAGATTTGTGATGTCTCACGAGACATCGGCACTGTTCAATGCACCACAGTCACCCGTTCCACTGCACCGGCGCGAGTGCAGCTGTCACTCACCACGCTGGCCAGAGGAGGGGCGGGAAATTTGAAAACTAAAGGGCGGGTTTAGCAGCCTGGAGGGCGGCAAGAACACCATGCAACCGGTCTAAACAGCATCCTACAGGTCTCAGTAGGAGACCAGCTGTGGACCTAAAAAAGTTCATATTTCAAGTATATGGGGCCAGTCTGGGCACATACAGGGATTACTAGAACCCCATTTATTTGATGTAAATGTTGGTGGGCATAGTTTAAAATTCCCAAAGGGGGTGACAGGTTCCCTTTAAGGATAGTCAATAATTTACTAACTTGGTGCAAACCCTGTGCAGCAGCACTTCAATGAAATAAGTATAGGGAATTTTAATTTGCAATGTGAATATATTGCCATTTTGCCATTGCAACATAATGCCTTTAACTTAGGAACATATTGTGATCAATGTGGCATAAGCTTGAGAAAAAAATCTAGTATATAAATCATTAAAGAGAAGAAATTTACTATGTAGCTGAGAGGCCCTTAAAACAAATTCTGCAATCAGTGGGTGGTTTCTCGCTGACACATGTAGGACACAGCATATTTCCTAACCAACAGTTAATAAGTCCCAGGGTTAAATGAGGTTATTCTTTCAACATTGCCGGTTATGTGGACTAGGGCATCCACGTCCGTTGCTTCTGGTAACAAGCTGATTATTTTACCATGCGTTTTACTGTGGTAATGTGTTCCATAATGTAAATAGAGAAATAAAGAAGTAGAAACCAAAGGATTGTAATGCCAGCTGAATGCCAGGGAACATGTAAAAAGTTAATAAATCACTCATGTAATTTGCTCTATTACGTCAAGGCTTCTTTTACTTGAGGAATAAATGACATTACACACAATGATCAAATGATCAGAATGGTAAGAATTGTTCTCCTTGGTTGCTGCCATCAGCATAGATAAAGAGTCACTTGTTTCGAAGGAAGTATCTGATTCTGCAGTCTTTGTTCTACATTAGAGTAAAGCTGATCTGTGTCCATTGATATGTGGCACCCCAAGGGTTAATGTGCCACAGAAACATCAACACAGGTTTACTCCCCACAGAACACTACACTAGAAAGTGGGAGGAGCTTAGGTGGCACCTGCACTAGTGGGAGGAGCTAAAGTTGTTTACCACAGAGCAGTAGTGACAGTTAGTAGTTAATCAGTTAGTTTAGTCTGGAGCAGGAGGAGAGTCAAGTAGAAGTGGAGGTCCTGAGAGGTCTGAGGAAAGGAGACAGAGGAACAGAGGAACATCCCCGGGATAAAGAGTTACCCCAAACGTAACCCCGGAGAGGCGCTTAGGACGGATACCGGATCCGAGGCTTTGCCTGAGACAGACAGGACAGTAAACACCTGTATAGTGAAGGTCCACCATCTTCACTGTACCATAGCAAAGCAACACGGAGGGGTCAGTGACACAGAGGACTCAAGTTGCCCAGCAGATTGGTAACCGTGAGAGGAGACAGAGCCAGCAGTTCAGCTACAAGCGGCAGCAGGGCCACACACAGCGCATAAGTAGGAAGCCAAGGACCCGATCAGGGTGGGAGCAACCCAGTACAGACTCCGTGGACAATACTGTGTTATACCATCTGCAAGTAAAGACTTGGAAAACAGCAGAAACCGTGAGTGTGTGTGATCCTTATGCTGAAGCCCCACTTGTCCTCATATACTGCCATTGCCTCTACTCTCATCATCTCTACTGCTACCCCTACTCTCCTGCAGCATCAATAACCATCCTCACAAACTTTTACTACTACAACCACTGCCCTGGGGAACCCAGTTCTACCCACTGGAACTATTCCATCCAAGCTGCTATCCCATCATCCCCGGAGGTTCTGCAGCAGCGGCGGCCCCATCACTGACCGCATATAGTGGGTGGCGTCACGACTAACAAATCCCCTGTAAATAACCCCCCATTTTATTGTGCGGGCCCGGGACACGGTCCGGACCAGGACAGCCGTGACATCCCCCAACAGCACCCCGGTCCGGCACCGAGTACCCCGTCCCAGTGGGCTCCACAACCTGGCGTCACGAACAGGATCTACCGTGCCTGGTACCGGGTATTGTGTGTCGTGATTAGTGACTGTTTTAAATTAGCCGCCATTGCTGGGCGCGCGCAAGCTGAATTTTAACTGCGCCACAGAGACTGAAAATTTCAAAATCCGCCATTACAGAGCGCGCGACGCGCGGGAAGAAAAGCCGCTCACCGCTCTGACGTCATCCAGAAGGGAAGAGAATCCCTGGTGTGCAAAGGAAGCTTTGTGAGACATCCGGACGGAAGCGGAAGACGGAGGGCGGACCTTAACTAAGGGGTACAGGATGTCGCAGCCAGCGGTGCCAAGCAGCGGCGGAGCAGCCGGTGAGGATCCAGCATGGGCGCAAGGAGCAGCACCTATCATGCCGCTCCTGATACCGTATACTCCAGGGGCAATGTGGCTGCCTCAATATTCCGGTGAGCCTAACACTCTTAATGACTTTATCAGCAAGATAAAAGCATACTATGTGATGTACCCCCTTACTGAAGCCCAACGTGTAGGAATGATTATTGGGCAATTAACAGGCAATGCACAGCGGGAGGTCGCATCCTGGCTGGACACAGATAAGGACACTGTAGAGCATCTTATAGCTGGATTAAAAGCAGCATTTGAATCTACTGCTGATACCCAGGCTAAAATGAGGTTCTTTGCATGTCAACAAAAGCCTGAAGAGAGTGCCAGAGACTTTGCCTTAAATCTGCAGGAAGCACTCAAAGCACTTAAGCTAGCAGAACCTGCCTTAGCCCAGGGAGCTGACAAAATGTTAATTGACCAGTTCATAGAGGGTCTCTTATCCCTGTCCCACAGAGCACAGTTGAGTATGATGCTCATTCAGAATCCTAAAATGACATTTGCTGAGTTAAAATACAGAGCTATTCGTCTGCAGCAGGTAGAGGAGCCCCAGAATCTGCAATCTATGCAGGGCTCTGCAGCAGCACCTCAGCAACCGATAGCATCAGCGACATCTGCTATGTCAGCAACTGCTGCTGAGGCTGGGGAATATATCTCTAATGCAGCCCTCAACCATGACCGTCATCTCCATGGCCAAGGTCATCAAGGAGCTGCGAGAGTCAAAGCCTGCACCCAAGATCAAGTTGGCGACCAGCAAAGAGGATGTCCCGTGGATGAGGCCCAGGAGATATTAAGCGACAAGACGACGACCCAGCGATCGCTATCAGCCGGATGGACAGCCCATTTGCCGCCGTTGCCAGAAACCAGGTCACTTTGCCCGAGAGTGTGCTTTAAACGGAGATTCCCTGGGCAGGCGGGCCGCTCCTCAGGTATGAACTCTATAGGTCCTTCAGCCTGGTCTGACAGATTCGTGGGAGGACAGCCGGTGATCCCTATCGTGTTGAATGGCATTCCCTTTAATGCCTTGCTGGATACCAGATCCCAGATAACATCAATCCCACATGTTCTATATAAAAGGTACTGGGCTGATTCAGACATTGATAGTGGTCCATCAGACTTTAAAATGAACGTATGGGCTAGTAATGGACAATTAATACC
The DNA here is from genome assembly GCA_033576535.1 of Allobates femoralis. Classification (NCBI taxonomy): domain Eukaryota; kingdom Metazoa; phylum Chordata; class Amphibia; order Anura; family Aromobatidae; genus Allobates; species Allobates femoralis. Next base: position 104,700,992 of record JARQOC010000005.1, on the reverse strand, counting down.
ACAGATTGGGTTCAGAGAAATGACGATTCAGATTGGAAAGGTAGAATTGCAGAACCAGGGTATTATAATTATAGATGTTGACCGGCGAGATCGAGAGCCAGTAATGTTACTAGGAATGAATGTAATTGAAAAATGTTTTTCCGAGGTAATTACTGTTTTGCAGCAGATCGCTGAGAATGCCGGAACTGGACAGCAGAGGCTTTTGCACAAAGAAATAAAAGCTCTGATGTTAAAGCAACAGGTAGAAATATCTAGAGGTGAAATCGGCAGTGTACGAGTAAGTGATCCAATACCCATTGTAATACCTCCCAAAACTGAAATGTTGGTCTGGTGTAGAGCCGCAATAGGCATCAAAGGGCGAGACTATCAAGCCCTGGTAGAACCCGTGTACTCAGACAGTAGACCTACAACACTCACAGCTAGAGGAGTGGTTGAGGTACACCGAGGAACAGTGCCATTACGCCTATTAAACTGTGGAGATGATGAGATCACATCACCAAAGTATGCTACCATGGCTAAGTTATACACGGTTGATAATAACAACATCACAGCTGTTGAGCCCTTGAACCCGTCAAGTCAGACGGATGACAATGGCTCAGGAGAAAAGCTGGAGGATTGGTGCCAAAAGCTACATGTAGGTACCAGTTCTACACCGTCCCATCAAAAGCATGGAGTATACCGGGTAGTGAAAGAATATGAGCAGATATTCAGCAAACACCCTTAGACTTTGGGAAAATCAAAGGGGTAGAGCACACTATACCCACAGCTAACCATCAGCCTATAAATGAGAGGTATAGACCATTACCACCCGCTCACTACGAAACCACCAAAGACATGCTCAGAGAAATTAAATCTGCAGGGGTAATAAGAGACAGTTATAGCCCCTGGGCAGCACCTCTACTGTTAGTTAAAAAGAAGGATGGGACCATGAGAATGTGCGTAGATTACCGGCAGATTAACTGCATCACACATAAGGACGCATACCCATTACCTAGGATTGAGGAGTCATTAGCTGCATTAAAATCTGCTAACTACTTTTCCACCCTTGATCTGACTAGTGGGTACTGGCAGGTTCCTGTGGCCGAGGCCGACAAGGAGAAGACAGCGTTTACTACGCTGATGGGCCTCTGTGAGTTAAATTGTATGCCGTTTGGACTCGGGACCTTCCAACGCCTGATGGAGAGCTGCCTAGGACATTAGAACTTTGAAACTGTCCTTCTGTATCTAGATGACGTCATAGTCTACTCCAAGATGTATGAGCAACATCTACAAGACCTGGCAGAAGTGTTTGAAACCTTGTCCGGATACGGCATGAAGATCAAGCCATCCAAGTGCCACCTTCTCAAGCCAAAGGTGCAGTACCTGGGACTGGAGTTCAGAGGGAGTAGCACCGGATCCTGATAAAGTCACAGTGATAAAGGATTGGCCAAGACCTACTAACGTGAAAGAAGTGAGGCAATTCCTGGGCTTGGTAGGCTATTATAGAAGATTTATCAGAGGATTCATGAAGCTAGCAGCTCCTCTACAAGACATCCTGGTAGGACAATCAAGAAAGTCTTCAACCAGTAATCCTCCTTTCCAGTGGAGTGAAGAGAAGGAAGACTCCTTCAACAAACTGAAGTGTGCATTGACGGGAGAAGAGATTCTGGCATACCCTGATTACCATCAACCATTCATTCTATACACGGATGCCAGCAACGTGGGACTGGGAGCAGTGTTGTCGCAGATGCAAGGAGGCAAAGGGAGAGTTATTGCCTTTGGAAGCTCCGGCCTACAGAGAGAAATCCCGAGAACTACAGCTCCTTCAAGTTAGAGCTACTGGCAGTAGTTTGGGCTGTAACGGAACGTTTCAAGCACTATCTGGCACCTGCAGAATTCACCATCTGCACGGATAACAACCCGTTGACCCACCTGGATACACCAAGATTAGGGGCATTGGAGCAGCGATGGATAGCCCGGCTATCTAATTACAATTTTGTCATTAAATATAGGGCAGGCCGCAAGAACGGGAACGCAGATGCCTTATCCCGGATGCCACACCTGAAAGACGTGGAAGAGGAACCGGAAGAGTTGGAAGAAATTGAACTACCGGCCTTTCATCGTTCAAAGGAAGAAAAGTACCAACCCGGCATCTACCAAAGAGAGCAGAATGTAAATCTTAACCCGTTAGCACACCATGGATGGGCTGATACCCAAGATAGTGACCCGACTGTGAAGCTAGTGAAAGAACTGCTTACACAAGAAGGTGTGTACCCTAACCAGAAGGCCCCGGCAGAGACCCAACAACTCTGGAAAGAGAGATGCTAGTGATGGGCGAATCCTAAATTACTCGGAATCGCTTGACTCTAGCGAGTCCGAGCCCAGGACTCGCTACTCGTTGCGAGTCTAGCGAGTCCAATGTTAATGAATGGGGAAGCGAGTAATAGCGAGCAGTGTGCGATTTACAAATCACAGATGTGTCTCGGAAGCTTCAGCCTGAAGCAATACTAGTTTTGCCATTTATTTGCATTGGACTCGTTTACTTTGTAAGTAATCGCTGGGAAACTTGCACATATAAGAGTCCTGTCTGCTCTATGTGCTGGCTGCCTCAGCTCCAGGGTCCTAGAGCCCGCCTGCTGCCTGATGTAGCAGAGCTGAGATTGTTCTCAGTCTGCTCATTCCCTGTGCATAGACATCTATATCTATGCACAGGGATGAGCAGAGAGGACATCGCGTTTTGGACTGCATCGGACGGAAGAGGATTTTTTTAATTAAAGATGGAGTCCCTAATGGCTTTTTTTTTTATTTCTAATAAAAATTTTTCTCTGTGTTGTGTTTTTTTTAAAACAATTTAATAGAAATTCATGGCGGTCATGTCTAATATTGGCGTGACCGCCATAAATTTCGGGCTTAGGGCCAGCTGATAATACAAAGCTGGCCCTAACCTCTTTATTACCCAGCGTGCCACCGCCACCAGGGCCGCTGGAAGAGCGGGGTTCAGCGCCAGAGGATGGCGCTTCAATGAATGCGCCATCTTCTGGGGCGGCTGCGGGCTGCAATTTGCAGCGGGGGGTGCCCAGAAAGCTTAGGCATCCCTGCGCTGCGGATTCCAGCCCCCAGCTGCTTAGCTGTACCTGGCTAGACATAGAAATTGCACGGAGCCCCACGCATTTTTTTTTAATTACTTCATGAAATTCTGAGATACTGACTCTGACTCTGACTCTGAGACTCTGACTCTGAGACTCTGACTCTGACTCTGAGACTCTGACTCTGACTCTGAGACTCTGACTCTGACTCTGAGACTCTGAGACTCTGAGACTCTGACTCTGAGACTCTGACTCTGACTCTGAGACTCTGACTCTGAGACTCTGACTCTGAGTCAGACTCTGACTCTGAGACTCTGACTCTGACTCTGAGACTCTGACTCTGAGACTCTGACTCTGACTCTGAGACTCTGACTCTGAGACTCTGACTCTGACTCTGAGACTCTGAGACTCTGAGTCTGACTCTGAGACTCTGACTCTGACTCTGAGACTCTGACTCTGAGACTCTGACTCTGAGACTCTGAGACTCTGATTCTGACTCTGACTCTGAGACTCTGACTCTGAGACTCTGACTCTGAGTCAGACTCTGACTCTGACTCTGAGACTCTGACTCTGAGACTCTGACTCTGAAATTCATGAAATAATAAAAAAAAAATGCGTGGGGCTCCGCGCAATTTCTATGTCTAGCCAGGTACAGCTAAGCAGCTGGGGGCTGGAATTCGCAGCGCAGGGAGGCCCAAGCTTTCTGGGCACCCCCCGCTGCAAATTGCAGCCCGCAGCCGCCCCAGAAGATGGCGCGTTCATTGAAGCGCCATCCTCTGGCGCTGAACCCCGCTCTTCAAGCGGCCCTGGTGGCGGTGGCATGCTGGGTAATAAAGGGGTTAATACCAGCTTTGTTATACAAGCTGGTATTAAGCCCGAGATTCTTAATGTCAGGCCACGTTTGACCCAGCCACTAAGAATCTCCAATAAAGGGTTAAAAAAACACAACACAGAGAAAATTTTTTATTTGAAATAAAAAAAAAAGCCATTAGGGACTCCATCTTTAATTAAAAAAATCCTCTTCCGTCCGACGTAGTCCAAAACGCGATGTCCTCTCTGCTACATCCCCTGTGCATAGATATAGATGTCTATGCACAGGGAATGAGCAGACTGAGAACAATCTCAGCACTGCTACATCATCTCTGTGAGCAGGCGGGCTCTAGGACCCTGGAGCTGCACAGAGAAGACAGCTGGACTCGGCTCGCAAAGAAACAGCAGTTACTTTGCGAGTTTCCCTGCTATCACTGGCACAGTGCAAACAATAGCAATCCTAGTTTTGTCAGCGTTTGCCATTGATTTGCATTGGACTCGTGCGAGTAAACGCTGGGAAACTCGCAGAGTACCGAGTCCTGCGAGTCCCTTACTACTCGCCGAGTAACGAGTCCTAGCGAGTAGATTCGCCCATCCCTAAGAGAGGCAAGTTGTTCCTGTATCAAGGGAAGCTCTGCAGAAGGCATACCAATCCCAAAACACATGAATTGATCTGGCAGATAATCGTACCCAAGCGAGACGTCAAAATGGTCTTAGAAGCCTACCATGACGGTGCAGGTCATTTCGGATGGAAGAAGTTGGAAGTGCTCCTAAGAGAGAGATTCTACTGGGTTGGCATGAGAAAATCAATTGAAGATTGGTGTAGAAAATGTGGCCCGTGCAACCTTAGAAGAAGAGATCAGCAGAGAGCCCCACCCAAGTCCATAGTAACCAAGCAACCACTAGAGTTAGTTGCAATAGACCACGTCAAGTTGTCACCAAGCCGGTCAGGCTATGTCTATGCCTTAACCATCGTGGACCATTACTCACGCTTCTTAGTGGTGGTACCCGCCAAGGACCTGACAGCAAAGACGGCAGCAAGAGCATTTCAGACCCATTTCTGTAGACCGCATGGTTACCCGGAACAAGTCCAGATCAAGGTCCAGCCTTTGAATCAGAGATTTTCCAAGAATTCTGCAATATGTACGGCTGTAAGAAGATCCACACAACAGCGTACCATCCCCAAACAAATGGCTTATGCGAGAAGATGAACCATATTGTAATAGACCTATTGAAAACATTACCAGAATCTGAGAGAAATCAATGGCCAGATAAATTACCTGATTTGGTAGATTTGGTAGACTTATACAACCATGTTCCAGTGAGTTCTACAAACTGCACTCCAGCTTATCTTAAACGTGCAAGACCCGGTAAGCTACCAATTGACTTAGATATGGGAATTGTGAAACCAGACACGGAAGTTGAAGAATCCAATTGGGATACCCTACGTCAGCAACAGTATCGCCTAGTACAAGAGTGCGTAGAGAAAAATCTTCAGCAAGCTAGAGCAAGACAAGAGAGAACCTATAACCAAAGTGCTCAAGCAACTCCATTACAACCCGGTGAGCAAGTTCTCAGAAGAAAGAGACGCACTAACAAATTGGATAACCAGTGGGAAACCATACCATACACAGTCTTACCATCCAATCTAGACAATGCTAAAATGTGTCTAATAAGCAAAGATGAAGGAAGAACTTCAGTACTTGTGTCCAGAGACCATCTCAAACCGTGTCCTGAATCCCTGAAGACACCAGAAGCAATAGTACCCGTACAGGTCCAACCTGTCAAGGAGAAAGAAGATGAAGTATTTCATACAGTGCTAGGAGATTTCCCCAAAGCATGGCCAAATTATCACGGAGCAGTTGTAGCCCCAATGATTGCATTCCCTTCAATGGTGGAACCAACACCAGAACTCGTGTTACTAGAAGAAGTCCCAAGACCTGAAGAACTGGAAGTAGATCCATAGAGGAAGAATCAATTCCTGGTCCCAGTGAGCTTGCCAGTCCTACAGTCAGATCTTCATCTTCTATAGTACCAAACACTACAAGTAGGTACATGCCCACCAGCACCAATAGGCTACATGCAAATAGTATACCCGTTTTACGCAGATCACAGCGTAGTACCAGAGGGCAGTTACCAGCTAGGTACAAGGATTAAAAGGTCAAATTAACTGTAAAATGTAAATATGTTTGTGTTAATATAAATTAAACTCGGTAGATAGTGTCCAAGAGGGTGGAGGAATTGGATTAACACCCATGTACATTAAGTTAGGGAAAGAAAGTGCCTGGGGGTGGTGTAGAAAATCCAGGCCTCCTAAGCAGATACGCCCGTGGACAAATGTACATAGTGAATGCAACGTTAAAAAAGCCCAGTACCTACAGAGACGATCCTGTATGAACTTTTTGCATTTTCTTCAAACTTTTTCCTTTTATTTTATTTTTATTATGGACCATACTACCACGGACTGGTTGTGGTATAAACTTTCTTATATATTCATCAGCCCGGAGGCAATAGACTAAACCTCCGGAAGGACTGCTTTTTGAATTTTTGGACTGATTTTGAACTTTAGTGATTTTTGTACTTTTTACTTTTAAGTCTCTGTAAATATTAATTGTATTAATTGTTTGTTTCTTTGTTGTTCCACAGTCCCGGAGTACTGTCTTTAACTAAGGGGGAATGTGGCACCCCAAGGGTTAATGTGCCACAGAAACATCAACACAGGTTTACTCCCCACACAACACTACACTAGAAAGTGTGAGGAACTTAGGTGGCACCTGCACTAGTGGGAGGAGCTAAAGTTGTTTACCACAGAGCAGTAGTGACAGTTAGTCAGTTAGTTTAGTTTAGTCTGGAGCAGGAGGAGAGTCAAGTAGAAGTGGAGGTCCTGAGAGGTCTGAGGAAAGGAGACAGAGGAACAGAGGAACATCCCCGGGATAAAGAGTTACCCCAAACTTAACCCCGGAGAGGCGCTTAGGACGGATACCGGATCCGAGGCTGTGCCTGAGACAGACAGGACAGTAAACACCTGGATAGTGAAGGTCCACCATCTTCACTGTACCATAGCAAAGCAACACGGAGGGTCAGTGACACAGAGGACTCAAGTTGCCCAGCAGATTGGTATCCGTGGAAAGAGACAGGGCCAGCAGTTCAGCTACAAGCGGCAGCAGGGCCACACACAGCGCATAAGTAGGAAGCCAAGGACCCGATCAGGTGGGAGCAACCCAGTACAGACTCCGTGGACAATACTGTGTTATACCATCTGCAAGTAAAGACTTGGAAAACAACAGCTCCCTTCCCTAGCCCAGTAGCTCCGCCCACACCTCCATCTTGCTGTATCCCTGGTCCTGGTTCAGACCATTTCCAGCTGGTTTTTAATTGCACAACATAGGCACATAAACCTTATCCCAGCAGTATAGTCCACATACAGTGTTAGAGTAGGGCCCGGTAAGTTTGAGAGCACTTTGGCGCAGTTACCGGGCTCTTCGCAGTGACGTCAGTGATGAAGCTAAGTCTCTCAATTCATTTATTCCAGTACAGTATTTACTGAGTTCATTTATCACACATGCATTCCTTAGCTGCACAGACAATCCTGCATTTCATGTATCAGCCATTTAGCTGTTTCTCTAGCATATTGTGTTCAGTGTTGCGGCAAACTTACTCCCTTTAGTGCATACACATTTTTTGCCTGCACCTGCACATTAAGGTGAAGCCAGTCCTTTATATTATAGTCGAACCAGAGGACAGCCCAGCCAGAGTAAGGAACCCGAGAGTGAGGGTCGGAGGCAAGACGAGAGACAGAGTGGGGGCCACCAACGCCTGGCATCCGAGTCCCCACGGCCTTGGGGTCGGTCATTTTCTATGTGTTTGCTATAGCCTGCCATTGATTCCAATGGGGTTCGATGGTGTTTGACGTACATTCGACAAACAATTCATCGAACACATCACAATTCAGCGAATCAAATCGAATTCGAACACTTAGGTGTTTCCAATTTTTCCTAAGGCTAGGGTCACATTTGCGGTTGTTTTTTCAACTCCGTATTCGGATTTGACCATTAAAAATGGTCAAAACCGGATTTGGTTCCGCAGCCATAAGCTGCAATAGAAATACCGGATTGCACTTAATGCACTTAAAGGGATCCTGTCACCTCCAAAACGCCTCCTAAGCTAGCAAAACATGTCCCTGCTCCATCCTATCACTAATCTCACACTCCTTTTGTCTCCTAAAAGCATCCAGTGAAAGTGCATAAAAACGGTTTAATACTCACTCATTAGTGATTATAATTAGCAGATTGACTATTCTTTAGTCACCAAGGCGGGCTGTTTTGCAGCTCCAGGATCCACCCTGTCTTTGTGTGTTCTGCTGTGATGTGAAGGCATTGCCCTCCCCTCTATCACTCACAGAATGCAAATCATTAGTCCTGCCTTCAGTTTCAGTTTCACTTAAGAACAGAGAGAGGGCTGGATAATGGAGCTGCAAAAGAACACCCCCTGGTGACTAAAGAATATAGCCCCTGCTAATTATAATCACTAATGATTGAGTATTAAAACGTTTTTCTCCACTTTCACAGGATGCTTTTAGGAGACAAAAGGAGTGTGAGATTAGTGATAGGATGCTGCAGGGACGTGTTTTGATAGCTTAGGAGGCGTTTTGGAGGTGACAGGATCCCTTTAATTCCGGTTACCGCATCCAGTTTTGCATTCTGCGGAAAAAATCATGCAGGCTGCATTTTTCAGAGTGGTTGATCCGTTTTTTTTCTAATGGCCGCCTATGGCAACCGGATGCGGTACGACAAGGTACATTAATGTACCTTGCGGTACCGGATCTGGTTTTTGGTGCCACAATGTTTTCTCATTTCAGATCTGGATCCAATACTGGATCCAGATCTGCAATGTGATGGCACACGGTAATACCACATCCGGTAATGGATGCGGTTACCGGATTGTGGCTCCCAAATGTTACCGCAGCCTTAGTGTGAGTTTGGCGCTGGAGTTCTTTAAAGTGACAAAACATTTCTACGTCCTGTCCAAAAACTTCCAGTTCTTTTGGGAAGTTTTGGCAACAACTCTGAGGTTTTCCAACAATTCAAGGAGTCTGGGAGACTTTTCTTTCTGAGCAACTCCTAGGCATTTTGGAATTGGCAAGTATGTATCATTAGTGACTAGTGGACTGTCTTGGTAAATTGTTTTAGTAAGTAACTCCTTTTAACTCACTATCAATGCTTTGTAAATTCATGTTGACAGATGTAATCTTATGTTAGCTCATTGTTCTGGACAGTCTTCATGACATTGCTATATAATTTATTCATTTTTACAGTTATAATATATATTGTGGTATTTAATCAGCGGGACACCTACCAAATAGAAAAGCCACACGGCAGATTTATACAGACCACACTGAGCTCGATATGAAGTTAGTCACCCTATGGTCTAACTGCATGCAGCCAGATATATATCAAGCTTTATAAACAAATCAATACAGATCTAATTACACCATGAATTATATGGTGGTGAAGTAGATCGGTGACCCCTCTGATGCTACTTATCTCATGGTGTACTCAGAAAGGAAAATTCAAGCGTGACCCAATCATTTTCTCCTTGACTTTGATCAGACGTCAGCTTGTAGACACTTGATTATTAAGGCAAATGCTACATTAGACAAATGGATTGACAAGTAAATTGCTCATATTCGGTACATGTTACTTTACAGTAATCTGCTTTATAATGATGTGACAATAATTTGTTTTTAACATATTACTTTTTTTCAGAAAGTAATAGGAAATGTAAGAAATAAACAAATGAAGACAACTCATCTTTTAGGCTGCCTTCACACTTGCAGATGCATCTGCAGCGTTTTGCAGATGCATCTGCAAGTATCAGCATGCAGACCGCGGCCCCTATGTTTATAATAGGGCGCACCGCGGTCTGAATGCTCTCATTCATTCCTATATGTGAGCCGTAAGCAGGCGTATGCCTGCTTACAGATCACACACTCCCGCCCGCACTGTGGACGCAACATCTCGCGTCCATAGTGCGGGCGGGAGAGTGTGATCTGTAAGCAGGCATACGCCTGCTTACGGCTCACATATAGGAATGAATGAGAGCATTCACACCACGGCCGCGGTCTGCATGCTGATACTTGCAGATGCATCTGCAAAACGCTGCAGATGCATCTGCAAGTGTGAAGCCAGCCTTAATGCCCTTTGCCGCCCCAGCACCCTGATGTTATATCCTGTACAACACAGTTAATTTTTTGTTCTTTAGAGAATCTTGTGTAATTACTAAGACTGATATGAACCATGCCAGAATGTACCTTCAAACTCTGCTTCAGCGTAACCTCATAGAATCATAGAATGGTAGAGTTGGAAGAGACCTCCTGGGTCATCTGGTCCAAAGCAGGATTCACTAAATTATCCCAGACAGGTGACTGTCCAGCCTCTGAAGACTTCCATTGATGGACAACTCGCCACCTCTCATGGCGGACTGTTTCACTCATTGATCACCTTCCGACTCCACCCTTCATCCATCTTTTAAATTGCTCATTGAAGCCAAGCTGGTATACCGCCCAATTCATACACCTTTCTCTAATCTATGACTTAGGCTAGGGTCACACTTGGAGCCTGCATCCGTTTACTGGATGCATTACTGGATCCAGTTTTTCCCCTTGCCATTTTTGATACGTTCACTGCATGGTACATATATGTATCATGTGTTAACGGATGAGTTTCCCATAGACTCTTATGTCACAAAAAACGCTTCCGGGTTTTGAAAATGCACCAAAAAATGTTGCAGACCATGTTTTTACTGGATTTGGAATAAATCCAATGCAGTAAACGGATTGCACTTTGGCAATCCATTTTTTTGCATTGGAGTCTATGGGTGCATTAACGGATCCGGTTTTCAAGATTTCAACAGGTCAAAAACTGGAACCAGTTACTGGATGCATGACGCAAGTGTGGCCCTAGCCTTACTCAACTAGGGCATGTCTTTTTCATCTTCCATCTTTACTACAACAACCTTCTTTGTGGCCTCCAGTCTAACATTATTCACCCCTAATCTAGTCTAAATTCTGCTGCCCAGTTAATCCACCCCATCAATTGTTGTTCCTCTGACCAGAGAATTCACTGTAAAATCCTAATAATGACTTACAAAGTTATCCATAACCTTACCCTAGTCTATACTGTATAGCTCTGACCTAATCTCCCGCCATTTCACGACATGTAATCTCCAGTCCTCACAGGACCTTCTTCTTTGCTCTCGTCTTGTCTGCTCCTCACACAGCAGTCTCCACGATTTCTCGTGTACATTCCTTATTCTTTTGTACCCAGCATTCCAACAGTCAAACTGAGCCTTACCCACCTTCAAAAGTCACCTGAAAACCCATCTCTGCAGATAAACCTACAATCCACAATAACCTGCTGCCACTTCCCTACTGAATGAACAGCTTCTACCCTCGCTTACTGGCTCTTTCATTGTAGATTGTAAATTCTTGCGGGCAGAGTACCCTTTCCCTATGTGCCACTCACTTAGTTTTGTTTATTATACTTGTTTTTTTATCTTATGTGATATATTCATGTATTAATATTTGTCTATGTACTATACATTTTTTGGCACTTTTTTCATGGTATAATAATTTGTATTAAATGATTAATTTTATGGTAAATGTGATTACAAACACTTAAGGCTTTTCACGCGGCATGACTATACCCGTTGACGTATAGCGTGATGCATGTAAGCTTCATTTACCAAAACCGCGAAAACACAAATCTTTGTTGTCCATCGCAAACAATGAACGTTCAGCTTTCGTCTCTGAAACTGATCTGGTAACTTGATGGCTGCTTTTCTTTTTGATCGTCTTGATTTATCTCTATTATAATGTCTATAAAGCTAGAGACTCCAAAATCTTGAAGACTACACTTTGGATATAGACGGATTGCAGAGCTGAGATCATTTTAGAACTCAGCAGATGCAGACGATAAAGCGTTCAGTTATCATAGCAGACATTACAGGCAGAATCAGACATTTCCAGGTAAGTGAGGTCCTGTACAGGGAGGGGCAGCTGTTTCGCCTGTACATGTGACCTAAGCCCCCTCCTCTCTTGTGTAGAGTGCTAATCCTGGCTGAGTGTCAGAACACTACATATCCTCACCCAAGTGCAGAGCCTCCCAGCACTGTCATACATACATCCTACTCCTCTCACTGCTGCCACAAACTCCACAGCAGCTGCGCCCAACTCTCCGCAGCCCTACAATAACACAAGCTCTGCTTCAGATCATATGGATGAATAAATTGGGATCTCCCCGACCCTGTGTAAAGATGGAGCACACATGGAAAGTGTCACGACTCATTCATCTCTGCCTCTTCTCCCAGACTTGGCTGTCTGCATCCTGCCACTTGTATAACAACCGTTATGCCGGGTAAGAATCACATTCACACTCAACTGGAAGCTGCATGCTGCAATATTGTAATTCTTCCTGAAGTTGTAGAGTTGAATCTGTCATTTAAAGTGAACTCATAAGATTTAAGAATACAATGAATAACTTTGGCTCTAACACAGCGGGAGGAAATGATGCCTATTCTAGTGGACCCCAGAGCCAACCATGCTGACAGTGAGAGAGCAGGAAGGACGTTTACACTTTATATTTATGGGGAATTAGTTTTATTCTTAACTCCTGAAAGTTAATAAAACTAATTTTATTGTGTATCCTAAAATGACTATAATGACCTATGTAAAGCCACATATAAAGTGTGTTATCAGAGTGTGGAAAGAGACACATTTGGTTATGCTAGCCCTGTACATACAAAGTTTATACCATCCTTGTAATGGGCTTTACTAAGATTTTGTATATGCTGACATTTTGTATTCTTAACATTCCTCTATGTTTTGCTGTGGAATGAATATGGTATTTTTACACTTTGCAAATGTATTCTTTAACCACAGAAATGGATGACCTTTACATCTCTAATTTCTTCTAGCATGAGGCAAGGGCTGAGACCTTGATTCCAGTGATGTGTCACTTAGCTTAATGGGTGCAGCCATTATGATACATAGTATTCTCTGCTGCGGGTCTAATAGACCACTGTATAACCCCACCCTTATCTTTGATTGGCTGCTTTCTTTCAGGTTCCCTTTAATGAGTATGAGGATAGGTGTATGTGTTTAGTATCATGAAAAGTTATATCATGAGACTCAGTAATTTTTTAAAGAAATTACATTTATATACTAATTATACACAAAAAGAAACTTTTATATACTAAATACAATGGGTGCATGAGCTTGTAAGGTCGAGACGTGTATTGTATATAGTATTTCCAATTGGAACAGGTGAGGACCTAAACTCATGACCTAAATTCTTAATCTAGTCCAGTTTGTTCATCTGTATACTTTTATAATTGGTCTAATAATAGTGATTCACCAAAGTCCCCCCAATACATTATGACAGCTATTGAGCTGAAGGATGGTTCAGGACAACAGCTATTTCCCCCCTGATGCTCCATACACGAGAAACGCTTCTCCTATGAGAGAGGTAAGCCAGATTTTGGCGACTTATCTTCCATAGAACCCCCAAAAAGGACCTATTGGAAAAGCAGCATAACTATGAATTAATATCCTCCAGTTCCTAGGAAAATATGCATGCTATCAAATCAGTACATAATAATTAATGGATCGATATTTTTGACAATAGGTCTAGATAGAGGCACATACAGGACCCTTCTTGAATAGTAAGATGCTATGTAAATGTGGCACTGACATTGACATTAGAGAGAAAAAAAGGAAAATATGCGTATGTTTTCTAAAGAACTTCGCCTTATTTTGTATCATAGACAGCTTGATTTAAAAAAAAAATAATGAAGAAAGTTCTTTATAAACTGTGTCACAAATAATAGAATAGTCATATTTTTAATTAAAATAAATAAAAGTAAAAGTCTAGAGCTTAATCTAAATAATTGTGACACTAATGAGGTAAAAACTCCAGGGACAACAACTTGTAGCGCACACAGTTATCTATTTGGATTGTAACAATTTGTACCCGGTACACTTATTTAGGTAAGTGTTTGTAATGTGACAGTGGAGCATGGAGGATACGTCCCTCCTGTTTTGTGGTACATAAGGGTGTGTGCACCTGTGAGGCTGCTAAATGGAGCTGCACATGTGGAGCCCACTGGGACGGGGTACTCAGTAACAGACCGGGGTACTGCTGGGGATATCACGGCGGTCTTGGTCCGGACCGTGTCCCGGGTTCCGCAAGTAAATGGGGGGATATTTACAGGGGAGTTTGTGTGACGCCACCCACGGGTTGTGGTCAGGCTGACCACCGCTGCTGCAAAACCTCCAGGGATGATGTTTGGCAGCTGGAGATGTAATGGCTCTCCGCGGGTAGAGCCTGGTTCCCCGGGACAGTGGTAGTAATAGTCTATAGATGGTGCTATGAATGTTGCAGGATAGGGGTAGTAGTAGATGATGGTAGCTTGTGAGGGCAAGCAGGGTTTGAGCACAAGGATCACACACACTCACGGTTTTGAAGTTTGCCAAGGCTTTACTGGAGTTGTTGTTCAGCAAGTACTGTCCACGGCACGGAGTCTGTAACGGGGACGGGTTGCTCCCACCCTGTCTGGGTCCTCAGCTTCCCACTGCTGCGCTGTGTGTGTGGCCCTGCTTTAGCTAGGCTGCTGGCCCTGTTTCTCCTCACAGGTACCCCCTTTTGCTAGGCAATTTGAGTTTTTCCTGTGCCTCTGAACCCCGCCGTGTTGCTTCGCTGAGGTACAGTGTAGATCTAAAACCCTTCCACTATCCCAGTGTTTTCTGTGCTTCCCAGCCACAGATTCGAATCCGGTATCCGGTCTCTGCACTCCTCTGGGGCGAGTTATGAGGTAACTCAGTCTCCCAGATATGTTCCTCTGTTTTTGTACTCCTCTCCTCAGACCCTGGCTTCAGGTCTGAAAGTAGTCAGTGGTCCCTGTCAGGAGCTCAGCACTGCTCCCATTTACAGGTCCTCCTCCTAGTGCTCCCTACACTAAACTGAACTATCAACTATCAACTAACTACTTCCTCCTCAGACCAGAATATATCAGGGAGCTACTTGAGTTCCCACTTCTGACCTAGAGGTGCTAGTGCAGTGTCCAGTGTTGTGTGGGAAGTTAACCCTTGTGATGTTACTGTGGCACATT
>JARQOC010000005.1:104453942-104685851 GCA_033576535.1 Allobates femoralis | reverse complement strand
ATGTTACTGTGGCACATTAACCTCTGGGGTGCCACATTCCCCCTTAGTTAAAGACAGTACTCTGGGACTGTAGAAAAACAAACAAACAGTTAATATAACAATTAATATTTACAGAGACTTAAAAAATAAAAATACAAAAATCACTAAAATTCAAAAAGAGTCCAAAAGTTCAAAAAGCAGTCTTTCCAGGGGTTTAGTCTATTGCCTTCTGGCTGATAAATATTTACAAAAGAGTCTTTACCACAACCAGTCCGTGGTAGTATGGTCCATAATAAATAAAGAAGAAAAGAAGTTCAAGAATATTTAAGAAGTTCATACAGGATAGTCTCTGTAGGTACTGGGCTTTTTTAAACATTGAAAAATAAATATAAACACATATGGGTGTCTCTGGTTTAAGTGCAGTAGGCCTCTAGGTCCTCGGGTCACCGCATAAGAAGCCAAGTTCTTACTCTCCGTGGCTGCCACCTACACCAGGCTACTCTCACCCTTTCTATACATTTTACACAGTAACGGGTTCAATTTACATTTACACAAATATATTTACATTGCACATTTAATTTTACATTTCACTCTCTGTACCTAGCCAGTAACTGACCCTTGGTACTACGCTCTGATCTGCGTAATGCTGGTGTACTGGGTGTACTTAGCCTGATGGTGTGGGTGGACGTGTACCTACTTAAAGTATCTGGTAATATTGCAGATTGAGATCTGACTGTAGGACTGGCAAGCTCACTGGGGCCAGGAATTGGTTCTTCCTCTTCAGGCTTGACTTCCAGTTCTTCAGGTCTTGGGACATCTGGTTGTACAGGTTCTGGTGTTCGTTCAACCATTGGAGGGAAAGCAATCATTGGGACTACAACTGCTCCATAGTAATTTGGCCATGTTTTGGGGAAATCTACTAAGACGGTATGGAATACTTCATCTTCCTCTTTGACAGGTTGGATCTGTACGGGTACCATTACTTCTGGTGTCTTCAAAGTTTCAGGACACGGTTTGAGATGGTCTCTTGACACAGCTGCTGAAGTTCTTCCTTCGTCTTTACTTATTAGACACATTTTAGCATTGTCTAAGTTGGATGGTAAGACTGTACATGGGGTGGTTTCCCACTGATTATCCAACTTGTTGGTGCATCTCTTCCTCTTGAGAACTTGCTCACCGGATTGTAATGGAGTTGCTTGAGCACGTTGGTTAAAGGTTCTCTCTTGTCTCGCTCTAGCTTGCTGAAGATTTTTCTCTACGCACTCTTGTATTTGGCGATACTGCTGTTGACGTAGGGTATCCCAATTGGATTCCTCAACTTATGCGTCTGGTTTTAGAATTCCCATATCTAAATCAATTGGCAGCTTACTGGGTCTTGCATGCATAAGGTAGGCTGGGGTGCAGTTTGTAGAACTCACAGGGACATGATTGTACAGATCTACCAAATCGGGTAATTTCTCTGGCCATTGATTTCTTTCTGACTTCTGAGGTTGCACAGGCCACATTTTCTACACCAGTCTTCAATTGACTTCCTCATGCCAACCCAATAAAATCTCTCTCTTAGGAGCACTTCCAACTTCTTCCATCCAAAATGACCTGCACCGTTGTGGTAGGCTTCTAAGACCATTTTAACGGGGCGACATCACCGCCCATTACAGAGGCGACATGGGGGCGTAGCCTATCGCCGGCGACATCGCCCCTACGTCACCTCATGTAATAGGGCGATGTCAGCGGTGCCGGGCAGTCGCCTGGTTTCAGAGCAGTGCTCTGAAACCAGGCGACCATCATGGGGCGATGTACACACATCGCCCCATGTAACCGGCTGCCGGCGACCTGTCACGTGATGGGAGCCATAGGCTCCCATTGTCCTGCATCGCCGCTGGGGTTTCCAGACACCCCAGCGGCGATGCCGCCTGACAGCTCGCCGGTGCGGAGCTGGTGATGTCGCCCTGTGTAAATGGGGACAGCGACTCTGGTGGGGCGCCAAAAACGTGTGCGCACCCGCCAGTCGCTGCCGGGCATCCCCTGCCCCGTCACTTAGGTGTGACTGGTGCTTTACAGCCGTACATATTGCCGAATTCCTGGAAAATCTCTGATTCAAAAGCTGGACCTTGATTTGCAAGGGCTTGTTCCGGGTAGCCATGAGGTCTACAGAAATGTGTCTGAAACGCTTTTGCAGCCGTCTTCGCTGTCACGTCCTTGACGGGTACCACCACTAAGAAGTGTGAGTAATGGTCCACGATGGTTAAGGCATAGACATAGCCTGACCGGCTTGGTGACAACTTGACGTGGTCTAACGCAACTAACTCAAGTGGTTGCTTGGTTACTATGGACTGGAGTGGAGCTCTCTGTTGATCTTTCCTTCTGAGGTTGCACGGACCACATTGTCTACACCAATCTTTAATTGAATTTCTCATGCCAACCCAGTAGAATCTCTCTCTTAAGAACTTCTTCCATCCAAAATGACCTCACCGTCATGGTAGGCTTATAAGACCATTTTGATGTCTCGCTTGGGTACGATTATCTGCCAGACCAACTCATGCGTTTTAGGGTTGGTGTGCCTTCTGCAGAGCTCCCCTTGATACAGGAACAACTTGCTTCTCTCCTTCCAGAGGTATTGGGTCTCAGCTGGGGCGTTCTGGTTAGGGTATGCACCTTGTTGTGTAAGCAGTTCTTTCACTAGCTTCACAGCCGGGTCGCTATCTGGGGTGTCAGCCCATTCATAGTGTGCTAACGGGTTGAGATTCGCCTCCTGTTGTCTTTGGTAGATGCCGGGTTGATACTTCTCTACCTTAGAACGATGAAGGGCCGGTAGCTCAATTTCTTCTAGCTCCTCCGGTTTTTGTTCCACGTCTTTCAGGTGTGGTATCCGGGATAAAGCATCTAAATTCCTGTTGTTGCGGCCTGCCCTATATTTGATGACAAAATTGTAGTTAGACAGCGAGGCTATCCATCGCTGCTCCAATGCACCTAATTTTGCTGAGTCCACATGGGTAAACAGGTTGTTATCCGTGTAGATGGTGAATTCTGCAGCTGCCAAATAGTGCTTGAAACACTTGGTTACAGCCCAAATTACTGCCAGTAGTTCTAACTTGAAGGGACTGTAGTTCTCAGGGTTTCTTTCCGTAGGCCGGAGTTTCCTGCTTGCAAAGGCAATAATCTCCCTTTGCCTCCTTGCTTCTGTGACAGTACTGCTCCCAGTCCCACATTGCTGGCATCCGTGTATAGAATGAATGGTTGATGGTAGTCCGGATATGCCAAGATCTCTTCTCCTGTCAGCGCACACTTCAGCTTGCTGAAGGAGTCTTCCCTCTCTTCACTTCACTGGAAAGGAGGATTACGGGTTGAAGACCTTTTTGACTGTCCTACCAGGATGTCTTGCAGGGGAGCTGCTAGCTTCGTGAATCCTCTGATAAATCTTCGGTAATAGCCTACCAGGCCCAGAAATTGCCTCACCTCTTTCACGTTGGTGGGTCTTGGCCAATCCCTTATCACGGTGTCTTTATCAGGATCCGGTGCTACTCCCTCTGACCTCACGACGTGTCCCAGGTACGTACCTTTGGCTTGAGATGGTGGCACTTGGATGGCTTGATTTTGATGCCGTATCCAGACAAGGCTTCAAACACTTCTGCCAGGTCTTGTAGATGTTGTTCATATGTCTTGTAATAGACTATGACGTCATCTAGGTACAGGAGGACAGTTTCAAGGTTTTTATGTCCTAGGCAGCTCTCCATCAGGCGTTGGAAGGTTCCGGGTGTGTTGCAGAGTCCAAACGGCATACAATTGAACTCACAGAGGCCCATCGGCGTGGTAAATGCTGTCTTCTCCTTGTCAGCATCTGCCACAGGAACTTGCCAGCACCCACTAGTCAGATCAAGGGTAGAAAACTATATAGCAAATTTTAATGCAGCTAATGACTCCTCAATCCTCGGTAACGGGTATGCATCCTTATGTGTAATGCTTTTGATCTGCCGGTAATCTACGCACATTCTCATGGTCCCGTCCTTCTTTCTAACCAACACTAAAGGTGCAGCCCAGAGGCTACAACTGTCTCTTATTACCCCTGCAGTTTTCATTTCTTTGAGCATGTCTTCGGTGGTTTGGTAGTGAGCGGGTGGTAATGATCTATACCTCTCTTTTATAGGTTGATGGTTACCTGTGGGTATAGTGTGCCCTACCCCTTTAATCTGCCCAAAGTCTAACGGGTGTTTGCTGAATATCTGCTCATATTATTTTACTACCTGGTATACTCCATGCCTTTGATGGAAAGGTGTAGAACTGGTACCCACATGTAGCTTTTGGCACCAATCCTCCAGCTTTTCCCCTGAGCCATTGTCATCCGTCTGTCTTGATGGGTTCAAGGGCTCAACGCCTGTGATGGCATTGTTATCAACCGTAAATAATTTAGCCATGGTAGCATACTTTGACAATGTGACCTCATCTCCCTGCAATTTAGTAGCCGTAATGGCACTCTTCCCCGGTCTACTTCAACTACCCCTCTGGCTGTTAGTATAGTGGGTCTACTGTCTGAGTACGGGTTCTACCAGGGCTTGATAGTCTTGCCCTTTAATGCCTATTGCAGCTCTACACCAGACCAACATTTCAGTTTTGGGAGGTATTACAATGGGTATTGGATCACTTACTCGTACACTGCCGATTTCACCTCCGGATATGTCTATCTGTTGTTTCAACATCAGGGCTTTTATTTCTTTGTGCAGAAGCCTCTGTTGTCCGGTTCTGGCAATCTTGGCGATTTGCTGTAAGACAGTAATTACCTCGGAAAAACACTTTTCAATTACATTCATTCCTAGTAACATTACTGGTTCACGATCTCGCCGGTTAACATCTATGATTAAAATACCCCGGTTCTGCAATTCTACCTTCCCAATCTGAATGGTCATCTCTCTGAACCCAACTTGCGGTATTAGTTTACCATTACTAGCCCAACAAGGCATTAAAGGGAATGCCATCCGACATGATAGGGATGACTGGATGTCCTGTCACGGGTCTGTCATACCAGGCTGAAGGAGCTTGAGAATTTATTCCTGAGAAGCTGCCCGCCTGCCCAGGGAATCCTCATTTAAAGCACATTCCCGGGCACAGTGACCTGGTATTTGACAACGGCGGCAAATGGGCTCTCCATCCGACTGATAGCGGTTGCTGGGTCGTCCTCTCGTTGCTTGGTACTTCCTGGGCCTCATCCACAGGACATCCTCCTTGCTGATTGCTAACTCGATCTTGGGTGCAGGCTTGGATCCTTGCAGATCCTTGATGACTTTAGCCATGGAAATAACAGTGTCTGTCAGGGCATCTAGCTTTTGGTTGAGGGCCTTATTAGAGATCGGGTCTCTGTGTTCTGCAGCAGTCTCTGACATGACCGATGTTGCTGATACTCCTGGCTGCTGGAGTGCTGCTGTGGGGCCTTGGATGAAGTTTAGATCCCGGGGTGCCTCTACCTGCTGCAGACAGATGGCTCTGTCTTTTAACTCAGCAAAAGTCATTTCAGGATTCTGGATAATCATCATACTCAGCTGTCCTCTGTGAGAAGGGGATAAGAGGCCCTCTATGAACTGGTCAATTAGCATTTTATCAGCTCGCTGGGCTAAGGCAGGTTCTGCTAGTTTAAGTGCTTTGAGTGCTTCCTGCAAGTTCAAGGCATAGTCTCTGGCACTCTCCTTAGGCTTTTGCTGACATCCAAAGAACCTCATTTTAGCCCGGGTGTCAGCACTAGATTCAAATGCTGCTTTTAATCCAGCTACTAGATGCTCTACAGTGTCCTTATCTGTGTCCAGCCAGGACGCTACCTCCCGCCGCGCATTGCCAGTTAATTGTCCAATAACACTGGGGAACACAATTTTTTAGGAGTTAGGTCAGACAACTGTTCTTAAAGGGAACCTGTCACCCCAAATCACCCTTCTAAGCTCTAAATACATGTCCCTGCAGCATTACAAAACATTCCTACACATCCCTTTGTGAGTTTTTTGTCAAATATGAAAGTACTATAAAGTCGTTTGTAAACTTACTAAATCCTTGGCAGTGGGGCGTTCCCAAGCCTCTTTGTCTGCTGGGCGGGTTCCCTGTGCCACTGTAATACGCCCTAATGGGCGTCATTTCAAAGTTCCTAGCGCGGGCACAATTCAGAATCTCGCGCCCGCGACGTCACGGTCATGTGATGCCGGGACGCGTCATTTCCGGGCGGCCGGGGCGCTGTTGTATAACGCGCACCTGCCGACTTCAGCATGAAGTCACAGCATGTCACAGACCGAGAGCGAGGGTGACACAGGGGAGGGAGGGGGAGTTCACTGGAGCCTGCGCACCTGCCTCTCTCTGTGGACGCGCACTGGCCAACCTCAGCGCATGCGCAGATCGCATGCTGAAGTCGGCCGGTGCGCGTCATACAACAGCGCCCCGGCCGCCCGGAAATGACGCGTCCTGGCATCACATGACCGTGACGTCGCGGGCGCGAGATTCTGAATTGTGCCCGCGCTAGGAACTTTGAAATGACGCCCATTAGGGCGTATTACAGTGGCACAGGGAACCCGCCCAGCAGACAAAGAGGCTTGGGAACGCCCCACTGCCAAGGATTTAGTAAGTTTACAAACGACTTTATAGTACTTTCATATTTGACAAAAAACTCACAAAGGGATGTGTAGGAATGTTTTGTAATGCTGCAGGGACATGTATTTAGAGCTTAGAAGGGTGATTTGGGGTGACAGGTTCCTTTTAATTAATTTATGTATGCTGAATCCAGAAATGATCTCAGTTTTTCTCTATCACATCAAGTTTTTGAACTATAGGATTTTTGTCTTCTCAAAAATATGTAAACTACTGTACCTAAAGGGTATGTGCACACTGGGCGGGTTTTCGGCGGTTTACCTGTGTAAACCGCCGTTTTGCATACATTAGTTTTATGTTAATTTATGTTAATCCAAACCGGCGTTTGGATTAACATTAAAACTAATGTAGCCCGCCCAAGGCTGTGCACATACCGGCGGTTCCCCAGCGTCATCCGTTGCTAACCCGCAGGTTTCCCAGCGGGTTAGCAAAGAATGAACATGTTGTAAAAACCGGCGGTTCTGCAGCGGCTGCAAGCAGAAACATGTGCTGCTTCCAGCCGCTGCAGAATCGCCGCCGAGAACCCGCTGGGCAGCCGCCGGTTACCGCCCGGCTCCCGCAGCTCATAACCGCCAGGAAGCCGGTGCACGGCGCCGGAGCTTCCTGGCGGGTCCCGCCCAGCCGCCGAGGCAAACACGCCGGGTAGTGTGCACTTACCCAAAAAGTGTTCTTTTTTTTTTAAATAGTACAAATATGAACAAAAAATGAAATATATAAGAAATAGGCATGACAAATATGTTTTTTAACACTATCATGTTTTTTACAGCTCTATATGAGTCAAATTGTAATCAGATAACAAGTCTTATTACAGATATCAGTGCAATTGTGCTTCTCTGGCAGGTAAGTTGTGGAGGAAAAACTTGACGTGCTAGGAAAAAACTGACTGACATTTTTGGAATCAGCATGCCAATTTTAGTATAAATCAGCTCAAAAACCTAACTTAACAGAAATTTTTTTTCAAATTGTTCCCCAGTGTAATCATTCCGACACGCTGGGCTTCAGTAAGGGGGTACATCACATTGTAAGCTTTTATCTTAGTAATAAAGTCATTAGGAGTGTTAGGCTCACCAGAGTATTGGGGCAGCCACATTGCTCCCGGAGTATACGGCATCAGGAACGGCATGATGGGTGCTGCTCCTTGCGCCGCAGCACTGCCGGGTGCTCCTCTGTTATCTGGCGCTGCAGGCCCGCCACTGCTCGGTGGCGCAGCATCCCCTGGTTGCGACATCCTGTGCCGCCTTAGTTAAGGTCGACCCTCCTGTCTTCCGCTTCCGTCCGGATGTCTCTTGAAGGTTCCGTGGTGTACCAGGGATTCTCTTCCCCTCCGAATGTTGTCAGCACCAGGGAGGAGGCTTGCTTCGCGCCTCTGCAGGGTACCGCCTACAATAACACGCCCCCTTACTTCCCACGCGTCGTGGGCTTTGCAATTGCGGAATTTCAAAATTACAGTTCTTGTGGCACAGTTTTTCAGATAAATCATGGCACACAATGCCCGGTTTACCGGGCTAGGTAGATCCTGTTTGTAGACGCCAAGTTGTGGAGCCCACTGGGATGGGGTACTCGGTACCGGACCGGGGTACTGCTGGGGATATCACAGCGGTCTTGGTCCGGACCGTGTCCTGGGTTCCGCAAGTTAATGGGGGGACATTTACAGGGGAGTTTGTCGTGACGCCACCCACGGGTTGTGGTCAGGGTGACCACGGCTGCTGCAGAACCTCCGGGGATGATGTTTGGCAGGCGGCGATGTAATGGCTCTCCGCAGGTAGAGCCTGGTTCCCCCGGGCAGTGGCAGTAATAGTCTATGGATGGTGCTATGGATGTTGCAGGATAGGGCTAGTAGTTGAGATGATGGTAGTTTGTGAGGGTACGCAGGGTTTGAGCACAAGGATCACACACACTCACGGTTTTGATTTTTTCCAAGGTTTTACTGGAGTTGTTGTTTAGCAAGTACTGTCCATGGAGTCTGTACCGGGGTCGGGTTTCTCCCAACCTGTCCGGGTCCTCAGCTTCCCACTGCTGCGCTGTGTGTGTGGCCCTGCTGCTGCTTTAGCTAGGCTGCTGGCCCTGTTTCTCCTCACAGGTACCCCCTTTTGCTAGGCAATTTGAGTCTTTCCATGTGCTTCTGACCCCGCCGTGCTGCGCTGAGGTACAGTGTAGATCTACAACCTCCACCATCCCAGTGTTTTCTGTGCTGCGTGTTTCAGTCACAGATTTGGATCCGGTATCCGGTCTCTGCGCTCCTCTGGGGTGAGTTATGAGGTAACTCAGTCTCCCAGATATGTTCCTCTGTTTCTTGTACTCCTCTCCTCAGACCCTGGCTTCAGGCCTGAAAGTAGTCAGTGGCCACTGTCAGGAGCTCAGCACTGCTCCCATTTACAGGTCTTCCTCCTAGTGCTCCCTGCACTAAACTGAACTGTCAACTGTCAATTATCAACTAACTACTTCTTCCTCAGACCAGAATATATCAGGAAGCTGCTTGAGCTCCGCTTGTGGCCTAGAGGTGCTAGTGCAGTGTCCAGTGTTGTGTGGGGAGTTAACCCTTGTGATGTTACTGTGGCACATTAACCACTGGGGTGCCACACGCACACTAATGATTTCTATTTAAATAGTTCAGCCAGTTTATTAAAACACACATAAATCGCTTTCCATAAAGAAAACATGTGCTGTTCTTTGGCCTTACAGAAATCAATATGACATACAGTCTGATCCTTCTGTATGTATACTCATACAACTTTAGCTACCAATTAAATTGGTGTATCCCAGTGAAGGTATCACAACCTTAAGTCACTGACCTCGGTCAGTACAAAACTCCTTTCCCTGAGATTACCTTTCAGGAGCTGTGGCAGGCTCCACTCAAGCTGTCTCCTAACAAAGTATCTTCCAGGAGCTAAGGCTGCCTTCACATTAGCGTTTGTGTCTGCATGCTGATGGCATGCAGACACAAACGCTGTCAAAAGCAGGGTCCAAATGATGTGTCCGCAGCGGATAATGTCCGCCTGCGGACACATCACTAGGGAGGCCGGCCAGCCAATCGGCGCTGTCCGGGGGCGGGCCGGGGGCGGAGATCAGCGCCGGAGATCTCCGCCCCCCGGCCGCCGGTAAGCTCCGGGACTGTCGGCGGGAAGAACAGCTGATCTGAGAGCTGTTTGAATCTTCCCGCGCCGACACTGTGAGGAGATGTCGGCGCGGGAAGATTCAAACAGCTGTCACATCAGCTGTTCTCCCCGCCGACATCGCTAGGAGATTACAGGCGGCGGGGAGAAGGAGGACAGCAGAGGGTCAGCTGATCTCCCGGTGGCCGTCGGTGAGCTCCTGTGACATCACCGGCGGCCACCGGGAGATTTTTCAATGGGTCCGCAGCGTTCTCCCGCGCTGTCAAGCGCTGAACACTGCGGACCCATTGACGGCAATGCATTTTTTGTACGCTTGGGGACGCTTGCTGATCTTCCAAGATCCCCAAACGCACAAAAAAATGCTGCAAGCTGCGTCCCGGGTGCGGATGCTGAACACCGGAAGGAGCAGATATCGTCCGCATCCGCACCCGAACGCAGCAAACGCAAGCACTATGCGTTCCTATGTTAAACATAGGAACGCAGTGCGCATGCGTTTGAATGCTTATGGGAACGCAGCATACGCTGCGTTCCCATACGCAAATGTGAAGGCAGCCTAAGTCATGCTCCAAACATACTGCCTCTTCACAGTATAACTTCCAGGAGCTAAGGCATGCTCCACACATACTGTCTCTTCACAGTGTAAGTTCGAGGAGCTATGGCATGCTCCATGCACATGGACACCTGGCATTGCGTATTCTGGGAAGTCTGCAGCTTTCAAACGCAGAGACAATGTGACCAAACAAACAGTATCCTTATTACACACGAGACACACTTATGCGTGGAAGTATGTGGATAGCCAGACCTACCCAGCACTGTATCAGTAAAACTGGTCCTTACTGCATTAACCCTGCTGTTCTGATCAGTCATAAATGCCAGAATTTGAAATTTTTTATTTCATTTTTCATTTCTTTATGAACAACCACGTTCACATAAAGTATAATAATGCAACAGGTATTCAAATAACACTTAAATTAGCTAAAAATAAAGACTTTAATAGGTCAGGTCAAAAATTACCCAAACATTATAAGTGTATAGTAGACCAGAACAGAACAACATGGACTACTACAAGTCCCAGAGTAAACATTCTAGGTTTACTTTGGAGAGGACAACCACCTTTGTGATACATCCCGGCCATTCACGATATAGCTGGTTGCTACCTCACAAACCCCCTCTCTGCCGAAAGCTGTGAGAATTTTTCTCCTTGTCCTGCCAGATGAAAGAGCCTTCTCTTCTGCATTGAGCGTTAAGTCCTGAAACATAGTCTGTCACTGTCTCAAAAATTAGACTCCATGACTTCTATTTGAGTCACACCCTTGTTAGACCACCTCCAGTGGAAAGTACAGTTGTGTGGTTCACTTGCAGCTGTATCTACTTTCTGGTCGGACTCTGCATCATCACATATGCTACAGGGTTTCATCGAGCTAGCAGAGGATTCACTACTTCTAACCCCATTTCCTTCAGGACATCTTGAGTTGTCTCTCTGTTGGTGTTTTCTTCTCTCATCTTTCCAAACTCCATTTTTCTCTTCTTTCTTTTTTAGCTTCAGATTTTGCCAGTCCATTATTCAGAGAACCCTTTAGTTTTACCTGTACCTTAGTTTGGAGGTGGCCGACATCTTCTACACATTTGATGTTGCTGTTCATCAACTCTCAGTTTTTCAAGCCTTAACTACTCTACGTCTCTTAAGTATGCCATACAATATGCCAGAAGAATCTCTACAATTCTAACTTACCCACAGCGAAGATTGGAACCATACCATCTTCCTGGAATATAGTCCATATCATCTGGATTCTTACTCTCACCTCCTGAACTTATCACCATTTCCTGGTGACTTGTCCATTTCTTATCAATAACTTCCTCACCAGAGCCTAGGCACCTGGACACTCTTTCCACAAGACTCACAAGCTTCTCTATGCACCACCCATAGCAGCTTCTGTATTCATCAACGACATTGCTTCATGCGAACACCCTTAAGTGCATGTCACTCAGGATGCTGTTTTTCTTCTCTGACATCCTTATGGACAAAACTAATTGTTTAGCCTCTGGTCTCAGTACACTTACACTCAAAGCTTCTTAATTTTTTGGCACAGACGCAATGGTACAAAATCTTTTCAGTCTTTGTACATCTACCATGCAGTGACCTGCCTAGCAGTATTCCCGAGTGTAATCGGGGTTACTTTCACTGCAATGCGTACCCAGTTCACCTCGGGTTTACCCGCAGGCAGTGCCGCAGCTCATTGTGAGGAGCTGGTGGGGGGGATTGGGGGTGCTAGCAGCAGTGCCCTGTCCCCCGCTCATCCTCCCTGTCCCCCTGCGGCTTCCCCGATCCCAGCTCATCCCCCTGTGCTCTGCCACTGACCATCCTCCACCTGCCGCTTCCTCCTGCTCACCCGATCCAGCTGCCCCGCCGCCGCCTCCTTCTGTGCTCCAGTCCCTGCCGCCGGTCTTCCTCCTCCTGCAGTCCCGCCATCACCGCCGACCTCCGGAAGTGCCGCAGCTCATAGTGAGGAGTAAGGGGGGGATTGTAATCGGCTTGTGCTGGGGAAGGTGGGGGTGGGAATTTGGGTGCCAGCAGAGCTGGCACCGGTGGGTGAGGAGGGGGGTGCTGGTGCTGCTTGCTTGTGCCAATGGTGGGGGGGGGGGGGTTTGGGTGCCAGCAGAGCTGCTTGCTGGTGCCGGCGGGTGAGGAGCCGGGGGGTTGGGGGCTAGCGAGCAGCAGTGCTGGCTGGTGCGGTGGGTGAGGAGGAAGGGGTGCTGACAGCTTACAGCACAGCTCCGCCACCTGCAGCCTTGGATGAGGTGCAAGGGGGGGGATTCGGGGGCTGACAGTGAGCGGCTCCGCACCCAGGGACAGCCAGGAAGGAAGCGGACAACTGCGGCTGAATTCCGCTGTTGTTTCAGGACCACGGCTAGCTCCATGCTAGCCGCAGTATTGAAAAATCCGCAGCTGCGGCTGCAATTACAGCCATCCGGCTGCACACAAGACCGGAGGGCACATTTGGCCCTCCGGTTCTGTGTGCTTATCCGGTCCGAGGCTGTCTGGGTCATCCCGGACAGCCCCGGATCGGATCATACCGTGGTCTGAAGCCAGCCTTAATTCTCCTGGTGATTCAGCGATGTCCCCACTGTGATCGCCGGTGAGAGCCCCTTCGGATGCCTCCATATGACTTCCTGGTTCCGTCTCGGTGAGCCGCAGCGGCTCATTGGAGGCGGAACTGGGTGGGAAATAAAAAGTATAAAATTTCTGCCCATAATAAAAAAGTATAAAATTTCTGCCCATAAAAGAAATTGTTTACCAAAAAAATGGAACCACTTTTAGTACAAAATTCCTGACATAATCATACCGCCAGGGAGGTTAAACAGAGACATCCTATCCTTCTCTGATGCCACCAGATGACTGTCTTGTTCAGCTTTGAGAGGCAGCTCTCTCTGAACTTGACACACTTCCGGACATTTTGCCAAGATGGACATCTGCAGCTCAGCCTCCCTGCAACTCAGGAATTGTCGCTGTAAATCAGTGACCAGCATCTTGTTCATTGCTTCAACTTTGATAGGTGTCCTCTGAACTCAGAAACGTCTTTCTTTAGCTCATCTACTCGGCCATTAGCAGCCTGTCTTAGGATTGTTTCTTGTTTTAGACGGTCGCCAACTGCCTCCTTGAATATGTCTATTTCCTTCATTACATATTCCTAGAGGAAGGCTTGACCGCCTTCCATCTTCCCTTCAGGGTTCTATCTGCTCTTTCATCCTCAGGATCAGTTGAGCTTTCATGACCCGATAAGTCCTATGATTTTGTCATCATTTCTTCAGTAGCTTGTTCTCCTATAGCAATCTCTAGGATATCTTGTTCTATAGTGCCCTCAACTGACAGACCCTTAGTTTTATTCTCACCCCCTAATGGAAGACACCAATGCTGCTAACTCGGTCTGGTCCTTTCCCTCTGGTAGTACATCAATAGCTGCTTTTATGCCAGTGTTTGCTACTGTTAATATGATTCCATCCTCCTTCCTGGTCCACTCAGAGTCTAGATGAGGACACACTCTTGAAATGTAAGCACCAAACATTAAATTTTCTTTAATTAGATTTTCAAAGGGTCTCCCCTGTATGGCCTCTCTGTAGCCCTTAGTTTCCGTAAATGGGAATAGGATCCTCCCTCTTTGGTTGGCTGTACTTTACTGCACTCACTTTCTACCTTTTTAGATGAGTCACAGTCAACATGGAGTCATCTTCCCTACCCTTGGTTCTGTGGACCAACAAGTCGCCACCTAACCTGATGTCTACCAATATTTCTGGAGCTACCACGTGACTACTGCTCATACTGTTGTTCACTTCAGCTAAAATTAGATCCTTAAGTTGGGTAAAGCCGTAACTCTCTCCGGTCACCCTAACTCAGGACTGTCAACCTTAGGAGATATTATCTCCCCATTACATACCATCATAACTAGAGTAGCACCTTCAGACTTCTGCTATGGTGGGGATTCCTCAAGGTTATTCCAGCTTGTAACTACGCAAACATACACTTCACCCATCATCCACAAGTCCCCCAGAAATTCCAAGTCCAGGTCTATTACCATAAGACACCTTAAGTCTGGGACTACACAACATCATGGTACTTGTAATCCTTGGCCATGTCAATAATTCCTGTGGTTATTACAAATTCTTTAGCATCCCCAATTATGTAGCTACTTCCATCTTCTTTCCAGGATCAGAGAGAGACCAGGTGTGGCCCTTGCCAAGGTCACTGAGCTCCCGTGTCTACTAGTCCTGTCACACTTTCTCCATCCAGCCACATGGAACATGGCCGCGACCCCTCGTCAAACTAGCAGTCTATACTGTACACCACACGCATAGCATGAACATCATTTTTCCATGCTACAGTCTATCTGTTTAATGACTAGGGGAAATCGATCTGCTAAATATCCTGGAACATGACATTCCCAGCAGACTATGTCCCCAATGGAGTCCATTGCCACAACCGCCACTCCTTTGGATTTGGGATGTTCTGTCCCTTTTTGGGACTCTACCTCCTTTGTGGGCCACCAACCACTTTCAGGACTTCATTCCATTTTAGTCAACCCCCCTTTTTGAGCCACCAACTTTTTTTGGACTAAATACCTTGGCTACCCCACAGAATTCGTAGATCCCAGTTCACATTTTCCCCACTATCTCCCTGGGCAATCCATGTCTGCGCCAACCTCACAAGATATATATTTTCTTGATACATTGAGGCATCTTAGAGGACTCCTTTTATTTTCACTCATGTTTACCACCTTTATGATTCATCTCCTCAATATACTTGTATCAATCAATCTAAGGGTACCTTTACACGCCACAACCAGAGAAGACATTTTTGGTGGTGATATTTCGTCCTGGAAATATCGCTGCCAAATTGCCTCCTTATTGCGGCGTGTAAATCGGGAATTTGGCTGTGATAAGACAAACGTCGCCTGGTTTTGATTTTACAGCACTGCTCTAAAATCGAAACCAGGCGACATTTGTCTTATCGCCGCCAAATTCCCAATTTACACGCCGCAATAAGGAGGCAATTTGGCAGCGATATTTCCAGTAGAAATAAAAATGTCTCCTCTGGTTGTGGCGTGTAAAGGTACCCTAAAACATATGTTGTTGATTTTGAGTATGTATTTTTCTGTTTATAATATGTAAATAATATTCCTTGAAAAAGGCTCACATGATGAGCCAAAATGTTGGGAATTTGTATATATATATATAACACTGTGTGCAGAATTATTAGGCAAATTAGTATTTTGATCACATGATACTTTTTATACATGTTGCCCTACTCCAAGCTGTATAGGCTTGAGAGCCAACTACCAATTAAGTAAATCAGGTGATGTGCATCTCTGTAATGAGGAAGGGTATGGTGTAATGACATCAACACCCTATATAAAGTGTGCTTAATTATTAGGCAAATGCCTTTCCTTAGACAAAATGGGTCAGAAGAGAAATTTGACGGGCTCTGAAAAATCCAAAATTGTGAGATATCTTGCAAAGGGATGCAGCAGTCTTGAAATTGCAAAATCTTTGAAGCGTGATCACCGAACAATCAAGCGTTTCATGGCAAATACCCAACAGGGTCACAAGAAGCGTGTTGGGCAAAAAAGGCGCAAAATAACTGCCCATGAATTGAGGAAAACCAAGCGTGAAACTGCCAAGATGCCATTTGCCACCAGTTTTGCCATATTTCAGAGCTGCAACGTTACTGGCGTATCAAAAAGCACAAGGTGTGCTATACTCAGGGACAAGGCCAAGGTAAGGAAGGCTGAAAAACGACCACTTTTGAGCAAGTAACATAAGATAAAACGTCAAGACTGGGCCAAGAAATATCTTAAGACTGATTTTTCATAGGTTTTATGGACTGATGAAATGAGAGTGACTCTTCATGGGCCAGAGGCTGGATCAGTAAAGATCAGAGAGCTCCACTCTGACTCAGACGCCAGCAAGGTGGAGATTGGGTACTGGTATGGGCTGGTATCATCAAAGATGAACTTGTGGGACCTTTTCGAGTTGAGAATGGAGTGAAGCTCAACTCCCGGACCTACTACCAGTTTCTGGAAGACAACTTCTTCAAGCAGTGGTACAGGAAGAAGTCGGCATAGTTCAAGAAAAACATAATTTTCATGCAGGACAATGCTCCATCACATGCATCCATCTACTCCACAGCGTGGCTGGCCCGTAAAGGTCTAAAAGAAGAAAAAATAATGACATGGCCCCCTTGTTCATCTGATCTGAACCACATTGAGAACCTGTGGTCCCTCCTAAAATGTGAGATCTACAGGGAGGGAAAATAGTACACGTCTCGGCACAGTGTCTGGGAGGCTGTGGTGGCTGCTGCACGCAATGTTGATATAATGATGTAAACAGATCAAGCAACTGACAGAATCTATGGATGGAAGGCTGCTGAGTGTCATCATAAAGAAAGGTGGCAATATTGGTCACTAATTTTTTGGGGTTTTGTTTTTGCATGTCAGAAATGTTTATTTCTAAATTTTGTGCAGTTTTATTAGTTTACCTTGTGAAAATAAACAAGTGAGATGGGAATATATTTGGTTTTTATTAAGTTGCCTAATAATTCTACACAGTAATAGTTACCTGCACAGACAGATATCCTCCTAAGATAGCCAAATTTAAAAAAAAACACTCCAACTTCCAAAAATATTAAGCTTTGACATTTGAGTCTTTTGGGTTGATTGAGAACATAGTTGTTGATCAATAATAAAAATAATCCTCTAAAATACAACTTGCTTAATAATTCTGCACACAGGGTATACAGTTAGGGCCAGAAATATTTGGACAGTGACACAAGTTTTGTTATTTTAGCTGTTTACCAAAACATGTTCAGAAATACAATTATATATATATAATATGGGCTGAAAGTGCACACTCCCAGCTGCAATATGAGAGTTTCCACATCCAAATCGGAGAAAGGGTTTAGGAATCATAGCTCTGTAATGCATAGCCTCCTCTTTTTCAAGGGACCAAAAGTAATTGGACAATGGACTCTAAGGGCTGCAATTAACTCTGAAGGCGTCTCCCTCGTTAACCTGTAATCAATGAAGTAGTTAAAAGGTCAGGGGTGGATTCCAGTGTGTGTGTTTTTTGCATTTGGAAGCTGTTGCTGTGACCAGACAACATGCGGTCAAAGGAACTCTCAATTGAGGAGAAGCAGAACATCCTGAGGCTGAAAAAAAAGAAAAAATCCATCAGAGAGATAGCAGACATGCTTGGAGTAGCAAAATCAACAGTTGGGTACATTCTGAGAAAAAAGGAATTGACTGGTGAGCTTGGGAACTCTAAAAGGCCTGGGCGTCCACGGATGACAACAGTAGTGGATGATCGCCGCATACTTTATTTGGTGAAGAAGAACCCGTTCACAACATCAACTGAAGTCCAGAACACTCTCAGTGAAGTAGGTGTATCTGTCTCTAAGTCAACAGTAAAGAGAAGACTCCATGACAATAAATACAAAGGGTTCACATCTAGATGCAAACCATTCATCAATTCCAAAAATAGACAGGCCAGAGTTAAATTTGCTGAAAAACACCTCAAGAAGCCAGCTCAGTTCTGGAAAAGTATTCTATGGACAGATGAGACAAAGATCAACCTGTACCAGAATGATGGGAAGAAAAAAGTTTGGAGAAGAAAGGAACGGCACATGATCCAAGGCACACCACATCCTCTGTAAAACATGGTGGAGGCAACGTGATGGCATGGGCATGCATGGCTTTCAATGGCACTGGGTCACTTGTGTTTATTGATGACATAACAGCAGACAAGAGTAGCCGGATGAATTCTGAAGTGTACCGGGATATACTTTCAGCCCAGATTCAGCCAAATGCTGCAAAGTTGATTGGACGGCGCTTCATAGTACAGATGGACAATGACCCCAAGCATACAGCCAAAGCTACCCAGGAGTTCATGAGTGCAAAAAAGTGGAACATTCTGCAATGGCCAAGTCAATCACCAGATCTTAACCCAATTGAGCATGCATTTCACTTGCTGAAATCCAGACTTAAGACGGAAAGACCCACAAACAAGCAAGACCTGAAGGCTGCGGCTGTAAAGGCCTGGCAAAGCATTAAGAAGGAAGAAACCCAGCGTTTGGTGATGTCCATGGGTTCCATACTTAAGGCAGTGATTGCCTCCAAAGGATTCGCAACAAAATATTGAAAATAAAAATATTTTGTTTGGGTTATGTTTATTTGTCCAATTACTTTTGACCTCCTAAAATGTGGAGTGTTTGTAAAGAAATGTGTACAATTCCTACATTTTCTATCAGATATTTTTGTTCAACCCTTCAAATTAAACGTTACAATCTGCACTTGAATTCTGTTGTAGAGGTTTCATTTCAAATCCAATGTGGTGGCATGCAGAGCCCAACTCACGAAAATTGTGTCACTGTCCATATATTTCTGGCCCTAACTGTATATATATATTTTATTTATTTTTTTATTTTTTTATTTTTTTTTTTACGTGGAACCTACCTAATAAACTATTTTATTCTACTCATGGATCAGCTTCCACTTTTTGTAACATGGGTGCCAGACTTTATGGGTCTTCTACTTTGGCTTATTAAGACACACATAAACCGCTTTCCATAAATCAAACATGCACCATCCTTTATCTTCACAGAAACCAATATGACATACAGTCCTTTTCTACCACAGGTACGTCTACGCAACTTTGGCCACAACTCCACTGCAGTATCCTAGTGAAGGTATTATAACCTTCCCTTACTGATCTCGTTCAGAACACCCCCTTTCCCAGAGGTTACTTTTCAGGAGATGGGGCAAGTTCCACTCAAACTGTCTCCAAACAATGTACCTTCCAGGAAGTCTGCAGCTTCCAAACAGAGAGTCCATGTGACCAAACCAGCAATCTCATTATAACACGAGACACACACGTGGGTGAAGGTATGTGGCTAGTCCCACCCAGCACTCTATCTTTAAAACTGGCCCTGAATGCATTATCCAAACTTGAGCAACTACAAGTCCCAGAGTAAACATTCCACACTTACATCGCAGAGGACAACAGTGTCTGTGATATATACTGAATGAAGAAAAAAAACAGACAGCACTTCCTTAAGCTCTTCAGCTCAGGTGCAAATCTATATAGCTGAGTTAAATATATATCAGATTAATAGAGCACACTGGTTAAAGCCAATACATGCAAACAATGATGTTTGTAGGTGTTACTAGATATTTTTTGAGAAAAAATAAAAACTATAAAGTTTTTTCAAAAAAACTCAGATTTTTTTATTTCTTCATTTATTATGTGTGGAGCAAGCTGGTTCTACTGCTAGACTTGCACTCCTGACTCCCTACTACTTCCAACTGAAGAGGTATGTTTCCTGTGCTACATGCCCACTTTATTAGTTTTTTATTTTTTCTCAAAAAATATCTAGTAACGCCTACAAACATCATTGTTTGCATGTATTGGCTTAACCAGTGTGCTGCTATTAATTTGATATATATGTGATATATACTGGCTATTCACAATATAGCCTGTCGCTAGGATCACAACATTTTTTCCTTGTATTTTTTCCCTTTCACATGAATTGGTGAAAAACACTGCAAAATTTGCTGGGACATCGTTATCTGATTGCTGGTGAGCTGTCACACAGGCAGACTCACCAGCAAACAGGACCAGTGAGAATGCTGGTATCCAGGGTAAACAGCGGGAAAACTAAGCAGAGCACTGCGCTTAGTTACCCGTTTTACCTTGGTTACCAGCTCATAGCGTGTGCTATGCGGCACTGCACAGTACATGCTGGGAGCTGGTAACCAGGGTAAACAGCAGGTAACTAAGCGCAGAACTCTGCTTAGTTACCTGCTGTTTACCTCTGGTTACTGTTGCACCCAGGGGTCTATGGGGACTCGGTACCCGGGCGTGGAGTTGCAGGGATGTCACTGGTGGCCCGCCCGGACCCGTAGCCCTGGTGGTCAGCTAAAAATTGGGGGAATAGTTGAAAGGGAATAAAAGTTTGTCGTGACACCACCTGTGGTTTCTGGTGAATGCACCAGCGCTGCTGTGGGCTTCCAGGGATGATGGTCGAGCAGCTGGGTGGTATAGCTCCCCACAGGCAGAGCAGGGTCCCCGGGGTTGTGGTGAGGTGACAGGAATTGACGCAGGGAGTTGGCTGCGCTGCAAGGCAGCTGGGGCAGTCTCTGTGGCAGACAAGTTCAGGGACTGAGGAATCGACACACACACCATAAGTTGTTTCTGTACCTTTACTGGTGGAATTGCAGGTAATGCCCAGGGTACTCTCCAGTGGTCGGGAAACACTTCTGGATCTCCACGGTGAGTGAGTTTAAGGCCTCCTTGTCACTTTTCCCTTGTTGAAGCCCCTGCCCCGTGTAAACCTAGGCCTGGCCTCCTCTGCTCTTCTGTCACCTCTGTGTTGTAGTGGGAAACCTTCATGTGGACTGCCACCATGTCCTCTCCTGCGGTGCCTGGCTCACTTCTTGGTTGCTACACAGATGTCCGGGACACTGAAGTCTCCTCGGAGAACCAGTTTCTCTGCTGGGCTAGATGTCTCCTGCAGACTTGGACTCCGGTGTTCGGGTGGCTTTCTGGGGTGAACAGGTATGGCCATCTGCCCCCCGTCTGCTCTCACTTCGCTCCTCTCTCTTGCCTTCGACCTCACTCTTAGGTCCCTGCACTGGCTAGGCTGCTAACTGCTCAGTTGTTTAACTGGCTCAGGCCTAGCGCTGCTCTGACACACCAGGACGTCTTCACAGTTCTCAGCTCACAGTTCCTAGCGACTGCACACTCTGACTAACTTCGCCCCCAGCACCGGTATTTATAGGGGATCTTGCTTAAGGCAGCAAGTGTATCTCCCCCTTCAGGTCTGGGGTGCAAGGTGTTGTATGTGTTTGGGGTACCCACTGTGGAAATCCATGTATGTTTTAGGTAGGTCTGTGGTTTTCTGAACTGGCAGGGCACCCTATTACCGCCGCACGGCGAACGCTGGGAGCTGGTAATCAGGGTAAACAGCAGGTAACTAAGCACAGGGCTCTGCTTAGTTACCCGCTGTTTACCCTGGCTACCAGCTCACAGCGCCGCACAGCACACGCTGGGAGCTGGTAACCAGGGCAAACAGCAGGTAACTAAGCACTCTGCTTGATGATCGTTGGCCTCCCGCTGTCACACATGGCGATGCTGGCCGCCCAGTGGGAGACCAGCAATTGAAAAAATGGCCCTGGCCATTGTACCAACAGTCAGCGATCAGCAAGTTGATCGTTGCAGTATGTCACACATAGCGACATCGCTACGAGGTCGCTGTAACGTCACAAGTTGCAGTGACATCATTAACAATGCTGCTACATGTAAACCGGCAATTTAGACTTCTAAGGTTTGAGACTTTTTTTAACAATATCAAACGAGTACCAACCGAATAAAGTTAAGTTTTTATTGTGAGAAAAACATAAAAGCAAGATGGAGGTAGTGAATGGATAATCTGTCCAGAATGGGGTCTCCAACCCATAAAGATATACATATACATCAATATATCTACATGGTATGACAATGTAATTACCCATGCAAGGGTCCACACACATGTAAAAGGTCTGCGCATGTGCGGGAGCCATGGTTACGCGTCTCCGGTCCTGCAAATGCACGGAATCTCCTGCATGCTGACGCCGGCAGGAAGTAAGCACTGCGACACTGGCATGCACACCACAATGATGGCAGGTGCCTACACTCAGCACTGATTGAGGTGCAGGTAATTGAGGGCATGATGTAAAAGGCGATATTTGGGCTGCACAGCGTACCAGAACCTACATCTCCCCTGAAGAAAACTGTACTCACACAAGTGAAACGTACATTGGGCAGTTCTATGTCCTCTCCTCTTTTATCCTGATGGCTCTTGTTAATCCTTTTGTGCACATTATCTACTGGTATTCCCATTAAGGTATGTGATGCTTTGCTTGAGACAGGTCTCTGCACTTAAATAAGTTTTGTGCACATAAATACTTTGCACTTGCACTTTTGAGACCCTTGCATGGGTAATTACATACCATGTACAGTAGATATATTGATGTATATGTATACTTTATGGGTTGGAGTCCCTATTCTGGACAAGATTATCCTTTCACAACTTGCCTTTAAGTTTTTCTCACCATAAAAACTTAACTTTATTTGCTTGGTACTCATTTGATATTGTTTAAAAAATGTGCTTTTTGAGTATTTCTTGCATAGTGCACCATCCCTAGGGCTATCAGCCTGAGGGGTGGGTTGCCTACATTAGTAATGATGCCTTTTGGGGTTTTGTTAACCCTAGGTTGGAGACTTTGTAGCTGACATTGCATAGAATAGTGTGGAGCATGATTAATCTGTAGAGTATGAAGACTGGTGTCTGCCTGCAGGATTTCACGGTACTGAGGTTTTCCCATCTGTTTTTGTTTAGGGTTTGTTGTAGCACATAATAATTTTCACATAAATGCTCTTATTAGATATTTTCTAGAGTAAGGCTTGGGCTATTTGTCTTCAGGGCTTCAGGTGTGAAGGACACTTATTGGCCCACAAAAAAACACATGTCACTCAATGAGAACATTATCACATCATGCAAAATTTCCAAGTGACAAAAGTCCCATTTTAATATGACAGAGTGTTAAATAATACAATAACTTAGATTATCTCCACTATCCCTAAATAGGCATCCATTAAATCCCTGTCCAACAAACTTTCTGGTCTAATAAATCCATTGTCAAGAGAACTATGCAGACGTTTTGGGTCATTATATCATCAAAAGGGAAATCTATCCATAAATCGTGTTCTAACATGTGACAGACACACTTCCAAGGATCACACCACCGGGGTCTAAAGATTTTGTGGAGCTGCTTTTTTGAGCAACATCTTTAGCTT
This sequence comes from Allobates femoralis, assembly GCA_033576535.1. Taxonomy (NCBI): domain Eukaryota; kingdom Metazoa; phylum Chordata; class Amphibia; order Anura; family Aromobatidae; genus Allobates; species Allobates femoralis. The sequence goes on along the minus strand of JARQOC010000005.1, from coordinate 104,662,761 downwards.
CACAAGAGTTTTTGTTGCTGAAAAGCTGTAAAGCAACTTCCATTGCCTTGAGTGGCCCTTTTCTTTGACTTTCTTTTAGAGAAATCCAATAATAGTCTGTAAAACGGAGCACTGTGATCTGTACATGTTTCTTTTATTCATCATAAGATGACTTTTTAGTAGATTTCCTCTTCAAATAATTCTTTGATATCACTGTATCTGGTTGAATGCTTCAAGAATTAGGTAAAATGGAATACATTCTTGCTAAACAAGTGAGATGCCACCAAAAAGAGCAAAGATTTACAAAAAGTTAGTATGTTTCCCCATCAATGTAACAAGATGAAAGCGTACTATGGTTTGTAGTTTTTTGATTGATTGCATCAGTGGTGTAACTTGAAGCTCTTGGGCCCTGATGTGAAAGCTCTAGCATTAGTTTTTTTCTATAGGCCAAAGGGATTGCAACCCCAGCACCTATTGTAGTTATGCCCCTGATGGCGGAGAATTCCAGTTACAAGACTTATTACATGGGATGTTGATGTTTTCTTTCTTTTGAACCTGCGGGTGATATCCTTTGGAAACACAGAAGTGGAGGGGTGCTACAATTTGACATACAGTTAGGGCTAGAAATATTTGGACAGTGACACAAGTTTTGTTATTTTAGCTGTTTACAAAAACATGTTCAGAAATACAATTATATATATAATATGGGCTGAAAGTGCACACTCCCAGCTGCAATATGAGAGTTTCCACATCCAAATCGGAGAAAGGGTTTAGGAATCATAGCTCTGTAATGCATAGCCTCCTCTTTTTCAAGGGACCAAAAGTAATTGGACAATGGACTTTAAGGGCTGCAATTAACTCTGAAGGCGTCTCCCTCATTAACCTGTAATCAATGAAGTAGTTAAAAGGTCAGGGGTGGATTCCAGGTGTGTGGTTTTGCATTTGGAAGCTGTTGCTGTGACCAGACAACATGCAGTCAAAGGAACTCTCAATTGAGGTGAAGCAGAACATCCTGAGGCTGAAAAAAAAGAAAAAATCCATCAGAGAGATAGCAGACATGCTTGGAGTAGCAAAATCAACAGTTGGGTACATTCTGAGAAAAAAGGAATTGACTGGTGAGCTTGGGAACTCTAAAAGGCCTGGGCGTCCACGGATGACAACAGTGGTGGATGATCGCCGCATACTTTATTTGGTGAAGAAGAACCCGTTCACAACATCAACTGAAGTCCAGAACACTCTCAGTGAAGTAGGTGTATCTGTCTCTAAGTCAACAGTAAAGAGAAGACTCCATGACAGTAAATACAAAGGGTTCACATCTAGATGCAAACCATTCATCAATTCCAAAAATAGACAGGCCAGAGTTAAATTTGCTGAAAAACACCTCAAGAAGCCAGCTCAGTTCTGGAAAAGTATTCTATGGACAGATGAGACAAAGATCAACCTGTACCAGAATGATGGGAAGAAAAAAGTTTGGAGAAGAAAGGGAACGGCACATGATCCAAGGCACACCACATCCTCTGTAAAACATGGTGGAGGCAACGTGATGGCATGGGCATGCATGGCTTTCAATGGCACTGGGTCACTTGTGTTTATTGATGACATAACAGCAGACAAGAGTAGCCGGATGAATTCTGAAGTTTAACGGGATATACTTTCAGCCCAGATTCAGCCAAATGCTGCAAAGTTGATTGGACGGCGCTTCATAGTACAGATGGACAATGACCCCAAGCATACAGCCAAAGCTACCCAGGAGTTCATGAGTGCAAAAAAGTGGAACATTCTGCAATGGCCAAGTCAATCACCAGATCTTAACCCAATTGAGCATGCATTTCACTTGCTCAAATCCAGACTTAAGACGGAAAGACCCACAAACAAACAAGACCTGAAGGCTGCAGCTGTAAAGGCCTGGCAAAGCATTAAGAAGGAAGAAACACAGCGTTTGGTGATGTCCATGGGTTCCAGACTTAAGGCAGTGATTGCCTCCAAAGGATTCGCAACAAAATATTGAAAATAAAAATATTTTGTTTGGGTTATGTTTATTTGTCCAATTACTTTTGACCTCCTAAAATGTGGAGTGTTTGTAAAGAAATGTGTACAATTCCTACATTTTCTATCAGATATTTTTGTTCAACCCTTCAAATGAAACGTTACAATCTGCACTTGAATTCTGTTGTAGAGGTTTCATTTCAAATCCAATGTGGTGGCATGCAGAGCCCAACTTGCGAAAATTGTGTCACTGTCCAAATATTTCTGGCCCTAACTGTATCTAGGAGTAGTTAGATTGGATTGTTAGATGGCTTTAGCCATTGTAATGTGAACATTTCTGGGAATTAAACTAAAGACTAGTGATGAGCGAGCATGCTCGGCGATAGTTGTTACTCGCACCAGTATCCCGTTACTCGGGATGCTCAGCGAGCACCGAGTACCGCCGAGATGCTCGGACTCTTCACTAATAATTATCGATCTACACAAATAGACAGCTCCCTTCAATGCACACAGTGAGCTGGCACCTCACAGAGAGCAGATTGATTGTTAGGGTCCCTCTGGGGGGCACAGCAAGGTGTTGTATGCTGCTCCCGCCCTTTCCCAGAAACACTCATTTTAGAGCCGGAAGTTTGTGGGCAGAGCCTGTCACTAATTGACTTACATTGGGCTCGGTGCTCGGTTGAGCACCCGAGCATCTCGAGGTGCTTGACCTGAGCATTGAGCACCCAAGAATTTCAGTGCTCGCTCATCACTACTAAAGACATGAGCCCGAATATAATTTGGTATACATGCACTGCATAGAAACATGTTCACGCTGTGGCCATTTCACAGACTAAACCTAAAATAGAAACAACATGAGCACATACTCTGCTGTTAAAAATAAGTAATAAAATAATACTACATATAAATAACATGGGGTACTTAAAGGGAACCTGTCACCTAATTTTAAGCCCCTACACTATCTCTAGCTGTCCCTACACCTTCCTAGCAGCTCCCTATCTCTCCCTTTCTTATCTAAAGTGTCCCTATGAAAGAAGTGTAAAATAAGATAAAACTTACTGCAGTCCCCGTAGTTAGGGGACTGGGTACGCGTGGCCACGCTTCCACAGCACTCCTCCATGCTGTAATGCACGCCCCGCTGGGCGGCATTATTCAGGGCCCTCTCTGCCCCCATGTCTTTGTAATCTGCCGCCATGTTTGTAGTTCTAAGCACCGGCCGGACGTCACTGCCGGCGTGGTGCATTATGGGGCCGGTCACGTGATCGGCCCTAGTGCATTATGGGGCCGATCACGTGATCGGTCCGGCTCCGCGCATGCGCAATGCGCTTACTGAAGCCGGGCCGGTCACGTGATCGGCCCCATAATGCACTAGGGCCGATCACGTGACCGGCCCCATAATGCACCGCGCCGGCAGTGACGTCCGGCCGGTGCTTAGAACTACAAACATGGCGGCAGATTACAAAGACATGGGGGCAGAGAGGGCCCTGAATAATGCCGCCCAGCGGGGCGTGCATTACAGCATGGAGGAGTGCTGTGGAAGCGTGGCCACGCGTACCCAGTCCCCTAACTACAGGGACTGCAGTAAGTTTTATCTTATTTTACACTTCTTTCATAGGGACACTTTAGATAAGAAAGGGAGAGATAGGGAGCTGCTAGGAAGGTGTAGGGACAGCTAGAGATAGTGTAGGGGCTTAAAATTAGGTGACAGGTTCCCTTTAATAAAAATTGGTTTTAATTAAAAAAAAGTATAAAGCCATCCCACTCCAACAAAGTGTACCCCAATCGGGATGGTCCATAATTCTCTAATAATTAAAATATCATCTAGTGTCAAACGACATAAATATAGAAGGAGACAGAGAAGGACCGGGGCCTAACTGCATGGACACCCCAGCATAGGAAGGTAGATACATGAAATATCCAGCTTTTTTTTTACATACTTTCTTGATATACACATGACACTATTGACGTTTCACTACTGATGAAAAGTATATCTTATTACTCGTGATGTGTTAGTCCGGATACATTTCTTCATCTGTTTCTTTCTGTTTAAGAGACTTGTATCTTTTCCAAAGTGTAACTATCAAGCTTTGTGCCTCAACTGAGAGATAACTCTCCAGAAACTGCTCTGCTAAACGCCCCGCTATGCCCGAAAATAAAACTACATCACGCCTATCGAGCCACATCATTGCAGTAGGCAAGACACTAATTCCTACACTTTGGCGCCCAACTTCTCTACCCACGTTATCCCAGCTACACTGTAAGGTGGACCAACTTTGTTGCATAGCTGAACTGGTGGCGATGGTGAATTTTACAATGGCCTCATTCCATGAAACATGGCAGCCATGGATTACTTTCAGATCAAGCCCCAAATACATATATGTAATCGCGTCTTAAGGTACCATTACATGCTTCAATATTAAAACGATATCACTACCAATCTCATGGGCGCGTGGTTGTTAGGATATCATTTTGACATCGTTGGCGAGCTGTCACACGTGCAGATATCATAGACGACGCGCCAACAATGTAGTGAGCAGGTATTGTTCGCACAACCCAGTGAATGCAACTTGTTCACTGATGTGAATGGGTGAAGTCGTGAACGACATTGTTATCGCGGTGTCACGCACAACGATGCAGCAGCTTGGCTGATCATGGATCGTCTGATTTGAGAACATGTTCTCAAATCTGCAATCAACAATCCAACGATTTATTGAAATTGAATTGCTGTGTCTCGCGCAACGAAGTAGTAACGATGCCGCTTGAACAACTCCAAAACCGTGACGTTTAAGTGATATCGTTAACGATCTCATACTGTGTAACGGGGGCCTTTAGGTATATCTTAGGACCAACAAGCCCCCCAGACCTACCCCCGCCACCATTTCTTCTCTCTCACTTCCCTTCCCCCTCCACACCTACACTCCATTTCCCCCCCCCCTTCTCTTATTCTTTTTTTTTCATCACTATATTGCTGTTACTCTTTCTATACTCTCTCTTTCCATGTTAATAACTTCAACTTTCTTTAGATAGAGTCTGTTCTTACTAGTATTGCAGTTAGTGGATTTCTTAATCCTCTATGATTTTTAGATTTGAACTTAAGTGGCCGTCACACGCTAAGATATCGCTAGCGATATTGTAAGCGATCACGTGCACGCGCGATCGCTTACAATATCGCTCACATCGCTGGTGAGATGTCACACAGACAGACTCACCAGCGATGTGGATCCGCAATCTCGCTGGTTACTATGGTACACATCGGGTTACTAGGCACCGCGCATCGCTTAGTAACCCGACGTGTACCATAGTTACCATCTCCCAGCATAGGCTGTGCCGCTGGGAGATCGCTCATCGTGGTGTTATACACCACGATGAGGCAGATCGTGAAATCGTTAATCGCAAGATGTGAGGTCCGGAGCTCAGATCTCGATCTTGCGATTTGAACAATTCTGGCTCGTCGTATCTTGCCGTCACACGCAGAGACATCGTTCAAACGATGTTGAATCAGGCGTGTTCAAGCGATATCTTTCAAGATATCGTGGCGTGTGACGGCCGCTATAGAAAGATTTTGTTATCTGAGCACAAGGAACGCTGTTGCCACCCAGACATTCCATTGGAACTTGAGCAGGATTTCAACTTTCCATCCGATAAATCAGACATCCGATATCCATAGTCCTGCTTGGTACTCATCATTTGAGAGGTCATTAGACCCGCCCACCTGCATTTGCTTCATGCAAGATATTCCTTCTGCATATTACTGGTTGTAACCATTTCAACTCTATCATTTTTTCGCATTATCTGTTCTATCACATTATCTGTTTGTAACCTGGTTAAAAAACAAAATATTGAAAAGAAAAGAGAGATAACTATCAAGAGTTGTACCTACCTGGAAGAAAATAGATCACATTTTACCAGTGTCACATTTCACTTGTATGCTACTTAAACGTATTCACAATGCTGAAATATTGATCATTTAATGAACACAGAATGGTCAGATTTTAGCAAGACAAAAGTTTTGTCGCCTGGTCATATAATGCACCCAATCCTAGGTTACTTCCTCACCTGTGCTCAGTAAATGATCGGTTAATTAGTGGGTGTGTCTAAATAGAAACCCAGCACCCCAGACCTTCACTTGAACTGCAACTTGAGCTCTGACAACATGCCAAAAATCCACCCTGCGACCAAAGCCTTGATTATCAAGAGGCTGAAGACCAGATCCACTGCAGAAGTGGCCGGCACCTTTAATGTGTTGCAGCGTCAAGTACAAAGAATTAAAAAAAGATTTGAAGAGACTGGAGATGTGTTTGACAAGCCCAGGTCCGGCAGACCCGCTCAAGACAACTGCTCAGGATGAATGTTTGTTGGTTAGAAAATCCAAAGCAAGCCCCTCTTCCACTGCAGTAGAGCTCCAACAGGCCTGGTCACCTCAAGTCCCTGTGTCAACTAGAACAGTTTATAGGATTCTGTCTCAAAATGGCCTCCATGGTTGAATCAGTGCCCAGAAGCTAGCACTAAACAAAAACCAAATAAAAAACCGTGTTGCATTTGCAAAGTCCCACAGCCTGCTAAACAGATGGACGCTGGAAAAGTGGCAGAAGGTGGATTTTTCTGATGAATCTTCAGTAGAATTAAACCACAGCCGCCGCAAATACTGCAGGAGACCTACTGGAGCCCATTTGGATCGAAAATACACCCAGGAAACAGTTAAATTTGATAGTAGAAAGATCATGGTCTGGGGTTACATTCAGCATGGGGGTGTGCAAAACATTTGCAAGGTGGAAGGCAATATCAATAGCCTAAATATCAAGAAGCATTAACTACCTCTTATATTCCAAATCATAAAAGGGGTCAAATGCTGCAGCAGGATGGTGCTCCATCTCATACATGCATCTCTACAACAAAGTTCCTCCAGGCAAAAAAGATCAAGGTTCTCAAGGACTGGCCAACCCAGTCACCAGACATGAACATCATTGAGCATGTTTGGGGTAAGATGAAAGAGGAAGCTTGGAAGACAAAACCAAAGAATCTAGATGAACTCTGGGAGGCATGTAAGTCTGCATTCTTTGCTATTCCTGATGACTTCATTAATAAATTGTATGAATCATTGTTGAACTGCATGGATGCAGTCCTTCAAGCTTATGGAAGTCACACAAAATATTAAATATGACTCTAATAGCACCACAACTTCATTCACCAATGTTATGCAACATATATTTGTATTTTAACTTAATTTTTTGTGTGAAAATCACATTACTTTCTGTGGGCAACAGAACTTTTGTCTTGCCAAAATCTGACCATTCTGTGTTCATTAAATGATCAATATTTCAGCATTGAAGCCAATTTATTTTCTTAACCTAAACCACATTTTGGAGGGTTTCAGCTTTCAAAAGAGTAATTTATACAACCAATGGATGAATTTAACGTCAGGTTATAAGCTTTTATTTACATAACATGGATAAGCGACATAACTTCTGTCAGGGAGTGTATATTATATTGCAGTATTGCACTGAAAATAAGTGTTGGTTTCCCATATTTTCTGGAATATTAGATGCTGGATGGAAGAGGTATTCATGACTCCACATATATTTTTGCAGTAACTGTATGTGTATGCAGATGGCTGAATCCCAACAGTATGCAATATGCTTAATGTCAGGATTTCTCTGTAGTGCAAAAGAGTGGTCCCATGACCACAAATATTTGTTTTTTCACAGTCACATGCAGACTTGCAACTTTTCCTACTGATTTAACTTTTCTATTCAGAGAAGCTGAAGAGAAGCTAATTGGCATATTACTGCAAGCATGAAAGTTTTTGCAGTCACATGATTGAGCTAGAGGGTAATCCTGACAGTAAGCATGGTACACAATGTAAAGCTATGTTCACAAAGTGCATTTTTGCTACAGAATTGGGCTGCACATTTGCCTTGGTTTTATGTAAATCTATGCTAATCCTTTCCTGTGTTTTTGGTTAACATCAAAATCTATGTGATTTCAGGAAACGCTGTCCACACACATTGGGGTTTTTTTGGTACAGAAAGTGGAAACACCGCAGGTTTTGCTGCATTTTTGAAAGAATGAGCAAGTCAATTCTTTTCTGTTTCCATTGCAAATCTGCAGCAAAAAATGCAGCAGCCAAATCCGCATCAAAAATGCAGTAAAAACGCACCAAAAACTCAGCAAATCCACAGGAAAAAACGCAGCAAACCTCCTGCCAAGTAAAAAACAACCCATAGGATTTGTTGCAAATTTGCTGCTTTTTTACAAAACAAAAAACGTGTGAGGATTTAGCCTAAGGATTCTGTAATCTGTAGTCACAGTGTGACTACAGAAATTTATGCGGAGACTGGAAAATACCATTACTTTATTTTCACTGTATGGCTAGGGTCAGACCAACATTCAGCCTAGCGTTCAGCAAGTCTAAAACTTAGAATTTTTCAGCATTAGCGCAGTGTTACCAGGAATGTATTAACGCTGTCAATGCAATCGTATGGCAGACGGAACCTGAGCGCATTGCAAATGCTGGCTTCACACTACTGGAGTTTCAAATCTTGTGTTTTTCCAAACGCATCACAAGACGCAAGTTCCTGCGTCATGTGACTGGCTTGGAAGAAGCGCGAGATTTGAAACTCCGGCAGTGGTAAGGCGGCGTTTGCAATGCGCTCAGGTTCCGTCTGCAATACGATTGCATTGACAGCGTTAATACATTCCTGGTAACACTGCGCTAATGCTGAAAAATTCTAAGTTTTAGACTTGCTGAACGCTAGGCTGAATGTTGGTCTGACCCTATTATGTTCACATCAGCAAATTGCTACAAAATTATTAACTGCTGCATAATAAGTTATGATTTGCATTGGGTGAATTTTTAAGGCTGATTTCTGAATGTTCATATTATGACCATTGCCTTGAAGGGGTTGTGCCACCGTAGAATATATTGGTAATGCTGCAAACATAAAGTGTTTCCATAAAAAATAATGCCCCATTTAAAAGCTACGTACCTTTGATGGTTCATATTGTGCCCTTCAGTGATAGCACTACTAGCATCTATATCGGTCCTTCTAACCCTCTCCTAAAGGCCAAGCATGTGTAGTTCCCTCTTCCTTTTAAATGGCCGCCTCAGCCATTCAGGTGGATCCCTCCGTGCATCAGCCAGCCAGACCTTATCAATCTGACTGACATCTGTTAGGTGCGAGAAGCATCTGAACTTCCTGCGCTTCTGCGCCATCTTCATGAGAAGAGCTAAATCAGTCAGTGTGTTCTCTCGATGGCAGCTGCCAGTGCAGAGCAGAGCAATTGTGGTGAGTTTGTCACTGGGTTGCTACACTGTACATAGGCAACTTTTAAGATGACAGAGTTTTGTCTGAGAGCTCTGTCATTTTGATATCTACCTTCACGGACCATAGCGAACAGATGACAAACTCATCAAAAGCGCTGTGCTCTCTGCACTGGTGGTAGTGATTGAGTGAACAAAGCACTTACTGGCTGCTTTACTGACTCGCTGATTTGCGGAGCCTCTAGTGTTTTCTGTGGTAGAACGCAGCGTATGAACCCATGATGAGGTTTTTGGACCCAGTGTATTTTCGCTGTGTTCTTCCGCTTAGAACACTCGTGTCTCCGCAAGAATAAAATCTCTGGCCTGGATAGAAGGAAAAATGGGTTCACTAAACGCCACCAAATAAAATTAATCTGCATTGTGTAGGGTAGGGGTAGAGAGAAATAACTAAGAGAGTGGTCAAAATTAGGTTAAGAGTCTGTGTTTGAGACCAGACAATACAAATTAATTTTATTTCAGTTCATTTTTGTATACTAGTAAAAGAATTGTTTTAAAAAAAAATGATATTCAATAGAAATGTTTACAGATATAGGGAGCGAGCATGTATGAAATACTTGTGAATCTATAAAACCATAAGAGGATTTTGAGGGATTTATAATGAGGTTATCCATGTGAGTAGACCGGAGCTCACGTCACCTGTGACATTTTGACCCATGATGTCATATTGTATCCGTTATAAAGCTGTCTTTTCAAGTGTGAGGTTTCTATAAATCCATCCACTGTGTTTGTACTGTACACGCTGTGTTTTGGATGCAGCAAAAATATGATTTTGTCCGAAATGCTACTGACACCGATCGAGGGCATGTCCCCAAAAAGATTGATCATTGTGAGCAAGGGTTGCTAGGAATGCTTGTCTAAATGAGCTCTTAGGCCATGTTCACATGTTGAGATTTTGGGGAGTTTTTTTACCTTCGTATTTGTAGCCAAAACCAGGAGTGGAACAATCAGAGGAAAAGTATAATAGAAACACCTGCACCACTTCTGGATTTATCACCCACTCCTGGACTTGGCTACAAAAACTGAGGTAAAAAACTCACATGTGCCCGTGGTCTTAGAGGTACATCCTTGCAAAGCCACAAGTGCCTGCATTTGTCGCTATTATGTATTTCCATAAAAAGAGTTCCCTAATACAAGTGACAGTCTGTGGATTTAAAAATCTGCATCGCGTGGTAAAATCCTGTAATGTGTACACATTGGGTCCATACTCAGAATGTGACATGGGAAAGGAGAACATGCACGTGTGTATACATATATACCGGTATATATACAAGCATATGATGACTAATGTATGTGCACACGATACGGAGACACTGTGTCCTGAACGCAGTGTCACCGGACATGAATGAAGCCGCCGGTCAATGCAGCTGCCCTGTGTCTATGATCTGTGTTGGGTGTGTGGCAACCCAGGGGTTAATGTGCCACAGTGACAACACCAAGGGTTTTAATTCCCCACAAAACCCACAACACTACACTAGCGCCTCCAGGCCAGAAGGGGGAGCTAAAGCTGCTTCCCTATATATTCTGGGTGGAGAGGAAGTGGCAGTTAGTTCAGTGCGGGGCAGCACTGAGGAAGAAAGACCTGGGTGTAAAAGGGCTGCGTTAGGCTCACCCCACGGTCCACTGTCCAGTTCCAGGTCAAGCCAGGGTCTGAGGAAAAGGAGGCAGGGCAGAGAGGAACACACCTGGGAGACAGAGTCCCCTGAGACTCAACCCAGAGAAGCGCAAAGACCGGATACCGGATCCGAAATTGTGCCTGACACAAGCAGCACAGGAAACACCGGATTAGTGAAGATTATATATCTTCACTGTACCACAGCGAAGCAACACGGCGGGGTCAGAAACACAAAGATAAGACTCAAGTTGCCTAGCAAGTTTGGTACCCGTGAGGGGAGACAGGGCTGACAGCCTAGCTAAAGCGGCAGCAGGGCCACACACACGGCGCAGGAGTAGGAAGCCAAAGGACTCGGTTAGGGTGGGAGCAGCCCGGCCCCGGTACAGACTCCGTGGACAGTCCTCCACTGAACACCATCTAAAGTAAAGACTTGGAAAATGACTAAACCGTGAGTCTGTGTAATCCTTGCGCTCGAGCCCTACTCTCCCTCACAAACTGTTATCATCTCTATCACTACCCCTACTCTGCATCATCCATAGACTATCATCATCACTGCCCCTAGGAACCAGGCTCTGCCTGTGGAGAGCCGTTACATCACCGGCTGCGAAACATCATCCCCGGAGGTTCTGCAGCAGCGGTGGTCACCCTGACCACATACCACGGGTGGCGTCACGACTATATCCCCTGTAAATAAACTCCAAACCCATTACTTGTGGGCCCAGGACACGGTCAGGACCAAGACCACCGTGATTCCCCGTGATATCCCGGTCCGGCACCGAGTACCCTGTCCCAGTGGGCTCCACAGGTGCAGGGCGGCATCTCCCTGCATTTTCCCGCTGGAGATCTCTTCCAACTCTGCAGCATTAAATCAACATGATGTGGAGATACAGAAGCCCAGCAACCCGCACCGCAGCTGAAATAATGCTGCATACATAAGAAACACAGTGAGCATAGGATTTCTAGAAATCCAGACTAGAGATGAGCCACCACCCCGGTGTTCGAATTCGATTCGATTCGTCGAATCGACGGGGTGTTCGACGAATGTTCGTTGAATGCTCGACGAACACCGTCGAACACCCCGGAAAACGAACAAACCAGGCCTGTGGGGCATTTTCACTTCCACAATGTATATACATACATTGTGGAAGTGAAAAAAAGTGAAAGAAAGTGTTAAAAATAAAAAAATAATCAATGCTCACCTGTCCGCGGTCCACCGAAGCCTCCGGCAAGGTCCTGCGGCTTCTAGGACCTGTGGTGACGTCATGTTCTCGCGCGAACTCCGGTCACATGACCGGAGTTCCGGAGAACGTAACGTCACCACAGGTCCTGGAAGCACAGGACCTTGCCGGAAAGCTTAAAATAGATATTTTTATGATTCGGACCCTTTCTTTAAGTAAAAGTTACTTAAAGAAAGGGTCCGAAACATAAAAATATCTATTTTAAGCTTTCTGGCAAGGTCCTGTGCTTCCAGGACCTGTGGTGACGTCACGTTCTCGCAGGAACTCCGGTCACGTGACCGGAGTTCACGCGAGAACGTGACGTCACCACAGGTCCTGGAAGCAATAGGACCTTGCCGGAAAGCGTAAAATAGATATTTTTATGATTCGGACTCTTTCTTTAAGTAAAAGAAATGGTCCGAATCATAAAAATATCTATTTTACGCTTTCCGGCAAGGTCCTATTGCTAATAGGACCTGTGGTGACGTCATGTTCTCGCGGGAACTCCGGTCACGTGACTGACATCACCACAGGTCCTAGAAGCCACAGGACCTTGCCGGAGGCTTCGGTGGACCGCGGACAGGTGAGCATAGATTATTTTTTATTTTTAACACTTTCTTTCTTCTAGGGAATGTTTATTTTGGCTCAAAATGCGGCAGATGCGGTTTTCTAACCACATCTGCCGCATTTTCAAACCAAAATCGAACATGTTCGAAATTCGCCGAATTGGAACCAAATTGTTCGAATTCGGCGAATGACTCGAATAGCGCCAAAATCGACTCGAATTTGAGATTGGCAAACTATTCGAGTCGAACATCGCTCATCTCTAATCCCGACGACTGTGCTTCTATTGTTGAATGCATCGTTTAAACACGGTAAATACGCTGCATCCAAAAAGCTGCAAATACTGATTGTGGGCACACAGCTTTATATATCTCATTGCACATTTTTAATGAATGAAAGTCCCATTGATGACTCAATAGAGCAACTTGAAATCAATCATGTTGGTATGGACATATGGAAGCTTTTGTGATTCAAACTTGCAATATTGTTTTTGCATATTTTCCTCTCCAGGGATGTGTAGGCTTTTGCTTTATAGGAAGACCCAGAAACATATATCTCATAAAAATACTTTTGAAACTGTCATAAGGAGACATTTGAGCTTTATCTGTAATGTTGACATTCAAAGCTTAAGCCATGTGTGATATGATGAAAAGTAATGCAACTTTCCAATATGCTTTTACTCTCAATTCCTCACAATTTCTCGCCAAGATCTGTTTGATATCAGATAGAAGAACTTTGTATTTGTACCCAGTAGATGAATATATTGTGATTATGTTCTGGTAACCCAACTATAGGTTTCCTTGCATAAGACAGCTGTAATACACTAAGGACATATGGCAAATCCATAACAGTTTAAGGGAGTTTGACAATCCCCAAATTACATATGTAACCAGCTGTACAGTGATATAGGGGAATTAGGACCTATAAAAAGGTTACTAGCATTGCAGATTTTAGTGCTACAGTGCTTGGGAAAATAGCTTTGAATTCAAATGTACATAAGGAGCTGAAGTGCATAAGGGCTCAGTCACTGTTATACCCCCTCACTTAGCATTCTGGAGACCTCCCCAGCTCTTGCTTGCCAAGATTGAGCGCAATCTGAACTCATTCAGTCTGTGTATAGGTGAGTGCTCACTGGCAATACACGGGCCTGGCCATAAACACAGAGACTGTGCCAGTGTGGACACCGTGTGGGTATTTTCTCCTCCCTGGCACCTATCTGTGTCAATGTGGTGAGTGATGGTCCCTATTAGGGTATGTGCGCACCCTGAGTATTTAATGCAGAAATTTTCTAGACCTCATCTGCATCTCCTGGCACAAAAAAAACACCAAAATGACTTTCCTGGCATAAGGACAGGCATGCAGATTTGTAACAAAACCGCTCCAAAAACGCATTAAAAACCACAGGGTGGTGTGCACAGGGCCTTGCACCGTTGTATTCAACTGTACTGTATCTACATAATAAGGAGCAAATAGCATTGAAATTGTGATACCATGTCACAGGGACACCATGCCCCTTCTTAACTCATAATTCATGGGCCCCTTAGTAGCTGCATGTTCTGCTCCTATTAGTACCAAGCCATTTAACAAAATATAGATAACAGTGAAGGCATAGTACAGGAGTAATAAACACTGGGATGTCATAATGCTGAGATAATAAATGTGTGTGGGTAATAAATACAGTAATGCCACACAGTGCAAGTATAGTAAATGTAGAAATATACAGTATATTGATAAAAAGCACACTAAAGCACAGTAAATTAATTTAAAGAGGATCTGTCACCCTTTGGGGCATGACAAACTGAATGCTGCACTGAATGCAGTATGTCTGCTGCATTCAGGGAAGGGGTCCCCCATGTCTCTAGCCCCCTGTAAGCTTTAAAAAATACTTTAGAAACCTTACAGTTAAGAGGTCACCTGGGTGGGAATTTTATTAAGAGGTCCTCGCAGCTGGCACAGTCCTCCCTGCCACCTCCTTGTGTGTTCTGTCTCCTCTATCTGTCTGTTGCCGCGTCCTCTTCTTCTGGGTCTACCCTCCTCTTCTGCTCCTAACATCACACAGAGCAGGAGAAGAAGAGGAGAGCAGACCCAGGAGAAGAGGAGGCGGCGTCAGACACATAGAGTGGCGGAACACACAATGGGGAGGCAGGGAGGACTGTGCCAGCAGCCAGGACCTCTTAATAAGATCCCACCCAAGCGACCTCTTAACTGTAAGGGTTCTGAAGTCTTTTTTAAAGGTTACAGGGGGGCTAGAGACATGGGGGACCCCTTCCCTGAATGCAGCAGACATGCTGAATTCAGTGCTGCATTTAGTTTGCCATGCACCGGGGGGTGACAGGTCCTCTTTAATGTGATAGAGTGATGTCACAGAACATTAATAAAACAGTAATGATTGAGAACGTTTATGAGGATTGAGTGCAGGCTTGTCTGATTTCACAACCTCCATATGGCCTGGGAATGCGTGCTCCGACACCGCTGAAACCACGCCAGCTCACAAGGGGAGTATAAGCTCTTTTATTTTAATGGGGTCAAATATGGTCCAAGCAATGGACAACCCCTATAAGGCATGTGAGTGCTGAAGCCAATCAATGGCTACTAGTGATGAGTGAGTAGTTCAGTATTCAGGTTGGGATAAGTCTAACTGAATACTTTTTACTATTCGGATATTCATCCCGAATAGTGAACATAATGCAAATCAATAGAGAACTTGGATATTTGTACACAAACACTATTTTTGTAAAAGGTTCCCCAGACAAATATTCAACAAATATCCAAATGCTTGAAAAAGGCTTGTGTCATGCCGAAACGTGGCCCCACATATGGGCTAATGAAAGTCCACTTTTTGCTTATTTTTTGAGTGCTGTCTGGACTTACTTCCTTATTTATTTTTGCTATGGACATCACATTACCAGTAGTATTTGCACCATACTGTAGGTTATTAGTTTGTGCAGTTGCATTTTTTTTCTACTGTGTATGTATGTATGTAAGTAAGTATCTATGTATCCATCTTTCTTTTATCTATCTACAGAATCTATCTATATATCTATCCACTTGTTATCTATCTCAGAGGTGAACCTAGCCTCCCTGCTGCCTGAGGTGAACTACAGGACAGCACCCCCCTGCTAGTAAATATTTTTAAAATCGGTGGAAATAAATGGTCATGCGATCTATATCTATCCGTAAAATGAGGACAATAGTGGACATTTAATTATAGAAATAGAAAAATTCAAAGTGCTTAGGAGAAAAGGGATTAAGAACCGCACTTGTTTATTACGCGTTTCAAGGTTTAGCCCCTTCTTCAGATACCACCACATGAAATAAGATGTACACCATTTCGTGTTGTGTTATCTGAAGAAGGGGCTAGACCCTGAAACGCGTAATAAACCACCATCTGTATTTGTAACAACCTGAATCACTGGATTCCTTGGAGCGGGAGGACGGTTCTTAATCCCTTTTCTCTTAAGCACTTTTGAATGTTCAACCTGTGGGAGGACTGCTGCAGACCGTACAGCTTGACATCTACAGTTGTCACAGGTTTATAAGGGGGTTGTGACGTCCGACAACCCGAACAGGTGAGCGTTTGCTGTACTCACATAATGTTACGGATAAACACTATTGTGCGCCCTTTCCTTTTTAGTGCTTTATTCCTAGAAATAGAAAAAAAAGATGTCCAAATACATGGATGTCAGCGCCATCACACGCACATACAAGAACCACACAGAAGAATCCAGAACAAGGAATATTAATTGCAATGGCAGGCTTGGCACAAGGACCTACATACAGTATAATGGCCCCCGACACAGTCCTCAAATAGGCCTCCATAAGGTATAAAGGCTCCTCATACCGTCTAAGTATTATCATGCACCCCACAGAGCCCACCAAATTATAATGGCTTCCTTATAGTATAATTTGCTCCATATATTATAAAGTATCATGCATAGTCCTCCATATAGTATAATGCACCCCGCATAGTCCTCCATATATAGTATAGTATAGTATAATGCACCCCTATAGTCCTCCATAGAGTATAATGCACCCCCTAGTCATCCATATAGTATATTGTCAGTGTGCGAGCCTGTATCAAAAGCAAGGATACAAGTTTTGACGTATATGAATGTCAAAGGTGGTGAAGGGGGTTAAATTATATTATATACATGTATACAGCACAATATATGCTCATTCCATACACATTATAAGGTCACACAGACACACACATTATACATGTCTTTAGCAGTACACACATGCTATATAACAAATGCACATCAGGTACACATCATATACACAGAACAAGTATGTTGGACAAGTGTATATACACACAAACTTCAGTATACTCAAAAGATATCTAAATACATAAACAGATACAACCAACACACACAGAGACACACAGAGACAGATACACACAACACAACCCACACACAGAGACACAAAGACACAACCCCCCAACACAGACACAACCCCTGCCCATGTCACACCCCAGGGCTGGGGTACTCGGATCCCGGGCATTAATTTTGGATGATGTGAGCGGTGGTCAGTGCCCGTGGCCCTGGTGGACGCTCAAAAAAGGATTTAATAAAAGAATTAAAAATAAAAATAAAATTAAATGTTTGTGACGCCACCTGCAGTTTCTGGTGATGGCACCAGCGCTGCCAGAAGACCTCTGGGGGCCATTGGTTGGCAGCCGGATGATGTCGCTCCCTGCAGGCGGAGCGGAGTCCCCAGGGCAGACCTCAGAAGTACTGGTTGTCGTAGTAGAAATGGAACACAGGAGACCTTCTAGCTCTGCACGGGTATTTACTGTTCTTTCAAGCAGTTTACAAGGTACACAATCACGGGTATCTGGCCGGGTAGTCATCAAAAGATGCAAAGTCTCTCTGTGGCCCTCAACGGTGTTCCTTCAGGTATCAACCTCTATTCTTCCCACTTACTGCTCTCTCCTAACTTCCATGCGCGGCCATACACGGAGCCCTCTTCCTACCAGGCCCACGGGTATGCTAGAGTTTACCCTTCTCTTTCTAAGGGGCTCAAACCCTGGACGGAGATCCAGGTGGGGATGTGCCTTGGACCGAGTCGCAGCTATCTGAAGGCCCACGACCCTCCGGTTTGGCGGCTCAAGGATAGACACCTGCATCAAATTCGGAGCCGGTTCTCCGCTTTGGACCGGTAATCAGGATGGTCCGTCAAGCCAGGGATCCCCCTTCTGTCTGGGTTGCCTTCCTTTACAGGCACCCTCCACTTCCCTCTCCTCACAACTCTCCAACTCCACTCTTCGACTGACTAACTGTCTGTTCTTCCTGCTCTTTTTTCTCCACCTAAGCTCCTCCCACCAGGACTGGTTACCCTGGTAACGGTTTTAGCCAATTGGTCCCCTAGCTCTAAGTGTATGAATGCGGGGATGAGGGCCTCAGGTTTAATATTACCATCCTCTGGTAACCGGGATACTACATTCACTTATCTGGGTGCAGTACCCCTTCTGTGGCGCACTGACCAGTGGGGCGCCTCACCCACACAGACACAAACCTCCACACACACAGAAGCAACCTCCATACACACACACAGGCACAACCCAACACACACAACCCACACCCAACACACACAACAACCAACCAACACACATCACGACTCAACCAACACACATCATGACACAACCCACACACATCACCACACAACCCACACTACAGACACACCACACGACAACCCAACACACAGACAACGAGACACAACCCCCACACAGATACACAACCCACACAGTGAGACACAACCCACACACAGAGACACAACCGCCCACACAATACACCATACACACACTCCTCTGTGCTGCAGGGGCGGAGGCTGGTGTACATGTGGTGCCCTGCTCATGTAGGTAGCCACAACAGACTTCTCTAATGCACAGCTGGGTTTCCACAGCAGGTACCTACTACATGCAACACCTTCCCACCCCGGCACAGTAGGGGAGCTACACTCGCTGACTTTAGGCGAGATCCCCTATAAATACTGCTGCTGGTGGAGGAGTTAGTCAGAGTGTGCAGATGCTAGGAGAGCTACGAAGACGTCCTGGTGGTCGGTGATGCGGTTAGGCCCGAACCAGTGACCTGGAGTGGCCCTTCTGACGTCCCCAAGCCTGAGTGGGGACAGAAGGTGAGGAGTAGACAGCCAAAGGAATGAGGAACTAGTGGAAGTTCGCCCAGAGACGTACCGGACATCGGGGATCCGCACCTGTAGGATACTCCAGGACTACAGAAAACCCTGTCACACCATGGAGACTTCAATCACCTGATCCCCCTGTGAGTCCAGAGAGAGGGAGCCACACACCGCAGTGAGGAATCACAAGGCAGTGATCAGAGAGGGTAACCTGTGGACCGCACAGGAGGAGAGAGCAAGGACAGGAAGAGAGAGGAAACCCATCTGGCTGCATGCAGACTGGGCTTCAGCTACCACAGAGGAACAGAAGAGGCCTTATATCCACTTGCTGTGGGACCCACTGTGCACCTGGTCACCTGTCATTGCCCTGGACGTCTTTACCTGTGTACCTCAAGTAAAAGATAAAAGAGTGTGTGTGCGTCTTTCCTCTCCGCTCCCGGTGTCCCCTATAGACTGCTCCATCACTCCCCATCCCAACCTACCGCCTCACTCCACGCTGCCCCTTCACACTACACTGCCCCGGAGGACCCCCTCTACCTGTAGGGAACTTTGCAAACTCAGCCGCACTACCATCTACCTCCGGCGGACTGTAGCGGCGCTGGTGACCCATCACCAGGTACTACAGGTGGCGTCACATGACAAAAACTCTTATTCCCCTATAAATACACCCTTATTGAAGTGTCACCCAGGCCATGGGATCAGGTGCTGCCACCCGTGACATCCCTAAACAACCACCGAGTCTGGTACCCGAGTACCCCAGGGCCTGGGGCTCGACATATCCATGCAGCTTCACATGCTTACAACACCTGAGCCCCACCACCACTCTCTCTGCTGGGACTGCCCAGCAGGAGAGCTGCAACCTAGTGGATTGGAGCTGTCTCTCCTCGGATCTTCCTGCACAGGTGTCTGCTCCTGGCTCTGATATCCTCCTTTTAAAGACGTACGGTACAGGAGGACAGGAACACTGGCGTTCATTGGACAGTGTTATCCTCCTGCATGGACACACTGCCTCTCTGAATTGCTGAACCCAGCAGGTAAGTGCTGCCTCACACACCCATAATCATTTAAGTGCATGTTCCCCCAGCATGAAGCAGTGCCATCCACAGGACATAGCAATAAGTCAGGGAACATGCAGGCAACGGCCTTTCTGGCATCTGATAGAATGAATTTCTTTCTTGCCCTCCCCGCCCCACAGATGCCGCCCCCCCCATATTATCAGCAGGTACTGCCACCTGAGGCAGACTGGCCTCATAATATGTGTGCTCCTGATCTATCTATCTATCTATCTATCTATCTATCTATCTATCTATCTATCTATCTATCTATCTATCTATCCACCTTTACTCATCTATCTATCTATTCTAATCTATCTACCTGTTATCTATCTCTGTCTGTTATTGTCTGTCTGAACATTACTTAGGTTTAATGGTAATAAATAAGAACTTACTTTTATGGGGATAAAATACCTGTATATTACTGGACTGGAGAACTAATACCTGATCTTTTTCTATGAGGCATTATCACACTCCTACTGTGTTAGCTGTAGACAGACCTGTTTATGATGTAGTTTTGTATAACTTTGAGCTTAATTCTACTGGATAAGTCTGAATCTGTTGACATCTGTAATCGATTGCTTAGAAATTACTTAAAATTGCTAATAACATTTTAATGAGCCCTGCACATTTGTTATGTATTAGTGGATAGTCCTACAATGTGTTCCCAACGCCGTTACGTAATACCGTAGATGATTGATGGAATTTTACCAGGAAACTTGTTTTTACACATAGTAAAAAAATATTTACACTTCTGAGATTATCATCATTTCGAGCGTATACTCGTGATTCATAGATGAGTGCAAGAGTACGAATATTGTCATGATGGAGAGAAAAGCTCTGTAGAAATGATCAGAAGAGGCTTCTGCTCTTGTGAATGCTTCCCTTTGGATTATTGAAGGACAGCAGTGTGTGATGACCAGTCTGAGGTCACCAAACATCAATCTGTCGGTTATGTGTTCAGTAGTTTCAGAGAACTCAAGAATTTAGATGTTTGCATCAGGTGGCCAGTGAGGACTCACTGTAAAGGATGTGTCCAGTATATTGAGGACAACTGGGCTCTACCTACCCTCTGGTTCACAGATGTTTTACTATTGAGTGTAAAAGGGAATGATCTGTCAATCAGCAGCACCTATGGAAACCCTCACGTCAGTAATACAACCCCTGAATCAGAAATCAGAATGTGTGTCACCTCTGTCAGGAATAAAATGATCATTCCTCATGAAGGTAGCATTGATTTTAAGAGAGAATGCGGGGCACTGCGGCCGTTGCTGCTGCCACTTGACTGAACAACCCTTATGGTCCATTTACACGCCGATACCGAAAGGTAGAAACCGGCAGGTATCAGAGACAATTGTACCTGATACCTTGTAAACACTGCGCAGTAGCGGCGTGTAATTCAGGTTGAAAGACAGGTATCCAAAGAGACTGGGCGCAACAACCTGAATTACATGCCGCTACTGCGCGATGTTTACAAGGTATCAGGTACAATTGTCTCTGATACCTGCCAGTTTCTACCTTTCGGTAGCGGCGTGTAAAGGGGCCATAAGAGGGATAAAGCCTTTCCCCTGCCTTACAGTGACTCCCCTACCCGGTTTATCCTATCCTGTGCAGCCTTTTTCTCCTCTCGATTCAGCCACCACCCTTTGGGGGTTCGGCAATCTTGCCTCTCCACCATTCAGCTTACCCGGGTAAAGTTTCCCGCGCCCCCTCCCTGTTGGTTGATGTTAAAGTTTGTCGCAGAGGTGGAGAGAGGGATTTGTGAGCAATCCTGTGCTGAGCGGCTCCCGCACTCACGTGATCAGGCGGATTTGTGCCTACTTTATGCCGTGGCCATTAAAATTTATCCACAAAAGAAGTTAATGACAAAAAAAGAGAAATTGATAAGAAAAGTTATGAGCAAGGTGTTACGTTGATATCTCTCATTTAGGTTTTGAAAAGATATTTGGCGTGGTGTGCTCTCTGTGCGGCAGGGGATTTGATGGGTTGGCTCTGGGCAGTCTATGCTATCTAGCAGTGACACCACAAAACACAACATAAGTGCTGAACTATTGCACACAACATGACCATGTGCAGACTCAGTTATGTCGTCTTTGCTTGTTATAAGATAATAACTGTCGTTGGTCGTTACTATGACCTGCATTTTTACTCATAAAGAACACTATCTGTAATATATGTCATCAATATGAGATTGATGGAGGACTGATGAATGTCCGCATTAATAATCAGGTGATATCTTCTCCGATAGATGGATATAAGGGAAGTAACAGGGCAGCCTGTACATTTTTTTGGCTGCTGCTGAGTACTGCTATTTACATTCTTGTGAATAGAAAATTAAGTGCAGTACTTGGCAGCTGCAAGCAAGAGGTATACAGAGCTGCCACCTATGCAGGTATTAATTACCCTACCTGAGGATATCAGTATCATGGTTACATCTCCACAAGAGTCTGCTCCTGTGACATCAGCTTCTGTCATCAGGTACTGCCATACTGACTCTGTGGGCAGTGCTGGTGACAGAGGAGATGTCAGAGCCAGAAACTCTTTGGTTTCACAAAGCATTCACTGATCTCAGGGAGACCAGTCCAAGAAAACACTGCGGGCAGCTGGCTAAAGCGATCAACACAGTGAATTCCTAGGAGCATTGCGAAACTCTTCGATTAGCACAGGCTCTGTCCATCCACTAAAATTTAGAATGGCTGGGACCTTTAGTACTTTCCAGTCTGACAGAATGGGTGTGTGCTGTCCAACCGATGTCATCAGCTCCTGGCTTCAGCCTATTAGAAGGCACCACACCCTACTTAAACTTCCAGCTTTCTGCTGGAAAAAGCCAAACATAACTTTTGCTTTCCTGGTTTAGTCTGTTTAGTTTTCTACCATTTTTCTTGTTTGACCATGGCTGGTTATTAGGCTTCTTTTATTGTGTTCCTTGATGGCCTCTCGGTTTTGAACTGGCACTCTGACTACTCCTACGGATCCTAATTTTGCCCATTCATGCTTAGACCTTGTTTGACAACTATTCCTGTCTCTTGTTCACACCTCCGGATTGCAGCCCATCTATATACAGCAATCCACTGGACCCTGCTGTAAATCCAGATCCCTGTATAGGGGTTAAAGAGTGTCAGGGTTTCTCAATATCTCCCAAACAGAGGGGCTTGTACCAAGACTGTCCAATGTAGCGGTTTTGGAGCTTATGGCCTCAGACAGATGTCACAATCATAAAACCTGGATAAACTTTTTATGGTTCACAATTGTTTAAAGTGTAAAATTTATCATCAATTAATTCAGTTTTATAAGATTATTCTTTGTTCCCAAAACATCCTCTAAAAGATCAGAAGACCTTTAAGTATCCAAAAGCTACTACTCATATGTAAAAAAATCTTCAACAAATTTAGTTGTAGAAATGTTGTGAATTTGAAACAGATTTTACCCCTTCATTGTTCTGGGTAAAAACCATCATGAAAATCTGTAGTGTATGGGTGGAGGACACTGTCATGCATCAAAAACAGCGTTTTTGATGCATGACAGTGATGTGATTGCTCTGCATTTTCACTGTGAGTGTGGTGCATGTGTGGTGCGTGTGGGTGTGTGTGCATGGCTGTATGCATGAGAGTTGAAACTTCAGCACCATGCAAAGCAATTACCGCTAAATTCAAACACTGCTGCAGTTTAAATGTCCGGGCTTTCCATGGTCCTGAAGTTTCAACTTCAGCACCATGGAAAGCAATTACTGCACGATTTAACCAATCAGCTTTAACCACTGCTGTCACAGCAGTAAAAGCTGATTGGATACTGTGTCGGCAACTTGTCAATTTTAAACACTGCTGCTTTGACAGCAGCGGTGTTTGAAGACATTGTAAGTACACACACGTGTGCAACTATTGCACAGTGTGCTGCATGGGTGTGAGATTTTCTCGCACCCATATACTTACTATGGCCACTCGTGCAAGGAAATTGCGTTGAACCACAGCATGCTGCGATTGAACTCGCATATCCCTTGCAATGCGAGTTTAGTGCATTCAAATCCCACTAATATGACCAGTATCATTTAATGATACTGGTCCGAGTGCAATGCAAGATTTTCTCGCATTGCACTCGTGTGATTCTTGCACCCATGTGAATTGGTGAACTTCGACTGTGGATTTTCTCCACATCATGTACAAGATTTCTTAAAATCTCATCACTTTACTAGTTTCTAAATACCCACAAATCCTCTGCAGAATATCCAGTGTGTATCAGACATGCTCTTATGGTGGGTTTACACACACCAATCATTGTATCCAATCTCTGAACCAATCTCTGGTTGCAGTGAAATCATGGACACATAGTTCCATTTTGTGGCTGTGTACAACATGGAGCATCTGTCCATGATTTCACTGCAACCAGAGATTGTTCAGAGATTTAATACAATGATTGGTGTGTGTAAACCCACCATTACAGTCCACATTGCATACCTGGGCTAACTTAGCCCGATTTCTCACATCATTTATTTTTCTCATAAGTGAAAAATGTCTGTTTTTTTCAGTACGCTGTTCCACCTTTTGGCCCATGTGTCAGTTTATACAATCATTGTTGCATCTGTTTTTCTCATACTAAGAAAAAGTATCTTAGCTTCTCCTACTTATAAAACAGTAAAATATGAAGCACACAGTTGACACGGATGATGCTATCCTTTTCACAGGCCATTGACTTACTTGCGTTGATATTTAATCTGCAACACTGATCAAAGTGGGACATTTCCTATTTTTCCGAAAAATGCGGCACTCACCGGTTTCTTTATGCTCTTTTTATTCACCTATTCCAGGTGGGCGACATACGCAGGGAGGGGGTGGAGGGGTGGACGACCGCACCTTTTCGTGGTGATTCCCTCTCTAAGGGTCTGTGCTCCAGAGAGGGAGGCCCCTCATTGTAATGAGCCCATGATCTAGTGGTAAAAAGACAACACAAATACAAGACAAACTCTGATGTGTGAAACCTAAATGAGGGTGAGAAGCAATTACTAGACTTCTAGAGAAAATGAAGCGTGTTTCTGATACTCTGGCACCAGACATCCACATATCACATTCACCACAATCATGAATGATGATACTATTCAGTAAGGTTAGGGCCACACTTGGGAGCCTGCATCCGCTAGCTGGATCCGTTAATGGATCCAGTTTTGGTCCTTGTCCATTTTGAGGCATTTTTAGCCCTTGCATTAATGCATGCGTTAACGCATGGTACCTATTTGTACTATGTTAACACATGCATTTCCCATAGACCCCCATGTTAAAAAAAATGCAAAATGCACCAAAAAACGTTGCAGACCCTATTAAAAACGGATTTCTCAAAAACGCAATGCTTAAAACGGATTGCACTTTTGCACACTTTTGCAATGCGTTTTTTGCATTGGAGACTATGAGTGCGTTAAAGGATGTGTTATTATACAATTCCACATGTCAAAAACGGATCCAGTAACTGGATTGCAGACGCAAGTGTGGCCTTGGCCTAACTCTAACATTAAAAGATGGAGAAAATGGTTGTTAAGTGATTCTACAATGACCCCATTTTGTATAATATTCTACAATATAGTATTCCTACATATTCCTCAATCTAATAATAAGAAAAAAAAGCTCAGATGCATGTAAAATATTCTCTTTTTATTTCACCCTCCCCGGATGAAAGGATTGATTTAACGAGATCGTGAAACGTGCGTCGGGGTCCAGGTATTTGGAGGATCTCTTGCCCTGGTGTGTGGACCGGGGATCAGCATCTTTGCAAACAGTGTAAGCATGGGTTACTTGCTAATATGACTTCTGTGTATAATATTTACCCCTATTTTTGTATGCACATCTCACTTTTCTATTCTTGATTCATGTTGCAAGCACTTTATGAAAAACTGCAATGTATGTTGTGAAGTCATGTACTAATTGGGCATATGAACTGGATTTATAAGATGTATGTGTAATATTGTAATTTCCATTTGTGCCTAATAACTATCTGTGCTATAGTCTAGCTGTTATGCTTTAAAGTCCAGTTAAAACTTGTATGTTATATGATGACAAATGTTTGTAATGTGCAGGTCCCTGCTGCTTTCTATTCTCCATGTTGTGCCATTAAGGTCATTTACTTAATAAAAAGAGAATATTTTGCATGAATCTGAGCTTTATACTCCTTTTTCTCCTATGCTTAGTTTTCGCTGGAGTTACTTGTGAGGGTGGACACCACAGATGTGGTTTTTTTCACCTCATATCATTTACGGATTTTCTTATCCTATATTCCTCAATCATCCTCAGTCACAATAGTATATGTGATCCAATATTGATATGTGCCGCCAAGTCGCAATGCTTGAAATGACTACCAAGGATTTTGTGCATGTATATAACCTGTATGTGTGGTGTATATGACTTATGTGATTAGTTAGGTAAGTATATAGCGTATGAAATAGGGGCTCTCCTCTTGTTTACAGTGGTGACTGGAATTTAAAGCATGTAATGGAATGAAAGCCGCTATTTACTGCCAAAGACTAATTTATAATGAGGTCCCTAACTCTCAGGCTGTAGTGGCCGCTTCACTCCCTTGCCGTGTCCTCCGTGAAATACTAGCCTGTTATTTGGAGAAATCAAAGCTTTATTTTGTAGTTTAAGAGAGGGAAATTTAAAGTCATCACAAAAAACTGTTGCGTTATGTAAGAAGAAATGTGGCTCCGACTTGTCAAGTTTGTGTGGAAGAGTCTTCTTTATACTGGAGGCTGCAATTAGAGTATTAGGAGATAGCTAAGGGGACAGGGAAGGTCTTGCTATGTTCCGGTATATTAAAACGTATTGGAATAAAGCTGACAGGTCAAGAACATGTTTAACTTTCTTGGATTTTAACTAGTTTCGACATAAACTGAGTCATCCATGATTATGTTGGTTACTGTGACATCACAGCAAGTTTGACTCCTGATGCTGAGAGATTGTACTCTTGGATGACACTCACTCCATTGAACTGCATAGCTCTCTCTCACACAGTGGGGGTCTCATCTTCACTTCTTATGGGTTAATCAAACTTCCTGGGAGTGTACACAAGGTGTTCACCCTCTCACACCAATCTCCACTTTACTCACATACATGTGTATTGTAGACTCTTGCCTGCTTATCAACTCTGTTGAAACTAGCAATGGGTGGTGGGAAACGAATACCTAAATATCTCTTGTCATTTCTAAGGGTGCATGTGATGCACCCCAGGCTATTAGGTACTCGGAATCGGGCCGGTGGCGGTCTCTCCGGGATCACGGTAGTCGTGAACCAGTCCCATGGCCTGGGATCAGTCCAAAAAGGGCGTATTTACAGGGGATTTGTTGTGACGCCACCCGGGGTATGTGGTTAATAGAACCACCGCTGCTGTATTCCTGCTGGGGACAGTGACTTGGGGCAGTGTGGATGGTAAGCCCTCCTCAGGAAGGGCTGGAGGGTCCCCAGTGCAGGAGGGATGGTTTGGATGGGGCTTTGTGAAGGATGATGATTCACACAGTCACTTACTTTGCTGCAGCTTCTCCAGTCAGTGTGCAGGGCTGACAGGCTGTTGCTCCTCAGGTGGGACTTTTCTGCAACGCTGCAAGTATAGAGCTCCGTTACAGGGAACAGGGCAATAGACGTAATTAACACACACAGACTCCTGATAGCTGTTTCTCAGCCTGTTTACTGGCGTTAGAGCAGATGTTATAAACTGTCCATGGAGTCTGGAGAGCAGTTCAGGATATTTCCTGTATTGGCTTCCTCACTGTGTTTGTGTAGTGGCCCTGAGTTGCTTCAGCTAGGCTGCCGGCCCTGTCTCTGTCTGCGTCTACCAGTATGACAGTCAACTAGAGTCTTTCACTTTTCCACCCCACCTGGGAAGTCAGTGTTTTTGGATTCTATGTGTTGCTGTGTCCCTGATACTGGGTAGCTGGAGAATCTGAAGTCCACCACTCTCCGGTGTTGACTGCCGGTGTGTCTGAACCTGCACAGTCTCCGACTCTGGTGTCCGTTCTTGTAACACCACAAGGAGGGAGGGGAAGAATGGGTGATGCAGCCTCCCAGTAGGTTTCTGTCTCTCTCCTCTTTCCTCAGACTCTAGCCTTAGGCCTGGTGTTCGTCATGGAACTCTGAGATGGGCTCAGCACGGCCCTTTTACACTCAGGTCCTCTGTACAGTCCTCACAGGGACTGCACTCTTCACAACCCTCCCAGGAGCTTTACTGAACTTGTTGCTCCTCAGACCAGAATGTATAGGGTAGCTCACCCTAAACTGGGCTTGGTCTCCCCATTCTGTCTGGGAGGTGTTGGTGTTGTTTATGTGTTGCCTGAGTGGAATACCCCTTACTGCTCTCTGGTGACACTGAGCAATGGTGACACTGTGGCACTTTGCCTGTGGGGTGCCACACATGCAAACGTTGGCCCCAAGAATTCTGATCTGCTCAAACTCTCTCATACACACGTATAAACGTCTTGCACTTGCTTCTTCCCAAAGACTCATCCAAAGCCTACCTTTTACTGAGTAACCCCCAAAGTCACCAGCAAACAAGCACTCACATAACTATATCTTTGCAGTGCTTAGTCAAGATCAGTCATGTATCATTGCCTTGTTTGCAGCAATAACTTAAAGGGAACCTGTCACCCCCTCCCAGAGCCTGTTAAATTAAAAGAGCCAACTTCAGCAGTACTAAGGCTGCATTCTGTGAAGGTGGCTCTTATGTCTATTATCGCCAGGGACACTGAAATAATGAGTTTTATAAATTTCCCTCCATACCTCTATTGAGTCAGGGAGGTATGTTCCTGTGGCGCCCCACATGATCAGGCGTCACAGTGGGGTATTGCACTCGTAAAAGTGGTGTAATTTTCCCCAACTGCAAGTGGATGCTGGGCTGGTGAGTGGGACCCATTTCTGCACTCCCACACTAGACTAGTGGTGGGAGGTTACCCGGGAGGGATCTAGCACCTCTAGGGAGAGTGAGGAGAAGGGAGTTGGAGAGGAGTCGAAGAGGAGTGTGGAGCAAGGCGGAAGGTCTAACAGGACAGCTCCAGGCTGATCCTGAGGGAAGATGAAAGGGGATCCTGAGGGGATCCGGAGAGAGGGTGCCTGACGCGTGACTCTGGGCCCGAAAGAGAAAGGGGAACTCCAGTGTGGAGTGACCATACTCCAGGGAATTCCCCAGTCCGGGAATGCCAGATCCGAGGAAATGGCCAGAGTCCACCTCTGAAGTCATCAACCGGCTGCTGCGGTCTGTTCACCGGCTGCAGCACCCTGCCAGACGGAGCGGTCTGCCTGCTTCTTCACTTCGAGGGAGGGGAACCACAAGACTACCTTCAAGGAGTAATTGGGTATAGACTCATCCTAGGCGGTGAAGAAAGGACACGGGTTCGTCAACTAAGGCATACCACGGGTACCACCGTACCACCTGGCATCCACTTGCAGCCACCCGTAGAGCTACCTGTTTCTTTAACAACTGTTGCTGATCTGTGGACTTGTATGCTGATGACTCTTTACAGTAAAGTATCCAGGAGAGTGATTTTAACCTCTGTGTCTTTGTGCCGACAAATTCAACCTCTTTGCTTTCAGCAACGCTGCCCCGGAGGACCAGCTCCGCCTATAGGGAGCTTTGCTATCCTTGTCGCGATACCATCGCCCTTCGGAGGACTGTGGTGGCGCTGGTGACCCATCACCAGGTACTACAGGTGGCGTCACGTGACAATAACTCTTATCCCCTGTACATAACCCCTCTATTGAAGTGTCACACATGGCCACGGGCTTAGGCCCTGCCACTCGTGACATCCCCGCGAACCCCTCCAAGCCTGATACCCGAGTACCCCAGGGCCTGGGGCTCGACATTCTCTCCCCAGGACTCAACCTCCTGCCTGCTGTCCTTCAACACCCCTCTGGGCTCTAGGTGCCACCTCTTCTCTGCCGCCTGACGTCATCGGGGCCTGCGCTGTTCATTGATTTATTGGGTAGTGCACACGGCACAACTTAGGTCACATGATCTCTGGAGATCGTGCCTGTGTGTAGCCCAGGCCCCAGCCCCGCAGTGTGAATAAATCATAACACACTGCAGGATGTGATCTGGAGCCTCCACTATACGCAGGCGCGATCTCTAGAGATCATGTGACATAAGTTGTCGGTCAGCGCACACGTCACATGCCCGAGAGATCAATGAACAGCGCAGTCCCCGATGACATCAGGCAGCAGAGAGGAGGTGAAGCCCGGAGCCCAGAGCGGGGACGATGGACAGCAGGCAAGGGGTTGAGTCCTGGGGAAGGAACGTACCTCCCTGACTCAATAGAGGTATGGAGGGAAATTATAAAACTCATTATTTTAGTGTCCCTGGGGATAATAGACATAAGAGCGACCTTCACAGAATGCAGCCTTAGTGCTGCTGAAGTTGGCTCTTTTAATTTAACTGGCTCTGGGAGGGGGTGACAGGTTCCCTTTAAAGTCAGCATGTTGGGTCAGCTCGGGTAATCCAGTAACCTTAGAAGAATTTGTTATTAGGTGTCTGCCAATCCATTTAAAAGTAGCATAAAGTCAGTGCAGAGACACCAATTCTAATGATGGGTTTCTATAATATCTGTTTGAGCTCTTCTAATCCTATCAGTGATAGGCTCCTGCTATGTAGTCCTCCTTAATATTCATGAGCTCTGTTTACATCAGTGACTTTTTGCCTGTGCACAGCAAGTAGACAGCAAGTCAATCAATGGCATGGACAATATTAGAAAGATTGAGAGGACTAGCAGAGCTGATAAGATGGATTATCTAAATAATATCTGATATAGAGGAGAGCGAACGGGGCACTAGACGTTACCACTGTCAGGTCCTGGACAATCTTCCAGTAATGGCGTGTTCTCAAGCGGCGGTGCACGGCCAAAGCACCAGCATTTCAACAGCAAAAAAGAAAGGGCGGCACTCACCGGAGTAGACGGGATAGTTCTTTATTCCAGAAGTTCATGGAAAGACAGGGTGCAGGGAGGGGGCACGAAGGGCCAGCGGACGGACTACGACGCCGTTTCGCGACTTGTGTCGCTTCTACGGGTCCGAATAAAGAACTATCCCGTCTACTCCGGTGAGTGCCGCCCTTTCTTTTTTGCTGTTTAAATAATATCTGAGGTCAGGGTGAGCAATTGTGGTGCCCCGCCAAGCAGGCGTCACAGAGGGGTACTGCACCCGTAAAAGAGGTGCAGTTGCTCCAGCTGCAGGTGGGCTCTAGGATGGTGGATGGTACCCATAACCAGCACTCCCACAATAGCTTACACGGTGGGAGGTTACCCGGGAGGGAATAAAATCACCTCTAGGGGGAGCAGTAGTGAGAAAGTAGGAGTTGGGAGTAAGGAGAGCTCAGAGGGTTTCGGAGCGGAAGGTCTCTCGGCTGAGGGACCAGGAGAGATGGACGAAGAAGAAAGGGCTTAAGGAAGAAAGCTTTTCCAGGCGCAGAAAGCCTAAGGGAGTGAGGAACTTGAGGAAGTTTATCCCAGACAGCTTACCGGGCACCGGAGCTCGCACCTGTGGGATACTTGAGGACCACAGAGAATCCGGAGTCCCGTGGAGTCTACAATTCTCTGGGCACCTGAGCAGACCAAAAGAGGGTACCAGGTACTGCCAAAGGAACGTGCGGCCAGCCAGCAAAGGGTTATCCGACGGGAGCAAGGGTGAGAGAAGGAAGGAGGTCGGACAGATTTCAAGTTGTCAGGCTTCACAATTTAACTGGAAACAAGGAAGGAACAGACGGGGTCAGAGTATGAAGGTACACACTGAGGGTTCCACCATACCACCTAGGATCTGCCTGCAGCCACCCGTTAAGCTACCTGTCCTCATACCATCAGGAGTGCTGAACTGTAATTTTGTGTGCGACTAATGCAAATGACAGTAAAGTACCCGGAGAAAAGTGAACTTGTGTCTGCTGCATCCTCTCTTGCTTGAACTTGCTCCCATACAGGAACGCTGCCCCAGAGGTTCAGTCCTACCTATAGAGAACTTTACCAACTCAGCCGCGATACCATCTACCTCCGGCGGACTGTGGTGGCGCTGGTGAATCATCACCAGAAACTACAGGTGGTGTCACGACAAACTGTACATAATCCCCTGTAAATATGAACCCCTTTTTTGGAAGATAGGCCCAGGACACGGGGTCAGGCACGGCCACCACACCCCATGACAACAGGAGTGTTAACCCTTGCAGCCTGACACCCGAGTACCCCAAAGCCTGGGCGCAACATATCTTTTTCTGGCATCATGAACAGGATATCGTGCCCAGTACCACCGAGTACTTTACGCCTTGAACTTGGACTTAAAACGAACATTTTCCGCCATTGCTTGGCACCAAAAATGGGTTCCCGCCATTACTGCAGGAGGACCCAAGATGGCACCGTAGCCATGTACTGAACGCCATGTGCAGGCCCTCGGGTGTGCCTCAGCCCCTAGAAGTAGGAGGGCCAAGACGGAGGCGCCAAAATGTGTGGCCGCCCAGATTGCCATCAATCAATAAGGGGGGCGGCCCACAGGAAGTTCCCCGGGAGAGGCCGCCCATAAGAAGACAAACCGGAAGAGAAGGACAGAACGACAAGGCTCCTTCGTACCCGGCAGCATGGTGGCACCCCGTTGGAGAGATATTGTACGTGAGCTTGAGGAGCAAACCCGAGCCGTGCAAGGAGACCCGGCAACGGCGTCCCTCTTAACCTTGGGGGGGATGCTGACTACTGGAGGGACCCATTTGAATGGCTTCGCCAGGAAATGGAAGAAGCCCTGGCGTGGGTGTGCCAATGGTGGAGCCCGGAGCGGACATACGAACTTCCCTCTATGAGAGCAGACCGCGAGGCGCAAGAGGCGGCAGTAGCAGAACGAGCAGTTGTAGAATACTGCGCCTCTCTACCACCCGTTGTACCACCAGTCCAGACCCGGGACACGGGAGTTCAAACGGAACCCCCGACTACACCACCGTCCCGTTCCAGCAATTGACTTCGGCTGGAGGCAGCGCGGACATCCCCTACAGAACCCAACGTCGCTGTCGAGGAGGAGTATGACGAGACTGACTCTAAGGAACCGGAGGACACAGAGAGAGCCTCGGGAGGGAGCACCCCAGAAGCTGCATGGTGGACCGTGTGGCAGCAGCAGCAGCGAGGAGCCCCCGCCATAGTGAGCTCAGCGGAGACTCGAGTAGTATCCAGAGTCCCAACCGGCAACTCACCACCCCCACAGTACCAGTCACTTCAACGTTCCCAATCAGCTTTGGACAAGAGGGACCTAGTGGCCAGACAAAGACGACAGTAAGAATGGTTCCAGAGAGAACAGGCAACCAGGCGACTTCAGGTAGAGGCCAGATCACAGCCCCCGCTTCCAAAAGAACTCTGCCGCCTAGGAACCATTATTTCCGTATACCAGGATGAAGGCTGGGGATTTCTTCGGGAACCCGGACTTAGAGATGATATATTCTTTGCCAGACGCGATGTGGAAACCTACCTGTGAAGAGGACACCCGGACCAAGAACTTTATAGAGGTGAGCAGGTCACATACGAGTGATACCCCGGCCCATTAGGCTGGTTCGCCATCAGGATTTCCCGTGTAGAGACCTTGAACAAGCAATAGACTCCCTTGTTGAGACATTGCCGTGTAAATAGTCCCTTCCAGCAACCATGCCCCTTTATATTTTTGCCTTCCCATTTTTCCCTTTTTGCAAACCTGAATAATGAGTGTGTCCCCAGTGTTTTTCTTGAATCTGAAGACTCAGAGACTCTTTATTTGAACTTTTCTTTCCCTATTTAATGATGTGTGAGAAGCGGCCCAGCGGTGATAATACACACTGGACTGTGCTGGACAATGCATTACCGCTGGGCCCGCGTAGTTAGTACCGATCCCCACTGGGCCAAGTTAGAATAATGTCTTATATGGAGGTAGTGCAACCAGACAGTTAGAACTTTGCCAACAGGTGACCCGAGGGCCGTGGGGTCTGATAATACTAGCTACTGCAATGTCCGTGTGTAAATGTGTAACATTCCAAGAAAGAGCCTCCCAGCAATGGGAAGAAAACCTAAATATTCTTAATTGTATATAGTTACCCGTTGATGTTGATGAATATAAAATGCTTTTCACTTTCCGGTAAACAGGTACAGATACTTGCGGACAAGTATATTCAATCAAGGGGCTATGTGGCACCCCGCCAAGCAGGCGTCACAGAGGGCTACTGCACCCGTAAAAGAGTTGCAGTTGCTCCAGCTGCAGGTGGACTCTAGGATAGTGGGTGGTACCCATAACCAGCACTCCCACACTAGTTTTCATGGTGGGAGGTTACCCGGGAGGGAATAAAATCACCTCTAGTGGGAGCAGTAGTGAGAAAGTAGGAGTTGGGAGTAAGGAGAGCTCAGAGGGTTTCGGAGTGGAGGGTCTCTCGGCTGAGGGACCAGGAGAGATGGACGAAGAAGAAAGGGCTTAAGGAAGAAAGCTTTTCCAGGCACAGACAGCCTAAGGGAGTGAGGAACTTGAGGAAGTTTATCCCAGACAGCTTACCGGGCACCGGAGCTCGTACCTGTGGGATACTTTAGGACCACAGAGAATCCGGAGTCCCGTGGAGTCTACAATTCTCTGGGCACCTGAGCAGACCGAAAGAGGGTACCAGGTACTGCCAAAGGAACGAGTGGCCAGCCAGCAGAGGGTTACCCGACGGGAGCAAGGATGAGAGAAGGAAGGAGGTCGGACAGATTTCAAGTTGTCAGGCTTCACAATTTAACTGGAAAGAAGGAAGGAACAGACGGGGTCAGAGCACGAAGGCACACACTGAGGGTTCCACCATACCACCTAGGATCTGCCTGCAGCCACCCGTTAAGCTACCTGTCCTCATACCATCAGGAGTGCTGAACTGTAATTTTGTGTGCGACTAATGCAAATGACAGTAAAGTACCTGGAGAAAAGTGAACTTGTGTCTGCTGCATCCTCTCTTGCTTGAATTTGCTTCCATACAGGACCGCTGCCCCAGAGGTCCAGTCCTACCTGTGGAGGACTTTACCAACTCAGTCGCGATACCATCTACCTCCGGCGGACTGTGGCGGCGCTGGTGAATCATCACCAGAAACTACAGGTGGTGTCACGACAAACTGTACATAATCCCCTGTAAATATTAACCCCTTTTTTGGAAGATAGGCCCAGGACACTGGGTCTAGCACGGCCACCACTCCCCGTGACAACAGAAGCGTTAACCCTTGCAGCCTGACACCTGAGTACCCCAAAGCCTGGGCGCAACACAATGACAGGAGGATATGGACGGTAGCAGATGAGCAAGAAAAACTGGAAGCAGTAGATGCCTGCTGGAGTGTAATTATATGCAGAAACATCAAGGAAGCATATTTGATAAGTAATCGTACAGCAGGAATATAGTTAACCACAGGAAAAATATTCGGGTATTTTTTAGCAGGGAAATGATTACCCACAGAAATAGCAAATTAGTATATGCTAATGGTTAACTTGCAGAAGGAATATGGTTAACCACAGGAATAACAGAAACGTATATGAACTCAGGTATCTTGAAGACATAATTGAGCAGAGCTCTCAATCTGCACATGTGCTGCTTCTAGTATCATTTTACTGAAGACTAGCATTGGAATCAAACTGAATATGTGTTGTTCACCCCAATATCGACAATGGTGGTTCAAAATTTCAAATTGGAGGAAGGTCAATGATTAATCAATGACCTGTCATAGATAAACAGCAGGGAAGTGGAGGGGCAAAGGAGCAGAAGAGGATCCTACCTCCAGTCCTGCCCCGATGCACAGAGCTATCAGAATAAAACTTCACAGGCTCATTAGACCCCCTTCACACTGCGTTTTTTGCTCATCGGTGTGGATCCTTGAATTTCAAGGACCACATGAACAGGCACTGATCTGTTCAAACGGATGCGAACTGATGTCCACGGATCAGTGATTTTGATGGATCCATCATCAGTTAGCAGAGATAGGACTGAGAGCAGCTGCTCCTTGCTTTTGAGCATGCTCAGTACAGCAAAACGGATCCGCTTTACGGATTGTTTTTTTTCATGTATCCGTATCCGTTGACCCCCATGTTATTTGATGCTTACAGCTACGGATCCGTGTCTGTACATTTGTGTCCGCTTTTTTCAAGGCAGCTCAAAATTGCAACAGTCTCTGATTCTGGGCACATGAAAAAAACTGACACAAACAGATCAGCGACAAAACTGACATACACGGATGCCATATAGGACCAATCCATGCCCACAGGGATACATGGGGCCAAAACTGATCAGTGGATATCAGTTTTAAAATGGATAGACACTGATCACAAAAAACGTAGTATGAAGGCATCCTTGAAGGAAAACTGTCAGGTCAAAAATACACATGTAAGGGCCCTTTCACATCAGAGGTATTTTCAAATTGCGGCAGATGCGGTGAAAAAAACGCATCTGCCGCGATTACCGCATAACCGCGACACTTGCGGCACACTTGCGGCAAGCCCCATGCAATGTCTATGGGGCTTGCGGTAAGGGTGCGGCAGGTGCGGCAAGTGCAGTTTCGGCACTTGCGGCAGGTGTGGCCGCGAAAAAAACCGCTGCTTGCAGCGTTTTTTTTTCGCGGCCGCACCTGCCGCAAGTGCCGAAACCGCACTAGCCGCACCTGCCGCACCCTTACCGCAAGCCCCATAGACATTGCATGGGGCTTGCCGCAAGTGTCACGGCTATGCGGTAATCGCGGCAGATGCGGTTTTTTCACCGCATCTGCCGCGATTTGAAAATACTGCTGATGTGAAAGGGCCCTAACTGCTATAATTTTCTTATTTCTCGCTCTAAGCTCTGTCTATTTATGTATTTCTTTTATTTACATTTCCCTCGTATCTTCTGTAAGTTTCAAATAAAGAGATTAATTTCATCAGTCAATCACATTGAGTGATCCACTTAGTTCTCTGCTGTCCCCTCCCCATAGATGAATATGCATGTCACAAGTTCACATTACTGCACAGGCCATCAGTGTGGGGGGAAAACTGTATCCTTTTCTCTGCTCTCTGTGTTTGCAGCATCACAAGAGGTCAAATACAACACAGAAACTGTCACAGCAGTGATTCCTGCTTACAGAAACAAATGGAGTCTAGATGAGGCAGATCTGTAATAGGTCTCTCCCTCCATGTCCTCAACAGAACAGACCTCCTGTAAGTGAAACCTGGCACTGTACTGTTAGCAAAAGGAGGAGGCAGGATGGAGGATAGAGCTGCTGAGAGGGAGTCCATAACTACATTACAGTTTATACAGCAGCCAGACTATTCCTGTTTACTTGTAATGGAGAGGACTAATCAAGGAGCTGCCTGCAGGGTCTGACAATGCTGATAACATGGCATCTACAAACAGTACAATTATGATTTTACATTTTTTTAAAAGGTCTGCCCAGGCACTATTCAAAGGTAATATTAATATCATACTGAAAAATGACCTGACTATGTCCCTTTAAACAACAACCAGAAACAAGCCCGGACTGGCCATAGGGCATATTGGGAGTTTTCTCGGTAGGCCGAAGGGGAATTGGGCCGTTGCGGCCGCTCTTTACCTTTTAAGAGGTCGCCTGCGGCCCCTTTAAGTCTTTCTGCGGCCGCCGGCCAGGCACAGTCAGGGAGCTGCAGAGGTGTTTCCAGTGGGGAGTTTCTGGCTCTGTCCCTGCAGCTGCTTTTTGGAGGAGGGGTATGACAGCATCTCCACTCCTCAGTAGGTAAGGTTGCTGGATGCCCGCTGACCCTGCTGTATATCCCACTGACCTGAAGCACTGTCGGCTGGTACAGGGCACCTTCTCATTCCTCTCCTTCCTGTCTGGCTTCATCTCCTGCGAAGGCAGAGCTCCTTCATCCTGGGCGGTAAGAGGAAGTATTATGCCTCCGGGCTCAGAGGTTTCTGCACAGTGAGGAGATGTCTGGTGGTTGCGGTCTCCATCCACAGGGGATTTATGGCAGCTGCTTGAACTTTCACTGCGAGGCCTCCCCGATCTGTAAGATGTCAAGCAGCTGCCTTCAATCCCATCATATCATAGCCATAGTGACTGACCGCAGAGCAGAGTCCTGCACTGGATAGATAACTGTGAACCGGGATGCAGAACACCACTGATAAGACCATGTGTCTCCCTCCTTCTCCATGTATATGTGTGTGTATATGTACTATAAATGTGTGTATGTACTGTATATGTGAGTGCATACTGGTGTGTGTGTGTGCTTATACAGTTGTGGCCAAAAGTATTGATACCCCTGCAATTCTGCCAGATAATACTCAGTTTCTTCCTGAAAATGATCACAATCACAAATTCTTTGGTATTATTATCTTCATTTAATTTGTCTTCAATGAAAAAACACAAAAAGAATTGCCCTAAAGCCAAATTGGATCTAATTCCACACCAAACATAAAAAAGGGGGTGGACAAAAGTATTGGAACTGTTAGAAAAATCATGTGATGCTTCTCTAATTTGTGTAATTAACAGCACATGTAACTTACCTGTGACACCTAACAAGTGTTGACAATAATTAAATCACACTTGCAGCCAGTTGACATGGATTAAAGTTGACGCAACCTCTGTCCTGTGTCCTTGTGTGTACCACATTCAGCATGGAGAAAAGAAAGAAGACCAAAGAACTGTCTGAGGACTTGAGAAACCAAATTGTGAGGAAGCCTGAGCAATCTCAAGGCTACAAGTCCATCTACAAAGACCTGAATGTTCCTGTGTCTACCGTGCGCAGTGTCATCAAGAGGTTTAAAGCCCATGGCACTGTGCTAAACTCCCTAGATGTGGACGGAAAAGAAAAATTGACAGGAGATTTCAACGCAAGATTGTGTGGATGGTGGATAAAGAACCTCAACTAACATCCAAACAAGTTCAAGCTGTCCTGCAGTCCGAGGGTACAACAGTGTCAACCTGTACTATCCGTCAGTATCTGAATGAAAAGGGGCTGTATAGTAGGAGACCCAGGAAGACCCCACTTCTTAACCCGAGACATAAAAAAGCCAGGCTGGAGTTTGCCAAAACTTACCTGAGAAAGCCTAAAACGTTTTGGAAGAATGTTCTCTGGTCAGATGAGACAAAAGTAAAGCTTTTTGGGCAAAGGCATCAACATAGAAGTTACAGGAGAGAAAAAGAGGCATTTAAAGAAAAGAACACGGTCCCTACAGTCAAACATGGCGGAGGTTCCCTGATGTTTTGGGGTTGCTTTGCTGCCTCTGGCACTGGACTGCTTGACCGTGTGCATGACATTATGAAGTCTGAAGACTACCAACAAATTTTGCAGCATAATGTAGGGCCTAGTGTGAGAAAGCTGGGTCTCCCTCAGAGGTCATGGGTCTTCCAGCAGGACAATGACCCAAAACACACTTCAAAAAGCACTAGAAAATGGTTTGAGAGAAAGCACTGGAGACTTCTAAGGTGGCCAGCAATGAGTTCAGACCTGAAACCCATAGAACACCTGTGGAGAGATCTAAAAATGGCAGTTTGGAGAAGGCACCCTTCAAATATCAGGGACCTGGAGCAGTTTGCCAAAGAAGAATGGTCTAAAATTCCAGCAGAGCATTGCAAGAAACTCATTGATGGTTACCGGAAGCAGTTAAGATCGCAGTTATTTTGGCTAAAAGTTGTGCAACCAAGTATTAGGCTGAGGGTGCCAATACTTTTGTCTGGCCCATTTTTGGAGTTTTGTGTGAAATGATCAATGTTTTGCTTTTTGCTTCATTCTCTTTTGTGTTTTTTCATTTAAGATAAAATAAATGAAGATAATAATACCAAAGAATTTGTGATTGCAATCATTTTCAGGAAGAAACTGAGTATTATTGCAGGGGTGTCAATACTTTTGGCCACAACTGTAAGTGATAACTTCCATATTGGGGATAATTAATTTAAACAGCAGTTAAATGCTGGAAATCAAAGTCCAATACCACCTCTGACAACAGGACAGGAAAAGTGGTACTGTGCAGTGTGTATATACAGAATACCGTAATACAGACACTGAGGATTACACCCAGTATACAGGACAGGAGAAGTGGTACTGTGCAGTGTATATATACAGAATAATACAGATACTGAGGATTACACCCAATATACAGGATAGGAGAGAAGTGTTAGTGTGCAGTGTATATATATATATATATATATATATATATATACAGAACAATACACACACTGAGGATTACACCCAGTTTACAGGACAGAAGAAGTAGCACTGTGTAGTGTATATATACAGGATAATACAGATACTGAG
The DNA here is from genome assembly GCA_033576535.1 of Allobates femoralis. Classification (NCBI taxonomy): domain Eukaryota; kingdom Metazoa; phylum Chordata; class Amphibia; order Anura; family Aromobatidae; genus Allobates; species Allobates femoralis. The sequence continues at coordinate 104,622,691 of JARQOC010000005.1, read as the reverse complement.
GATTACACCTAGTATACAGGACAGGCGAAGTGGTACTGTGCAGTGTATATATACAAAATAATACAGATACTGAGGATTACAGCCAGTATAAAGAACAGGGAGGTGGCACTGTGCCATGTATATATACAGGATAATACAGATACTGAGGATTGTACCCAGTATACAGGACAGGAGAATTACACCCAGGAGGCTGTGCTATATAGATAGGAGGCTGTGGTATATAGATAGCCAAGGCTCAGCCAGATCCTGGAGATGGGGAAAGATGAAAGGTGGCGGCAGAAAGTCCAGTGTTGGGCGCAGAGAGGAACAGAATCCATAGAGGCACCGGGAAGAACAGAGTGCGAACTCTGCCCGCAGCAAATCCTTCTGATGCTGTACATTAGAGACTGTGGGCCATATACACAACACTGACTGCTCGATGTATACACATTAAAGACTGCGGGCTGTATACACATTACAGACTGCGGGCTCTGTTCACATTAAAACTGCGGGCTGTATACACATTACAGACTGCGGGCTGTATACACATTAGAGACTCTCACTGTTCACTCTCTGTATTGCCTGCCTACCTCACTCCTGCTCGTGCCTCCTCACACAGTGCTCCAATCCAGCAGCCATGGGTCTTGTTGGGCGACCTGAGCTTAGTACCGCTACCTTCTCGGCAGATGTGTCGGGATTCATCCACAGTTCCTCTAGAACTAGTGGCCTCCGGTTCTGTGGTTGGAGCGTAGAGTCTCCACTGCACCTTCAGGGCCAGTCCCAAAGGTTCTCAACCTGCCCTTCCTCTTCACTTTAGATTTGGGCGCACGGGTGGATCGCTCACTGCATGTGCCCCTGGGGCTACCTCTGTCTCTCTGCAGTCTCCTGTCTGGGACCCCAGGACGAGCCTCATCTCCGCTCAAGTCCTACGGGTCCTTCTCCTTTCACTGACTTTGCCAACTGCCTACTTCCTGTTCTTCTTCCTTTTCTACTTCCTGACTGCTTCCCTCCTAACTTTGCACCCTCCACCTCTCTCCCCGCCATCTCACTGACTACCCGGGCCCTCCCTCTATCGGGTCCCCCCGCCGTCCCTGGGACCTGGTGTGTTAGGTGCTTTTGTGGGTGTCTGGGCCTACCATCCCATTTACTGCAAACAGGAATACCACACCTGTGGATTGGGTGCAGTACCCCTCTGTGGTGACCAGACCACAGGGGCGCCACACTTATATACAGTACATACATTGTAAGTCACCCAGTAATCTTCTTGTACGCTAATAATTTTCTTCTATTAATGGAAACCAGAGGCATCTGAGTTCACAGCAAGGTTTATTGCCTGTATACAAGGAGACAGTCACAATTCATCGCTATGCAGACAGCGGTAGGGGTGTCTGAACACTTTACAGCTAAAACTGTATATATAGTTTTAGTTTTCCTGACACAGCAAAAAAAGCTGCACCAACCAATTGTATTTCCACCTTGTTAGTTATTATTTATTTTTATTAATTATTATTATTATTATTAGTTATTAATGCATAGACACATAGGAAAGCATTATAGCCACAAGACTTACTTTTCATTTACATCAAAACCATTATCCAGTGAGTGAAGGAACCTGGAGCTCCGAGTTCTTTATAAAATCTCTATTTATTAAAAAACGGTTAAGAACAATTTTTTCAGCATGTAAAATCCAAAAGGATATAAATAAAAAATGTTATAGGGCTCATAGCTCATCCAATTTAGTGAGCTACGCATAAACACATGCTCTGTGATCTACTTTTTCTAGAAAGCAATCTATGAAGACCTCCAGAGCTATTACAGACTTAAATAGAAAACCAGAAAACCCAATAGTAAAGGGAACCATAAACCCTACATTGGGTATTACCCAATAACTGAATGCTCAAAAATTTAAAAAGCAAAACAAATGCCAAATCAAATAATAACATTATATAAAATGTAAATTTTATTGATTACCATAAACGACAGAAGTATAAATATATGTCAAATAATGAAAAATCATGAAAAAAGTTACAAAAAGTCAAAAAATATCAATCAATGTAGGGTAAGAGATAAAGACTGAAAAAGAGGGACAGTGGCTTGGACACAGAATTCATATGGTCAAGGACCGTGCCTGGGTAAAGCTACATTAGAAAACTGGTCATAGAGGAGGTTTAAACCTAAAGGTACCTTTACACGCCGCTACCAAAGGTTAGAAACCACCGGGTGTCGGAGACAATTGTATCTTGCACCGTCAAAACACCGCGAGGTAGCGACGTGTAATTCAGGTTGTTGCCACCGGTCACTGTCGACACCTGTCTTTCAGCCGTGCTCAAAAACAGGTAGGTTTAAACCCTATGGTAGCGGCGTGTAATCGAGGAACAGGAAGGTATTTCCGTCACCTAGTGAACTCCTTGGGGCGTGACACAGCCTCCGGGATACCGCGCCCCATCAGCGATCATTGGTGGAAGATCCTGCGTTACGATTGGTTGTCCCTGCATAGGGCGGCATATTTAAGGAGATGACCAGTCACACTACACAATTGCAGTAGCATCATGTATTAGCCAGCCTTCCTGCGCTGGCTGGCCAATCATGATGCTATTGCTTTGTCCAATCACCGTACGAGCGTCTCGTAATCCACAACTCTGGCACGCCTATGTGTTGTCCCTGCTGCCCCAGGTCCGCCCATATTACCTTGTGGTAGCGGCATGTAAATCAGGGAAGGTGCTCTACAGAAGGTAACCTGCAGCACCCGGCGGTGCCTCCAGGGATAGAAAAACCTACTGTGGAGCACCTTGTAGCGGCGTGTAAAGGCGGTATCAGGTACTGTTAGAAACCGTTGAAACGTGCACATGAGACACCCGGTGGTTTCTAACCTTCTGTAGCGGCGTGTAAAGGTACCTTAAGGTGTAAGTGCAATGAGGAGTATAGGTCACAAGGTGGCTCACTTAAACAACAATATTTTAAGAACCTCAAAAAATACAATTCCTAATAAACCATGAATAAAATGCTATGCTGTGTCCCTGCATCTCTCTGTGCGTCCTAACGCACGTTAACAAATGCCTTTCCCTGAAGAGGTCTGGGCCAATAGCTACTCTCCTCATGGAGATCAATCTACCTAACAGCAGTGAGGAGTCTTTTAGGTCTTTTAGCCGCAATACTCCTCTGGGAAATATGCAAATTGTGACTTCAGGAAGGAAGAAGATGAACTCTAGTGCCAACTATGGGAAGTAGCAATTGTAGGATTGCTACTTTCAATAGGTGGCACTAGAATTTGTCTACTTCCTCCCTGAAGTGACAATTTGCATATATCCCCCTGAAGAAGTATTTGTATGGTGGTAGTGAATGGTTTGAAGTGTTTCATAAGTGTCAGTAGAGCTTGAGTGTACATGGGAGAGGGGAAAAGAGAGGTGCTGAAATGGAGAAAGTGCACAGAATGTGTAAAAGGCCTGTAGATATGAAAGAAAGCAGCATCTAAAACGTATGTGAAGCAAAGAGATATGAGACATAAATAATGCATTACAACTGAACAAGATTTTTTTTACATATCTTGCATGGCTTAGGGTGCTTTCACACTGGTGTTTTTGCCCGGATCAGGCGGATCCGGCAAAAAAAACGCATCTGCCGCAAGTACCGCCTAACGGCACACTTGTGGCGAGCCCCATGCATTGTCTATGGGGCTTTCAGTAAGTGTGCAGCCGACCGGCCGCATCTGCCGCAACTGCCGAAACCACACTCGCTGCGCGTGCTGCACACTTACCGCAAGCCCCATAGACAATGCATGGGGCTTGCCGCAAGTGTGCCGTTAGGTTTTTTGGATTTTTTTTTGTCCGGATCCGTCTCTTGCTCTGTCCATCTGCCATGTTTAACTGGGGTGACACTTCAAACATATTGCACATGTGCCTCCAGCACACATAATCTTCCTGATTCAAATAATGTTTATTTAAGTTTTCACATAATCTTCCTAAGGCGGCTGTCACACGCTTCAATGTTGAGAGCGATATTGTTAGCGATCACGTGCACGTGCGATCGCTAACGATATCGCTCACATCGCTGGTGAGATGTCACACAGACAGACTCACCAGCGATGTGGAGCAGCGAGATCACTTGTAACTATGGTACACATCGGGTTACTAGGTGCCGCGCGGCGCTTAGTAACCCGACGTTTACCATAGATACCATCTCCCAGCATAGGCTGTGCCGCTGGGAGATCGTTCATCGTGGTGTCACACACCACGATGAAGCAGATTGATCAAGCGTTTATCGCTTGATATGAGCTCCGGCTCTCAAATCTGCGATCAAACAATCAAGCGATTTTACATTGTAAAATCGCTTGATTACACGCAGCGACGCACAAACGATATCGCTTAAGAGATCAAAAAGCAGATCGCTTAAGCGATATCGCTCATAAGATTGATGCGTGTGACGGCCGCCTAAGCCAGATCAGAATACTTAGGAAAATAGTGAATATATACAAATGTATGCATTTTCTAAACATAATAAATATGCATTACACAAGATCTTCTTTTCTTAATATTATACCACTAATCATATTGAGTGAAGTAATGTAAATGTCATATGCTTGTTGTGGCTGTGAAAAGGTTAAATGATTACATGCTGTTAGTTTGCAGCCAGATACTTTCCACAGAAGCACTTGCTTTTCAGCCAAGAGAGAAATCTTCATAAGCCCTTGGAAACTTTTATAGCTACAGTATGCAAAAATAATTCATTGTATAAAAGTATAGAAGTGTTTGTTGACAAATACTAAATAGATACTCAATTATTTTGCAGCAGGGGGTGAGTTGGAAGACCCTTTGGTCCAGGGCTACTACACAAAAGTCCATTCTCCTAGGGCTCATGCACAAGGTCACATTACAACTCTGCATAATTTACCAGTTGTATAATGGAGTTGTATGGAGTTAAAACATGTAGGACATGTCTATAAGGCTGGGGTCAGACAATCATATAACATGGATGACGATTGCATCAAAATGCCATGACTGGCCGCAGCTCTCCTCACCCGAGCATGAGATCTTCATGTATCTCTATGCTGCTCTAATGCTCCGATCTGGGGAGCAGTCGGCCAGTCCAGGCATTTTGATGCATTCGTCGTTCATGCAATATAAGGCCGTCTGATCCCGGCCTAAGACTGGGTCCATATAAATGTATTTTCTTAATATGGTTTGATTATACTAATCAGACTTTGATTATACTCTGATCAGATCAGATTTTCTCTAAGTGAAGTATATTACAAAAAATGTTTCTCCACCTTCTTCATTCTGTCAGTCCATGAAAATTGAACCCATAGTTTTGAATGGCCAAGTGTTATCCAATTTTTTCCCCAATTTTTCCCCAATGTGGACATTAGTGTTGTTTTTTTTTTTTTACTTCCTCTAGATCAACATGTTACGCTATGGGTTGAACTATGTGGACTTTTAAAGTCTACCTTCAACCTTAAAAACTATGAAACTATGAAATGAAGAAGATATATGTCTCATTGAATTGGTCAGAGCACAATCCTACTTTTTCATGGATAGCACTCAGACTGAATGAGCCCTAAAGGTACTGTTATGACCACTTTACACGTCCCAACATCGTTCCGATCTTATATACAACGGCGCGGGAGCGCGCATTTTTTGGGCAGAAATCCAAGATCGCATAGGAGCTGCCACACAGGGAGATATCGGCAGGCAACACAACTGCGATGTCTACGCCCGCTTGTACGGGCAACCTAGGAATGACCATTTAACATGGGAGTGAATACTGGAAGTTGCTCTCCAAGTCGGTGTTGGGCTGTCACACAGCACGATCCTGCCAGATCGTCCATCCAATATCGGGCAGTTGGAGAACCTGCTCATTTCTCCCCGATATCGTTTTAGCATCGTTCCTGCATCGAATTGGACAATTACACCATACAACGCACGAACGATATCGGGGCCAACGCACGAACCACGTGACTTATCGGAGTTGGACAACGATATCGGGACGTGTAAAGTGGCCATTACACACAGAGATATATTGCTTGCAACTCACTGGTTGCAGTGAAATCATGGACACATTGTTCGATTTTGTTGCCGTGTACAAATAGAACAATGTGTCCATGATTTCACTGCAACCAGTGAGTTGCAAGCAATATATCTCTGTGTGTACCTTAAGACTATGATCTCATTGAAGTTTGTGTGTCCAAAAACATTCTCTGTGGACACATTATTTCTAGGAGAGAACATCTATGTACCGTATTTATACATGGCACATCAATGCTTTTAAGGGTGGAAGCACACTATGCGATATGCACCTGGAGCGAAAACCGTCTCTCAGGATGGAAGCGCGTCAGCTGCTTGTGCTTGTATGGAGCACCACGCTCCTGTTCAGTGAGACAGCGGCAGTTCAGGATGAGTAATTCGAGACTCATGCACGTATCTCGCATGCATCTCACATAGTGTTTCCACTCTAATGGGAAGTACCTCCATAATGCAATATCTGATTGAGTACGGTAATATGAAACCAGAAACTAAATTTCATTTCAAATAAAGAGAAATGAGGTCAGTTTGATACATTTATTTGGACTCAAGAAACCGTTCAGAGGGAGTCAGGAAAGACAAATGGACACAAGACTAAGGCATAATGCACAGGATGAAATGATACCGAAATGAGGGGCAGGAATGTGTCTTTTAATATAAATTCAGAAATAAATTGAATATCATAATCTCCAAAGTATAGCATAAGCTCATAGAATAGGTGACAGATTTTTGTTGACATCCAAACCTTCTTGCCAGGGTTATAAGTAGGTGCCTGGCGCCTGGCATCAGGAAAAGTGTTCAGCACATAAGATGCTCAGATAAATTCCTGTGTTTTTTTTCGATTCTGAATCACATGATTGATCTTAAAAAAAAATAACTACAGGAACTTCTGTGACTTCTGGAGTTATGGAACAGAATCGGGTAACTATGCTCATACAGTCAATAATAATTGATGCATAGCGCTTAGACAGATGTTGAAAAGGTCCATATGTGCTTAAGTGCAAAATTTTAAAACTAAAGAAAAATAAAAAAAACTTTATAGCATGGATTTAAATCTCATTCCATTATTACACTTTATGCACTTAAAATATCCATCAAAGATAATTCAAATATTTCATAGAAGTGAACTGCAGCAGTGACAAGAAGAAATTCAATACTAGAAGATAGAAAGGAAAGGGGACATGGCTCGTGCCTTGCATATATCCAACATGAAGAAATAAATATAATACCACACTTTCTGATTCCCTTCAATTATCTGTTACATCACAGGGACCCCAAATGAATGTCTTTCAAGACAGAGGAGAAATACAGAAAGCTGGTATTTATTAAGCCCCTACACAACCTTGGACGTACCGGTATGTCCAAGGCCGCCTCCCTTTAATGCGGGCTCAAATACTGAACTTGCACATGCCGGGTGATCTGAACAGCTAACATGTGCAGGCAACAGATGTGGGTGGATCAACAATCCACCCGCCACTGTTAACCACTTAGATTGCGCTGTCAAAAACTGATAGCGCCTCCTAAAGAGAACTGTCCACGGAGTCTGTACCAGGGGCCGGGTTGCTCCCACCCTGTCCGGTTCCTTAACTTCCCACTGCTGTGCTGTGTGTTGGCCCTGCTGCTGCTTTAACTGATCTGCTGGCACTGTCTCTCCTCATAGGTACCCCCTTTGCTAGGCAACTTGAGTCTTTCCGTGCGCTTCTGACCCCGCCGTGTTACTTCGCTGAGGTACGGTGTAGATCTACAACCTCCACCATCCCAGTGTTTACGGTGCTGCGTGTGTCAGTCACAGTTTCGGATCCGGTATCTGGTCTGTGGGCTCCTCCGGAGCGAGTGGTGAAGTCACTCAGTCTCCCAGATGTGTTCCTCTGTTTCTTGCAGTCCTTCCCTCAGACCCTGTCTAGGCCTGGAATCGAGGAGCAGACTGTAGAGAAGCCTGAGGCAGCCTCTTTACACTAAAGTCTCTCTCTCAGTTCTCACAGGAACTGAACTAACTACTTCCTCTTGACCCAGAATTTATAAGGGAGCTGCTTTAGCTCCCTCTTCTGGCCTAGAGGTGCTAGTGCAGTGTCAGGTGTTGTGTGGGGAGTTAACCCTTTGTGTTGTTTCTGTGGCACTTTAACCCCTGGGGTGCCAGACTTGTACAGCTTTCCGCAGGATCCACACTCCCACGATACATGTGGCACAAGAAACTGAAACAAAATGGACGAAGTGCCCAAAGATCCGCGCTGCTGGAATGAAAACCCAGGATCAATGCAGTCTTGTCAAATGGTGCCTTTTATTCCAACGCATTTCGGAGACAATACCTCGCTCCTTCCTCAGGGATTAACCTAAACTGAGCAAACTTTGTACTTCTAATTATGGCTCATTCAGGTAAAAAAGATTACGTAAAGTTTAGAAGGATTCAGCAAGTCTGTTTTTAATCATGTGATGTTATAAACTTAATGGAAAACAGAAGAATTACCTGGGTAGAAAGGCAAAATTAGCAATTGAAAGTAAACAGTGCTATATAATATGATAATTGCAAGATAACAAATATTATTATTATTTTTATAAGAAATGATAAAAACTTTGATGGGAGAGCTACTTTAAAGATAATGTCCATTTTATAAATAGATGGCATGTTGCTACCGTATATATTTTTGTTTACATTTCAGTCATCAAATCCACACATAGGCAAGCACATCAAAATGGATAATAAAAAGTAACATGTAAATATAAAAAATATTTCTCTCTTCTTTAATGAAGGGACAATAGGTGTCGAAAAGGGTTAGAATCTGCTCAACTTACTTCCACAGGGAAGGTTATGTCATGTCTACTGATACTTGGCAAGATGTCTGCATGATCACATGTATTGTTTTTGGCATTGTGGCATGGCGTTAAAAATTTTTTAATTATCACAATTTTTTTTCCCTCAACATCCCTCTCAAAAAATAAAGTTCAGTCCACGGTAGCCGTCTCCACCAGCTTTCGTCCTAACCGCACATATAAATGGGGGTAGAGGTAGGAATAAACTTACATTCGTGACACCAGTTGTGATGAGCCTGATGTGGTTGGCACTGCAGGTGGTCCCTGGGACATAGGTGGTAGTAAGCAGCGCAGATGGTTAACCCTTTTCAACCAGGGCGGACTCCCAGGGAGATGATGGGGGTAGTGGTGATAGATGTAGTGGAGGAAGAAAAACAGCAGTAGTCGGTCTTTTGCTTTACCTTTTTACTGTAATTCTGTACCGAGTTCAGGGTAGTATATCCACCAACATGCATGTGGTCCAGCCAATCTGATGGGAGTGTGGTCCTTCCTGCTGATTAAGAAATGTGCCCTCCCTGCTAACTTTTCCTGAGTTTTATTGGTGCTTATAGCTTCCAGTACTCCCTTGTAGTTGTGGTGAGTTACTTTCAGACAGGCTGTAAACGCGGATCCTGTAGGTATCTGTGCCTATGGCAGTTCCCTGTAGTTAGAATTTGCAAAGGAAAGACGGTGTTCACAGACCTGCGCTGCACTGCATATACCAGAAAGGATCAGACGATGTTTATCACCAAAGCTTTTATTTCCAACGCATTTCGGAGTTAGTCCCAACTCCTTCCTCAGGGAATAGTTCACCACTGTTCCCTGAGGAAGGAGTTGGGACTAACTCTGAAACGCGTCAGAAATAAAAGCTTTGGTGATGAACATTGTGGCACCCTGGCACCTTGTTGGGCACCACAGAACTCCTTAGGGCGCAATTGGAGCTAACCGCAAAGCATCACTCACAAATAACAAACAAAACACTACAACACCTTAGAACACCTGGTTTCACCCCGAGCCTCTAGGGGGAGCCCCACTGGTCACTTTGAGCCAGTTCCCCCTATAAATAGAGTCTTGGAGGGAGAAACTTCAGAGTGTGCAGACGCTACAAGAGCTGCAGGTTGTGTACGATCTCAAGCTTATGAGACACACACCAGGCCTAGTCAGCCTAGCTACCAGTGAGAAAACCCTTGCAATTGGGGTTAGAGGAAAAGGAGAAGCACCTCTCAGGGACACCAGAGTGATCATAACTCTCTCCCTTAATAACCGGTTACTGGAACCGAAGCTGTGGAAGCTACATAGCCACTGCAGAGAACCAGCATACTTCACAGGGAGTTTAGCCCCCTGTTCACCTGTCGCACCTACCAACGAGAGCCCAGGGAAGAAGGTAGAATTATCATCACCCTTTTACAGTGCCCTCAGTGCTGACAACCAGGTGAAATCCGTTCCATTGAACACACCGCCCGGTCCGGCTGGATTCCATATCCACCCGACCTTAGCACCAGAAGTATAGAGAGAAGGAAGCCTACACAAACTGCTTGCTGTGAACCTCCAGGAGTGCTAACTTCACAAACCCGGTCTGGCGTACCTGAAAACCACCAGTAAAGGTACTAAAGAGACTTTGGTGTGTCTGTGTCTGACTCCTCGGCCTAACAGCAGCACTACCGCAGCTGCCTCACAACATCTTGCGCAGCTCCTGGCTCCGGGGACTCCCGCTCATCCTGTGGGGAGCGTTCCATCTTGCTGCCTAACATCCCCCGGAGGCCTAGCAGCGTCGGTACCGTTACCAAACACCCGCAGGTGGCGTCACGAAGACAAACTACCCCATACTGTTCAGCCATCCCCCCTATTGATCTGGACCACCGGGCCCCGCAGCCGCAGGCGCGGTTCCGTGACAAGAGGAGAGTCAACTCCTGCGACGCAAACACCCCGGTCACGGTGAATCACGGTGAGTCAAACATCGTCTGATCTTTTCTGGTATACACAGTGCAGCACAGGTCTGTGAACACTTTGCAAATTCTAACTACGTTGATTGTTTTGAGGTGTGGACCTTGCGGCAGCCTTTTTTCTCATACCTTGACGCTGGTTGTGTGATACACAACCCCCCCAGGTGAGTGGCTAGTCAGATCTAGTCCCTACACTTATAAATGATAAGACCCTATTGCGCTTCTCTTTCCCTCTTTAGTGTTTTATGGCAGTTCCCTGACCCTGTATTCTACTGAAGGTTGGGCGAACTACACTACATTGCTGGTGAGCATGAAACCCATTCAACGTTCAGTTCTGCCACAGGACCTCAAAGCCTGAGTGGCTTAGGGACTGGTCCCCTTGCTGCAGCTTGTCCCATCAGAGTAGCTCCAGCTGCCTCCTCACTAGATGACTCCTCTGCATTCTCTCTGTCCTACTACACTCTCCCATGCCTCCATCCAGATTCCTGTGACACATACTTAATCAAAGCCTCAAGTGCACAGCCTACTGGTAGGGATCAGGCAGTGTGTGTACGCTTCAGACATCCAGCAGAAAGAACACAACTCCCAACAGACACGGCAATACATAGATGTTACATACCATTCTGTGGAGGTCAAATGCAGGGGCGCCACATATACACCAACAATGTATCAATAAAAATGTCAGAAGACCTAAAATGAACATCTAAATGTAGCTACACGGTGGGGCATCCATTGTCTATTTTTTTGGTGGTCACTGCACACCCCAGTCTGACACTATCTGCTGTCATGTCTTTAGAAGTCTTCTAAAACTTTATGTGAAAAGAATAAACAGTTTATTACACTTTCTATAAAATGTTATTTATTGCTTTAGTGTCAAACTGTACATCACGTTCTCTACATTCAGCATCACTGTTCTCTGATATCAGCACAAATTTATGCACTAAGGGTTTACTCCTACATATGTTTCAAAGGGACGAAATCCAAATCAGGTCATCTACGGTCATCAACATAAAATATAGCATCATTAGCTGTTATAAAAAGATGATTCAAGGTAGAATTACTTTTTAATATCTGTAACCCTCTCATGAACTGTTATGTTTGAGATATATTTTTTTTACCAGGATTACTTAATTTCTCTCTCGGTTTCTAAGGGGGAACATTTCTCTTTGTGGAGAATCACATGCATACCGGTATAAAGAGACTTATAGGCCAAGCAATGCTCCTCTGGGAAATTAAATATGCAAATAGCCTCTTCAGAAGAGAGAGGACTTCATTTTTGTCGCCACTTATTGTTTCCAAGGGGGAGCGTTCTAGTGGAGAACGACTGCGACATGCAGATGAAAGGAAAGAAGACAGCAAAATTTGATCTTCTGCTTTGCACTAAGAGACTGAAACATAAACATGTTTCTGGTTTTGTCTTTTATCCTAAGGCTAGGTTCACATTACGTTATGCTTAAAAGGTTTCCGTTGTAATGGACAGCAAAAGTGACATTTTGCGTCATTTTATAGCGCATTTGTTTTTGATACATCAAAAATGTACGCACTACATGAGATAGATAGAATAGGATAGATAGAAAGATACATACAGTAGATGAATAGGATAGAAAGAGATAGGATAAATAGGAATATAGATGGTAGAAAAGCATTACCAGTGTCCCTGCTCTGTCTCCCTGTTCTGTCTCTGTTGTTTCTTGCTGCTTCCGGCCGATGGGTGAATATTCATGAGCTGTAATGAGCGGCACCGGAAGCAGCAGAGCAGGGAGACAGAGCAGGGACACTGGTAATGCTTTTCTACTACCTATATTCCTATCTATCCTATCTCTTTCTATCCAATACATCTTATACAAACGCAGCATAATGCAATGCTGCAGATTTGCACAAATCTGTAGCATTGCATTAGTATTGAAATGCACTAAAAAGCGCAGCAGTTAGTGTTTCCCTGTGCATTTCAACAAACTAATACTTGCTAATACATGCCTATTTTGGCATGCGTTCATATGCATTTGCGTAATACAAGTTTATGGATGCATTAATGCATCCATTACATTGCATTTGCAATGCTGTCAGACGGATGCATTTGACGCACAGCACAAACGTAATGTGAACGTAGCCTAAGTCAGGTGGAGAAAGCTCAATAAAGGGTTAATATTGACTTTTAGTATAGTTACATGCAGTATCTGGTGCTAGAGATCAATTGCTCCTCTGTCTGTAGAAGTTATTGCATGTTTCATTACATTAATTCCACAACTTTCATTTTTCTACTTGGGCCTCATTCATTCAAACATCTTTTTTTTCCAACAGACACAGATAGAACACATACAGTACCTATTATAGTCGATTAGGGCTTTTCTCCTGTCTGTATTTTTTTGTGCAAAATAAATAGAAAACAATCTGTTTTGATACTAATCACAGATCAAACTCACATATGCACATGAATGAGTCAGTGAATGGGGATGAACGAACCTGAACCCTCAAGTTCGGGTTTGTATTGGTGTTATGGCAATAAATAGTTAATAACCTACGGTATATAAGTTAATTGAAATCATTCAGAAATGTTCCAACAGCACGTTTATATGAATCCGTGCACTTTCCTCTAGTTATCTCCTCTCCTTCTTGTCCTTCTTCCTACCCTCCTCTGGAATTTCTCTCAGGATTATGTAGCAGTGCTGAAGCAGTTCTTATCAGCATGGACTGAATGTACTAATCAAGGCTGAACTGTCATGCTAACTAATACAGTTCTATAAACTATATGAATGAATGTTCTCCTCAGAATAATATGTAGATTCAGCATAATATGATGCAATCACCCCTAGAAACACCCCTAAGTAATATCCCTTTAAGGAGCCGTATAAAACTGCTAACCCCTCCTAAAATAAAGGTCTTTGGGTAGGGTCACATTGAAAACCTAGATTGCATTCACCGCATCCGGATCCGGATGCGGTGAATGCAATGCCGGTCGCACACAGTTTTTTTGAAAACTGTGTGCAGAATACCGCACTGCGGTCACCGGATGGCTCAGGATGTGTAATCCTGAGCCATCCGGTAACTGCAGAGTGTGCGGATCCCGGCTATTGACGGGACCCGCAACCGTAATAAAGAGTGAAATTGCTGACCTAAATGACTGATAGAGGTCTGTAGGGGGCTTAGACCCCCCTACAGACCGGGCTCCCACTTCCATAGTATTCTTCACCAATTTCGCACCGGGCACGGGCTCCTCGGAGCTGCGTGCTGTCAACCAAGGTGCCCCCCCCCCCCATCACTATACAGGGGTGCATAGACCCCTCTAATACAATTATGCTTACATTGATGTGTTTTACACAAAGAATAATCACAATTGCATTGTTAATTATATATTTACATGTGTCCGGAGCCAGAGTCCAGTGATTTCCAGGGGCGGGGCTGTGTGCAGCAGCCTCCGCCCGCTCCTTCTTGATGGCCGCCCCCTCTGGCCGTAATCCAGTCTTGTGAGGGCGGCCTCGTCGTTAAAGGGGCGTGGCTAACCTCGGCACATAGTTAGCCACGCCCCTTTAACGACGTGCCCGCCCTCACAAGACTGGATTACGGCCAGAGGGGGCGGCCATCAAGAAGGAGCGGGCGGAGGCTGCTGCACACAGCCCCGCCCCTGGAAATCACTGGACTCTGGCTCCGGACACATGTAAATATATAATTAACAATGCAATTGTGATTATTCTTTGTGTAAAACACATCAATGTAAGCATAATTGTATTAGAGGGGTCTATGCACCCCTGTATAGTGATGGGGGGGGGGGGGCACCTTGGTTGACATGCACGCAGCTCCGAGGAGCCCGTGCCCGGTGCGAAATTGGTGAAGAATACTATGGAAGTGGGAGCCCGGTCTGTAGGGGGGTCTAAGCCCCCCTACAGACCTCTATCAGTCATTTAGGTCAGCAATTTCACTCTTTATTACGGTTGCGGGTCCCGTCAATAGCCGGGATCCGCACACTCTGCAGTTACCGGATGGCTCAGGATTACACATCCTGAGCCATCCGGTGACCGCAGTGCGGTCCCAGAAACGCTGCGAAAACTGCTGCCTGCATGATTTTAAACGCAGGCAGCAGTGCCGGATCCGGCCACCGGATGGCTTGTGAAGCCATCCGGTGTTTTGCATCGGCTTCCATCAGGAGCGTTTCCTGGTCCGGTTTTGAGCTTTTTTAAAGCTCAAAACCGGATCAGGATTTAAAACAAAAAACGCCAATGTGACCCTAGCCTTTGTCATTAAGCTCTACTAAGCCCACCTGAAAGGTGTGGAGGGCATCCATTACACCGGATACCAAGTGTACAGTCATGGCCAAAAGTTTTGAGAATGATACAAATATTAATTTTAACAAAGTCTACTACTTCAGTTTTTCTAATGGCAATTTGCATATACTCCAGAATGTCATAAAGAGTGATCAGCTTAACAGCAATTACTAGGGGAATAGATAGGGCAATCTGTCACAAAGACAGGGATCGTCGAACAGTGTGCTGCCTACCTGGCGCTCGAGTCCGGCACATCGCTGATCGGGTTGACAGATTACTGGAAGGGGCTGGTGAGGACCCAGCGGTCATGGTGCACATTGGCACAAATGACAAAGTTAGAGGTAGGTGGAAGGTCCTTAAAGATGATTTCAGGGAATTAGGCTGCAAGCTTAAGGCAAGGACCTCCAAGGTAGTATTCTCTGAAATACTGCCTGTACCACGTGCCACACCAGAGAGGCAAAGGGAGATTAGGGAGATAAATAAGTGGCTCAGGAATTGGTGTAGGAAGGAGGGGTTTGGGTTCCTGGAGAACTGGGCCGACTTCTCTGTTGGCTACAGGTTCTATGCTAGGGACGGGCTGCACCTCAATGGGGAGGGTGCAGCTGTGCTGGGGGAGAAAATGGCTAGAAGGTTGGAGGAGTGTTTAAACTAGGGATTGGGGGGGAGGGTATTCATTGTGTAGGAGGGGAAGATAGTGTAAATAGTAACCTGGGCACAAGTAATAAAATTGGGGGGGGCATGGGGGGTGGGGTTAGAACAGTCAATATAGTAGGAAGGAATAGAGGTAAAGAGAGATGTATACAGTGGATGTACACTAATGCCAGAAGCCTCCCCAACAAAATGGAGGAATTAGAATTGATTTTGTTGGAAAATAATTATGACATGGTGGGGATTTCGGAGACTTGGCTGGACGACAGGCATGACTGGGCTGTTAATTTACAGGGCTATTGTCTGTTCAGAAATGACCGTACAAATAGGCGAGGAGGAGGTGTATGTTTATACGTAAAATCATCCTTAAAACCCATCCTGCATGATAATATAGGTGAATCTAATGGAAATGTAGAGTCCCTGTGGGTGGAGATAAAGGGAGGGGGAAAAAATAATAAATTACTGATAGGGGTTTGTTATAAGTCCCCAACAATAATGGAAGTGGAGGAGAATATCCTCATAAAGCAAATAGATGAAGCAGCGACTCAGGGAGAAGTCATTATTATGGGGGACTTCAACTACCCTGAAATACATTGGGGATCAGAAACCTGCAGTTCCAGCAAAGGTAATAAGTTTTTGTAAACTATGAGAGACAATTACCTTTCACAACTGGTTCAGGACCCAACAAGAAGGGGGGCACTGCTGGACCTAATATTAACCAACAGGCCGGACCGCATATCAAATATACGGGTTGGAGGTCACTTGGGTAATAGTGATCATAACTTAATAAGCTTTCAAGTATCCTTTACTAAGGCTGCTTTCACACAGCGTTTTTGTGCTGTCCGAGGGGATCAGACTTTTTGCTGCACCCCTCGGACAGCAACGGATCCAAACTGATGACTGCAATCGGATGCCAAATAGGCATCCGATCCCGATGTTTTGCAGCATCAGTTTGGATCCTCTCCTCCTCTCCCTGCTCCTCCTGTCACCTTTCTCCTCTGTCTCCCCTCTTTGTCCCCTCTTTCTTCCCCTCTTTGTACCCTCTTTCTCCCCCTCTTTCTCCCCTCTTTCTCCCCCTCTTTGTCCCCCTCTTTGTCCTCCTGTTGGCCCCCTCTTTGTTCTCCTGTTGGTCCCCTCTGTCTCCCCTCTTTGTCCCCTCTTTGTCCTCCTGTTGTCCCCCTCTTGGCAGAGCTTAAAAAATAAAAAAATCTTCATTCTCACCTCTCCACGACACCCGCGGTGCTTACAGCTTCTTCTTCTGATCAACAGGACCTGGCGTGATGTCACAGTCACATGACCGGTTACCGCGGTAAGCGGTCATGTGACTCAACTGTGACGTCAGGCCAGGTCCTAGAAGCACAGAGCGCTGGAGGCATCGCTGGATCGTGGGCGAGGTGAGGATAATGATTTTTTTATTTTTAACCCTTTCATTTAACTGGATATCACTTCTGCAATGTATGAATATACATTGCAGAAGTGATATTAGATGGCACACAGCGATTTTAGTGTACTGAGCATGCTCAGTACACTAAGATCAGGTCCGAGGAGACATCAGCTGTTTCCTCGGATCCTGTTTCCATAGGCCCCATGTTATTTGGCACGGATCAGGTCGGATCCAATTCGGTCCGATCTGACCCGCTGTGCCAAAAATCGCAGCAGGCTGCGATTTTGGGCACAGCAAAAAATCGGCCAGGATCGGATCCGACAAAAATCGGATGCCAATAAGGCCAAATCCGATGTGATCCGTGCCCATAGGATAACATGGGGCCAAAATCTGATCCGTGGCTGTCAGTTTTACAACGGACAGCCACGGATCACAGAAAATCGCTGTGTGAAAGCACCCTAAGACGTGTAGTAGAGGGGCTACAAGGACACTAAACTTCAGGAAGGCAAATTTCAAACGGTTGAGAGATGATCTTAGTGCAATAAACTGGGACGATGTCCTGAGACATAAAAGTACACAACACAGATGGGAGATGTTTATTAGCATCCTGAATAGGACCTGGGCACAATATATACCCTATGGGAATAAGCATGCTAGAAATAGGAGGAAACCACTATGGCTAAATAAAGCGGTAAGAGGTGCAATATGTGACAAAAAGAAAGCATTTAGGGAATTAAAGCAAGTAGGTAGTGATGAGGCATTAAATAAATACAGAAAATTAAATAACATTTGTAAAAAGCATATCAAGGCAGCAAATATTGAGACAGAGAGACTCATTGCCAGAGAAAGTAAAAAGAATCCCAAAATATGTTTTAACTACATAAATAGTAAGAAACTAAAAATTGATGGTGTTGGCCCCTTTAAAAATAGTCTGGGTGAAATGGTGGATGAGGATGAGGAAAAAGCCAATATGCTAAATTACTTTTTTTCAACAGTATTTACACAAGAAACTCCCATGACAGACAATATGATCAGTGATAACAAAAATTCTCAAATAAATGTCACCTGCTTAACCCAAGAGGAAGTACGGCATCGTCTAAAAATCACTAAAATTGACAAATCCCCGGGCCCGGATGGGATACACCCCAGAGTGCTGCAGGAATTAAGTACTGTCATAGATAGACCGTTATTTTTAATATTTAAAGATTCCATAATAACAGGGTCTGTACCACAGGACTGGCGTATAGCAAATGTGGTGCCCATATTCAAAAAGGGGACAAAAACTGAACTTGGAAATTATAGGCCAGTAAGCTTAACCTCTACTGTGGGTAAAATCCTAGAGGGTTTTCTAAGAGATGCTATACTGGAGTATCTGAAGAAAAATAACCTCATGACCCATTATCAACATGGTTTTACGAGGGACCGTTCCTGTCAAACTAATCTAATAAGCTTCTATGAAGAAGTAAGTTCTGGACTGGACCAAGGAAATGCAGTGAATGTGGTGTATATGGACTTTTCAAAAGCTTTTGATACGGTGCCACACAAAAGGTTGATACATAAAATGAGGGCAATGGGGATAGGGGAAAATATGTGTAAGTGGGTTAAGAACTGGCTTAGTGATAGGAAACAAAAGGTGGTTATTAATGGAACACACTCAGAATGGGTCACAGTTAACAGTGGGGTACCACAGGGGTCAGTGTTGGGCCCGCTTCTATTTAATATATTTATTAATGACCTTGTAGGAGGCATACAGAGTAGAATCTCAATATTTGCGGATGACACTAAACTCTGCAGGGTAATCAATACAGAGGAGGACAATTTTATATTACAGGAGGATTTATGTAAACTAGAAGCTTGGGCTGCTAAATGGCAAATGAGCTTTAATGGGGATAAATGTAAAGTCATGCACTTGGGCAGAGGAAACAAAAGGTATAATTATGTGCTTAATTGTAAAACACTGGGCAAAACTGTCACTGAAAAAGACCTGGGTGTATGGGTAGATGACAAACTCACATTTAGTGGCCAGTGTCAGGCAGCTGCTGCAAAGGCAAATAAAATAATGGGATGCATTAAAAGAGGCATAGATGCTCATGAGGAGAACATAATTTTACCTCTATACAAGTCACTAGTGCGACCACACTTAGAATACTGTGTACAATTCTGGTCTCCGGTGTATAAGAAAGACATAGCTGAACTAGAGCGGGTCCAGAGAAGAGCGACAAAAGTCATTAGAGGACTAAGGGGTCTGCAATATCAAGACAGGTTATTAAACTTGGGGTTATTTAGCTTGGAAAAACGAAGGCTTAGGGGTGATCTTATAATAATGTATAAATATATGAGGGGACAGTACAGAGACCTTTCTAATGATCTCTTTACTCTTAGGCCTGAGACTGGGACAAGGGGGCATCCTCTACATCTGGAGGAAAGAAGGTTTAATCATAATCACAGACTCGGATTCTTTACTGTAAGAGCAGTGAGACTATGGAACTCTCTGCAACATGATGTTGTAATGAGTGAGTCACTACTAACATTTAAGAAGGGCCTGGATGCCTTTCTTGAAAACTATAATATTACCAGTTATACATACTAGATTCTTTGATAGGGCGTTGATCCAGGGAACTAGTCTGATTGCCGTACCTGGAGTCAGGAAGGAATTTTTTCCCCCAATGTGGAGCTAGTGTTGCCACATGGTTTTTTTTTGCCTTCCTCTGGATCAACATGTTAGGCTATGGGTTGAACTAGATGGACTTAAAGTCTTCCTTCAACCTTAAAAACTATGGTGCTATGTTACTTGCAAAGTCAATATTTGCCTAGAAAATGAACTTTAAACCCCATAAACACATTTCAACATCATTGCAGTCCTGCCTTAAAAGGAGCAGCTAACATCGTTTTAGTGATTGTTCCATTAACACAGGTGTGGGTGTTGATGAGGACAGGGCTGGCAATCAATCAGTCATGATTAAGTAAGAATGACACCACTGGACACTTTAAAAGGAGGCTGGTGCTTGGTATCATTGTTTCTCTTCTGTTAACCATGGTTATTCCTATAACCTATGTGCCTGTAACTTCTGACTGGCTGGCTGACCGTCAGAGGTTGTGTCACAAGATCTCAATGCATCTGTCATGTACTGTAGCATTACTCCGGGATCTTGAAACTGTACGGTGTAATTAAAATTAAAGTTCCACGAGTCCAGCAAAAGTCCAGAAAAACTACAACTCCACAAAACTAACAGGGAAGCTGCAAATGTGGGCATTTCACAGGGAAGGTAGGCTGATGCTGAGTCTGAAACACACAGCACAGAAGAAGGTTTGCAGGAGAAGCACTGAACATGTGTGGAAGCTGAAGAAGGACTGCAGACACAGGAAAAGCCGGAGTGGAATGCCGTAGGAGGTTCACTTGAGGATCACAAGAAGAAGGGAGCCAGGGATTCAACGGAATACTCGAGCATGGCTATATGGTAGGCTGAGGTTTATAAAAGCAGAGAGGAGGATCACATGAAGCAGTGGACACCATTTTAATAAGGGGCAAGATACACAAATAGAAAATCCAATCTAGATGAGGCTTTCATAGAGATGCATTGATTTATGACCTCCGGCGCGCTCCATGAAAGGAGCTGCCGGCAGGTCACAAATCCCCGCAGCCTGACTGAAGCACTGCTGGAAAACGGTGTAGCGGCTGGATTGGAATGTATCAGACAGGGGGCAGAAAACTTACATTTAAAAATATATTCCAGCAGAGTAATAAATGAAAAATGTTGGAGTGTTGCTTTAATAAAAAAAAAGGTAAACTTGTGCCACAAAATGTCCAGGGATAAAATAGTTTTTGAGTGTCTGATAAGTTCCAACTATCATCTCAAAAAATAAAGGACAATAAACCCACAAATAGACATATAAAGTTCCATTCAGAGCTCATTGAGGTGTCAATTATTTGGATGATTTTGATCAGTCTGTGATCAGAGTTTGACCATTGTTTCATTAGAGTTTGGTCAATGTTTACTGGTGGGTTTACACGTCACGATATCGGCGTCCAACTCCGACCCAACTCCGACCAAAAGTCACGTGGTTCGTGAGTTGGACCCGATATCGTACCTGCGTTGTACTGTTTGAACGTACAACGCAATGTAGGAACGATGGCAAAACGATATCGGGGGTCGAATGAGCGTGCTATTCGACCGCCCGATATCGGATGCCGGTTGGAGCATGATCGTCCTGTGTGACAGCCCAACTCCGATGTGTAGGGCAACGTCATACATTGACTCCAATGTTAACTGGTCGTTCCTGCGTCGGGGGGCGTAGACATCGTACGGACGTTGCATCCCGATATCGCGCCGTGTAAACCTCCGATGCGATGCAGGGAAAAGCGCGCACAAAAAGCGCGCTCCCGCGTCGTTGGCTACAATGTCGGGCCGATATCGGGACGTGTAAACTCACCATAACAGTTTCACTCAAATGAAGAAATAAAACATTTCTCAAACAGTCCCTGAAAATGTACAGCACATGAATGTCGTCTGAATGCTGTCTGATATTTTAATGGACCCATAGATTTGCGTTGTCAAGTTCAATTAGATACTTGGTTTAATATTGGAAAAGTCTCCGTGCTTTTGCATGGACCTCATGGTCGGAGGAAAAACCAGACATGTGAACAGCCCCATAGATTATTACAGGCACGAGTACTATCCATGAAATACATGGATGATACTTGTGCAAAAAAAAAAGTGATGATTGAATGAGTTTCTTAAGGCCCCGTTACACATAGTGATATCGCTAATGAGATCGCCGCAACGCCACAAGTTTTGTGGCGTAGTAGCGACCTCGCCAGCAATATCGCTGTGTGTGACACATAGCAGCGATCGGTCCCCAGTTGGGAGATCACTGATTGTTAATGAATGGTCTGGACCATTTTTTGATCGGCGATCTCCCGCTGGGCATGCTGGATTGCTGTGTGTGTCACGGGCAACGACCAGCGATCCCCATTCTGCGGCTGAGAACCTGACGGATCTCAACGACCTTCGGGCTGACGGCGCATCGCTGGGTCATCGCTGGTAAGTCTGCTTGTGTGGCATCTCACCAGCGACCACGTAGCGACGCACCAGCGATCCGGGCCAGGTCAGATCGTTGTCGGGATCGCTGGCGCGATGCAACGTGTAACGGGGCCTTTAGGAAAGATGGCGAGAATTAACCTATTTGTAAAATAAGCTATCAACCCAAGACTTAATAGGGGTTTTCTGGTCTAATTCCACAAGTCGGCTGTCACTTTATGTGACTGCAAACTTGTGAATCCTCACATTGCACACACGTAGCGAATGGTGGACACATAGTCGCGAGTTTGCGATATGCAAACTCCCAGCCAGAATCCAACTTGATGGGCTTGTACTGAGCGAGGTTACGCCCATCTAGTCGGATTCTGGCCTGGAGTATGTATATCAATACTTATGGCCATGTGATCACTATTCCCAGTTCTGAAACCAGTAAATCCTCATAGTGTATGCGATGTGGGGATCCATATGTCTGAAGTCACTTAGAGTGACTATAGACTTGTAGATTTAGACAGGGTAAACCCTTTAACATTTTTTTAAGAGCCCTAGAATCTGGTCAAATTTACCAATTCTAATGGATATTAAAATAAAATAACAGTATAAGGCTGCTTTCACTTCAGCGGTTCCCAGTATTTGCGGCAGATTATGCAGTATGCCTGATCTGCCAGATGCCAGTACACTTGTGGCAAGACTGTGTTCGCCCTAATGCATTCCCTATGGAACTTGCAGACTTATACAGCTCTTAGGGTACCTTTACACGCCGCTACTGGAGGATGGATACAACCCGCTACTTCACGTGCACGAGCACGCTCAAACGGACCTCCTTTACACGCCGCCACAAGGTGCGCTACGCTACGCAACATCTATAGCTAGATACATCGCCGGGTGTCTCAAGTAGCCATCTGTAGCTCATCTTAGCTCATTTACACACCGCTACAACCAGCTACTATGGGCGTACCTGGTGCAGCAGGGACAGCACATAGGCGTGCTACAATTGTGGATTACGAGACGTCCGTACGCTGATAGGACAAAGCAATAATACCATGATTGGGCAGGCATCGCAGGAGGCTGATTAATACTTGACGCTCGAGCAATTGTGTAGTGTGACTCGTCAGCTCCTTAAATATGCCGCCCTGTGCGGCGACAACCAATCGCAACGCAGGAGCTTCCTCCAATGATCGCTGAAGGGGGTGCGGAAACCCGGAGCATGTGTCACGCCCCAGCTACATAGCATGGTGTAGAAACAACCCTTCTGTTCCTTCTTTACACGCCGATACAGCTCGCTACAATCGGCTTTGTAGCCATCTGTTTTCGAGCAGAGCAGTGTATCTGTTGCCGGCTGCCTCTTACCGTCTTCACACGCCGCTACTACGGGCTATATTGGCGCTACAAGCTACATTTGTATCCTGTAGCGGGTTGTATCCATCCTCCAGTAGCGGCGTGTAAAGGGCCCCTTACGGTTTGGCACTTGCGACGAGTTGAAAGACTGCCGCTAGCAGTGTTTTTTCTACATTGCTGCAAGTGCAAAACTGCTAGTGCGGCACATGTCTGCAAGTTCCATAGGGAATGCATTAGGACGAACACAGTCTTGCCACAAGTTTTCCGGCTACCGGCAGATCAGGCATACTGTATAATCTGCAGCAAATGCTGAGAGCTGCTGATGTGAAAGCAGTCTTAACAAGATAACATAGAATCATCAAATGAACAAGTGAATTTGACAGATTCAGATGAGTCATGCTCCTGGATTACAGATGCAAGTCCTCACAGAACTGTGAGTTTAAAGAGGACCTGTCACCCAACTGGTACTTTCCAAACTGAAAGCATCCCTGAATGCAGCGTGTCTGCTGCATTCAGGGAAGGGGTTCCCCATGTCTCTAGCTCCTCTGTAAGTTGTACAAAACACTTTAGAAAGTGTACAGATAAGGAGTCCAGAGGGACTTACTCAGTATGGAGTCCTCGCTGTTCCCTGGTGTCCTGCCCGCCTCCAGCCCTCTCTGTGCCGCCTCCAACTCCCTCAGTGCAGCCTGCTTTATGTGTCTCCCCTCCTCGTCTGCTCATGCTCCTCTGCATCTGAAGTCACGCAGGCGCTGATCGAGCAATGGACTGGAGCGAGTCCTAGCAGCTGAAACGTCTCCTGCCGAAGACGTCAGCTGGCAGGCTGACATGCTGCATTCAGGGGTGCTTTCAGTTTGGAAAGCATCAGGGGGGTGACAGGTCCTCTTTAAGAACCAGAACAGATGGTTCCATAGATTCACAGGAAGCAGTCAATTTCCATACCTAGAATTGCAGGTCAGGCTGAGATCTGCATATTTAAAACAGCCACACATGCACTTATAATATGATCGTCTGAAACTGGCTCAAGTACCATCTGTTAGAATTTAATCTCAAACCATATTATCTAGATTCTCAGACTGCCAAGCAGAAATTGTTCATTTACTTACCCAAGGTCTAGGAAGTCATTAGGTGGCCTTGAAAAGCAGGCTCAAAACTGAAGTACTATATAGAGGGAAAACTGTAAAAATAAAAGTGATTTTCTCATCAAGTGGTAGTTATGGAGGGTCAAGAGAGAAAATGTTAGGTCTGATTCACACATCCGTATTTAAACACGTATGTGAAGAGATGGCACTGGTGTCATTAGTGTTTTGGATAAGTGCGTCATCAGTGTACACAGTGACAGATAGAGACTGAAAGGAGTCCCTGTGTAAGAACAGTATATGGGCCCTTTGCAGTCCAATAACTCATCATAATGTACAATTTCACCTGCTTTTAAGAAAATAAGAAATGGGACCCCTTAAGCCCGTGGGTCTCTGTGTGGCTGCACAGGTTGCACCAATGATATGTCCACCCTTGAGTATACAGTCTGTCTATTCGTTTTTTAATATCAGAGTGTCATCTGTGTTTTTACAGATGAATAAATACGTAACAAAGCTTCTCCTATACATTGCAATGTTACATATGTACAGAATACAGACTGTATTCTGATGCCATCCATGTGCTGTAGATGTTTTATCAGGGATCCATAGACGTGTATTGGGCCTTCTCATCCGTGATGCTTGAAGAAAAATACACGTTTCTAAAGGTACTGTTACATGGCACGAAACAAAACAAAATTGCAAGTGCGTCGTTGCATGTGACAGCATGATATGACAGCGATAAATCGTTGGATCCGGAGTTGACAGGTTTATGAACATGTAAAACCTGATGATGTCAACTCAATCAATTTGCCGTATCGTTGTGTGTGACACCGCGATAACGATGTCTTGACGACTTTGCCCATTCACAGCAATGAGCAGGGTTCGTTCGCTGGGTTGTGCAAACGATATCTGCTCACTCATTGGTGAGTCATCCAAGATATGTAGACGTGTGACATCTCACCAACGATGTCAAAACGATGTCGGACACTACCACGTGCCCATGAGATCATTGCCGACATCGTTCAAACATCGTGCCGTGTAAGAGTTTTGCATGGGCGTGAAAACTCAGATATGTAAATACCACCATAGATTATAATAGGTACCTGTTGTGCCTGTGAAAAAAACAGATACATGTGTGCAAAATGGATGTCTGAATGTGGTTCTTTAGGGGCTACTGTATGTTTTCAGCATCGGTGTGTTTAGCGCAATCTTGAAAATAGACTTCAAGATTTGTGCATACTTTTGTTGTTTACTAGTGATGAGCGAGCATGCTCGCCACTACTCGGTACTCGCACGAGTATCACTGTACTCGGGCTACTCGCGATACTCTTGCTGTGCTCGTGGTCGTCATCTCTGCATGTTGGCGCTCTTTTGAGAGCCAGCCCACGTGCAGGGATTGGCTGGCAGACCACTGCAATGCCACAGCCCTGTTAGTTGTGGCATAGCAGTGATTGGCCGCCCTGCACAGCCTTTATAACTCCCGGCGCTCTGTGCTCGGCACACAGCCATCCAGACAGTCAGTGTAGGGAGAGTGTCTGCTGCTGCTTAGGGACAGATTTGCGGCTCTTACAGGTAGATCCGGAGCAGGGCTGCAAACTGCTGCTGACCACAACAGTCCTTCTCAGGACTAATCTAGGAGGATATAGGCAGGGTGATCCAGATCGGAGTCCAAGCTTTCCAGTGACCAGAACAGTCCTTCTCAGGACTAATCTAGGAGGATATAGGCAGGGTGATACAGATCGGAATCCAAGCTTTTCTGTGACCATTAGACTCACCACACTCTTGTACTTACTACCTTAATACAGGTTCGGGACTAAAATCCTCTCCTGAAACCATTACAGTCACCAGACTGGTGTACGTACTACCTTAATACAGGTTAGGGACTAAAATCCTCTCCTGAAACCATTACAGTCACCAGACTGTTGTACGTCATACCTTGATACAGGTTAGGGACTAAAATCCTCTCCTGAAACCATTACAGTCACCAGACTGGTGTACGTACTACCTTAATACAGGTTAGGGACTAAAATCCTCTCCTGACACCATTACAGTCACCAGACTGGTGTACGTACTACCTTGATACAGGTTAGGGACTAAATCCTTCCTGAACCATTACAGTCACCAAGGTGTAACGTCATACCGTGATACAGGTTAGGGACTAAATCCTCTCCTGAAAACATTACAGTCACCAGACTGGTGTACGTCATACCTTGATACAGGTTAGGGACTAAAATCCTCTCCTGAAACCATTACAGTCACCAGACTGGTGTACGTACACCTTAATACAGGTTAGGGACTAAAATCCTCTCCTGACACCATTACAGTCACCAGACTGTTGTACGTCATACCTTGATAACAGGTTAGGGACTAAAATCCTCTCCTGAACCATTACAGTAACCAGACTGTTGTACGTACTACCTTAATACAGGTTAGGGACTAAAATCCTCACCTGACACCATTACAGTCACCAGACTGGTGTACGTACTACCTTAATACAGGTTAGGGACTAAAATCCTCACCTGACACCATTACAGTCACCAGACTGTTGTGCGTCATACCTTGATACAGGTTAGGGACTAAAATCCTCTCCTGAAACCATTACAGTCACCAGACTGTTGTACGTCATACCTTGATACAGGTTAGGGACTAAAATCCTCTCCTGAAACCATTACAGTCACCAGACTGGTTTTACGTACTACCTTATACAGGTTAGGGACTAAAATCCTCTCCTGACACCATTACAGTAACCAGACTGGTGTACGTACTACCTTAATACAGGTTAGGGACTAAAATCCTCTCCTGAAACCATTACAGTCACCAGACTGGTGTACGTACTACCTTGATACAGGTTAGGGACTAAAATCCTCTCCTGAAACCATTACAGTCACCAGACTGGTGTACGTACATACCGTGATACAGGTTAGGGACTAAAATCCTCTCCTGAAAACATTACAGTCACCAGACTGGTGTACGTCATACCTTGATACAGGTTAGGGACTAAAATCCTCTCCTGAAACCATTACAGTCACCAGACTGGTGTACGTACGACCTTAATACAGGTTAGGGACTAAAATCCTCTCCTGACACCATTACAGTCACCAGACTGGTGTACGTACTACCTTAATACAGGTTAGGGACTAAAATCCTCTCCTGACACCATTACAGTCACCAGACTGTTGTGCGTCATACCTTGATACAGGTTAGGGACTAAAATCCTCTCCTGAAACCATTACAGTCACCAGACTGTTGTACGTCATACCTTGATACAGGTTAGGGAACTAAAATCCTAATCTCTTGTGATCTGAACAGTCACCAGACTGGTGTACGTCATACCTTGATACAGGTTAGGGACTAAAATCCTCTCCTGAAACCATTACAGTCACCAGACTGTTGTACATCATACCTTGATACAGGTTAGGGAACTAAAATCCTAATCTCTTGTGAGCTGAACAGTCACCACACTGGTGTATGTCATACCTTGATACAGGTTAGGGACTAAAATCCTCTCCTGAAAACATTACAGTCACCACACTGTTGTACGTCATACCTTGATACAGGTTAGGGAACTAAAATCCTAATCTCTTGTGATCTGAGCAGTCACCAGACTGGTGTACGTACTACCTTAATACAGGTTAGGGACTAAAATCCTCTCCTGACACCATTACAGTCACCAGACTGGTGTACGTCATACCTTGATACAGGTTAGGGAACTAAAATCCTAATCTCTTGTGATCTGAACAGTCACCAGACTGGTGTACGTCATACCTTGATACAGGTTAGGGACTAAAATCCTCTCCTGAAACCATTACAGTCACCAGACTGGTGTACGTCATACCTTGATACAGGTTAGGGAACTAAAATCCTAATCTCTTGTGATCTGAACAGTCACCAGACTGGTGTACACATAGGGGATTATCCACAGCACCTCATGGAAAAGGAATCCTTTGGGTTCCACATATTTGGGCGCTACGTCCAGGCCAGGGAGATCCACCCAGCGATACCAACACTTATATAAATAGAAGAACAGCGCCTCACCAGCTGGTAGCTTAACTCTTCAAACTTTTATTCCATCCACCACGGCACAACGTTTCGGTTACAAAACCTTTTTCAAGTGCACTTGAAAAAGGTTTTGTAACCGAAACGTTGTGCCGTGGTGGATGGAATAAAAGTTTGAAGAGTTAAGCTACCAGCTGGTGAGGCGCTGTTCTTCTATTTATATACCAGACTGGTGTACGTCATACCTTGATACAGGTTAGGGAACTAAAATCCTAATCTCTTGTGATCTCAACAGTCAACAGACTGGTGTACGTCATACCTTGATACAGGTTAGGGAACTAAAATCCTAATCTCCTGTGACCTCTACAGTCACCAGACAGTTGTCGCTCTATACAGGCAAAATGCGCAAGGGCGTTGGCAAGGAACAAGGAAGTGGACGTGATGGTGGTGCAGGCAGAGGCCGAGGTCGTGTGCAAGCACTAATTTCGCAACAACAAAGGGCCACATCTCCTTCCTCGCACGTCCTGTCCCAAATTCTTGGGGCCCGCAGCAGTACACCACTGTTGAACCAAGACCAGTGTCAACAGGTTGTTACTTGGATAGCGGATAATGCTTCAAGTCAGATGGGCACCTCCACAAACACCCTGTCTTCCACACGGTCAACTGTCAGTAGCCGTGATACTGCACCGCACATTTCCCAACCTGATCCTCCTTCGTACCACCTGGCCGAGTACACGTCCACGGACATTACTGATCCCACACTAGGACACTCGGAAGAGCTGTTCACGTATCCATTCGCAGAATCTGGCCTGTCGCCACCTCCTCTTGAAGTGGGTGATGAGGAGATGGTATGTACAGATGCCCAAATATTTGAGCAGCCACGTTCTGACGAACGGAACGTTGTCAAAGTGTCTCAACAAGGGGTGGACGATGATGAGACACAATTGCCAGGAAGTCAGGAGGAGGATCAGGGTGCGGAAGAGGAAGACGACGTGGTGGATGATCCAGTAGCTGACCCAACATGGCAGGAGGATATGCAGAGCGAGGACAGCAGTGCACAGGGGGAGGGAGGCGTAGCATCCCAACAGGCAGTACGAAGCAGGGTTGCGTCCGCAGGCAGAAGGCAGGCAACCGTTCCCCAGAACAACAACACGACTCAAGGTGCCTGTGCAAACGTTCGGTCTTCCCGAGTCTGGGAGTTTTTTAAGTTGGCTCCAGAAGACTCTAAAAAGGCCATTTGCCACACCTGCCATGCCAGTATCAGCAGGGGTACGAAAACTAGCAGCCTGACCACCACCAGCATGATCAGGCACATGTCAGCCAAGCACCCGACTTTGTGGGAAGTACAACAGAGTCGAGGAGCGGTGCTTGCTGATGTCACTGCTACGTCTTCGCCTGTTGTGCGTGCGAGCCAATCCCCTGTCCATGCTGGCCGCGAACAAGCCTCCGGCCCTGCACCTGAAGTTGCCCACGCACAAATTACACCACCATCAAGCACGTCCTTGTCCCAGTGCAGCGTTCAATTATCCATTCAGCAAACATTTGAACGCAGGCGAAAATACGCTGCCAACGCCCCACATGCCACAGTCCTGAATGATCACATTTCGCGACTCATAGTGCTAGAAATGTTGCCTTTCCGGCTGGTGGAGACGGACGCATTCCGCGACCTGATGGCGCTGCTGTCCCACGTTACTCGGTCCCCAGCCGCCACTATTTCTCCAGATGTGCCGTCCTCGCATTGCATAACCACGTGTCCAATAGTGATGGGCGAATCCTAAATTACTCGGAATCGCTTGACTCTAGCGAGTCCGAGCCCAGGACTCGCTACTCGTTGCGAGTCTAGCGAGTCCAATGTTAATGAATGGGGAAGCGAGTAATAGCGAGTAGTGTGAGATTTACAAATCGCAGATGTGTCTCGGAAGCTTCAGCCTGAAGCAATCCTAGATTTGTCATTTATTTGCATTGGACTCGTTTACTTTGGAAGTAATCGCTGGGAAACTCGCACAGATAAGAGAAGAGTCCTGTCTGCTCTGTGCAGCTCCAGGGTCCTAGAGCCCGCCTGCTGCCTGATGTAGCAGTGCTGAGATTGTTCTCAGTCTGCTCATTCCCTGTGTACAGACATGAATGTCTGTGCACAGAGATGATGTAGCAGTGCTGAGATTGTTCTCAGTCTGCTCATTCCCTGTGCATAGACATCTATATCTATACACAGGGGATGTAGCAGAGAGGACATCGCGTTTTGGACTGCGTCGGACGGAAGAGGATTTTTTTAATTAAAGATGGAGTCCCTAATGGCTTTTTTTTTTATTTCTAATAAAAAAATTTCTGTGTTGTGTTTTTTTTAAAACAATTTAATAGAAATTCATGGCGGTCATGTCTAATATTGGCGTGACCGCCATAAATTTTGGGCTTAGGGCCAGCTGATAATACAAAGCTGGCCCTAACCTCTATTACCCAGCGTGCCACCGCCACCAGGGCCGCTGGAAGAGCGGGGTTCAGCGCCAGAGGATGGCGCTTCAATGAACGCGCCATCTTCTGGGGCGGCTGCGGGCTGCAATTTGCAGCGGGGGGTGCCCAGAAAGCTTGGGCATCCCTGCGCTGCGGATTCCAGCCCCCAGCTGCTTAGCTGTACCTGGCTAGACATAGAAATTGCGCGGAGCCCCACGCATTTTTTTGACTCCGAGACGACTCCGACTCCGAGGCGACTCCGACTCTGAGGCGACTCCGACTCTGAGACTCCGACTCTGAGACTCCGACTCTGAGGAGACTCCGACTCCGAGACTCTGACTCTGAGCCTCTGACTCTTAAATTCATTAAATAATAAAAAAAAAAATGCGTGGGGCTCCGCGCAATTTCTATGTCTAGCCAGGTACAGCTAAGCAGCTGGGGGCTGGAATCCGCAGCGCAGGGATGCCCAAGCTTTCTGGGCACCCCCCGCTGCAAATTGCAGCCCGCAGCCGCCCCAGAAAATGGCGCGTTCATTGAAGCGCCATCCTCTGGCGCTGAACCCCGCTCTTCCAGCGGCCCTGGTGGCAGTGGCACGCTGGGTAATAAAGGGGTTAATACCAGCTTTGTTATACAAGCTGGTATTAAGCACGAGATTCTTAATGTCAGGCCAGGTTTGACCCGGCCACTAAGGACCTCCAATAAAGAGTTAAAAAAACACAACACAGAGAAAAAATTTTATTTGAAATAAAAAAAAAGAGCCATTAGGGACTCCATCTTTAATTAAAAAAATCCTCTTCCGTCCGACGCAGTCCAAAACGCGATGTCCTCTCTGCTACATCCCCTGTGCATAAATATAGATGTCTATGCACAGGGAATGAGCAGACTGAGAACAATCTCAGCACTGCTACATCAGGCAGCAGGCGGGCTCTAGGACCCTGGAGCTGCACAGAGAAGACAGCTGGACTCAGCTCGCAAAGAAACAGCAGTTACTTTGCGAGTTTCCCTGCTATCACTGGCACAGTAGCCGAGTCTAATGCAAACAATGGCAATCCTAGTTTTGTCAGCGTTTCTGACAAAACTAGGATTGATATTGATTTGCATTGGACTCGTGCGAGTAATCACTGGGAAACTCGCAGAGTACCGAGTCCTGCGAGTCCCTTACTACTCGCCGAGTAACGAGTCCTAGCGAGTAGATTCGCCCATCCCTAGTGTCCAACAGCATCACACGTGCCCTGAACAATGCTGTTTCAGCCAAAGTCCACCTAACAACAGACACGTGGACAAGTGCTTGTGGGCAAGGCCGCTACATCTCCTTGACGGCACACTGGATTAATATTGTGGAGGCTGGGACCCAGTCTGAGCGAGGGACGGAACACGTCCTTCCCACACCAAGGATAGCAGGCCCTACCTCTATCAGGGTTTCACCGACACTCTACAGCTCCGGAATGTCATGCTCCTCAGCCTCCTCCTCCTGCGCATCCTCATCCACTGTACCCTCCACACCAGTCCCAAGCTGGAAGCACTGCAGCACTGCCTCTGCAAAGCGGCAACAGGTTGTGCTGAAGCTAGTCTGCATAAGTGACAAACCCCACAATGCAGAACAGGTGTGGACAGCTCTGAAACAGCAGGCAGATCACTGGCTCACACCTCTGAACCTAAAGCCAGGAAAGGTCGTGTGTGACAATGGCCAGAACCTGGTGGCAGCTTTGAGGCGAGGCCAGCTGACGCATGTTCCATGCGTGGCCCATGTGCTCAACCTGGTGGTTCAGAGGTTTGTGACGTCATACCCAGAGGTGTCTGACCTGCTGGTAAAAGTTCGGTGTCCGTCTGCACATTTTCGCAAGTCACCTGCTGCTTCAGCCGGCCTTGCCGGCTTTCAGCGCTGTTTGCATCTTCCGGCCCACAGACTGGTGTGTGATGTCCCCACGCGTTGGAATTCAACTCTGCACATGTTGGTCAGGATATGTGAGCAGAAGGGCAGTTGTGGACTACCTGCATCACCTAAGCCGTCGGGAAATGGGTCAAACTCCACACATAACACCTGAGGAGTGGAGATGGATGTCGGACCTATGCACCGTCCTCCAAAACTTTGAGGACTCCACCAAGATGGTGAGCGGCGATGACGCCATTATTAGCGTCACCATACCACTACTCTGCCTTCTAAAACGGTCTCTGCTGAAAAACAAA
Organism: Allobates femoralis; assembly: GCA_033576535.1. Classification (NCBI taxonomy): domain Eukaryota; kingdom Metazoa; phylum Chordata; class Amphibia; order Anura; family Aromobatidae; genus Allobates; species Allobates femoralis. Next base: position 104,589,596 of record JARQOC010000005.1, on the reverse strand, counting down.
GAGGATGCATTGCAGGCCGAGCGCAATGACTTTGAGCAAGAAACAGTAGTGGGTGTGGGTGAAAACACACAGCCCAGCCTCATCTCATCACAACGTGCAGTGGAGGACTATGACGAGGAGGAGGAGGATGAAGACATGGAGCAACTCTCTGGCCAAATTGAGGATATGACATGCACACCACTCATACCCTCGATTCAGCGTGGCTGGCCAGAGGACAGGGGAGATGAGGAGGAGGAGGAGGACAGCATGTTCAGTCATCGTGTTGGTCTGGATACTGAAGTGATGGCTGTTAAGAGTCTGGCGCACATGGCTGACTTTATGGTAAGCTGCCTGGCTCGTGACCCTTCGCGTTCAGAACATCTTGGCCGACAATCAGTACTGGTTGGCAACACTGTTAGACCCACGCTACAAGGAGAACTTTATGTCTATGTCTCTCATTCCTGAGGCGGAGAGGTCAGCCAAAATGCAGCAGTTCCACAGGGCCATAGTCACGGAAGTAGTCAAATCATTCCCCTCACAAAACGCTAGCAGCATAGGTCAGGATTCGGTGGACAACCAAGGCGTACGGCCGAGAGGGGCACAAGTCCAATCCGCCAGAGGTAGGGGAACTGTCTTTATGATGTGGGACAGTTTTCTCAGCCCCTCACGTACCACAGCCCCTGAGGTGCGGGGTAGTGCCACCAGAAATGCTAAGTTTGGGCAGATGCTGAAGAAGTACCTTGCAGATCGAACAACTGTACTGCGAGATTCCTCTGTGCCTTTCAATTATTGGGTCTCCAAGCTGGACACGTGGCATGAATTGGCTCTCTACGCCTTGGAAGTCCTGGCCTGCCCTGCCGCTAGCGTTTTATCAGAGCGTGTTTTCAGTGCTGCAGGTGGAATCATCACCGATAAATGCACCCGCCTGTCAACTGAAAATGCTGACAGGCTGACTCTGATCAAGATGAACAAGGGTTGGATTGGGCCAGACTTCACCACACCACCAGCAAATGACAACTGAATTAAAATTTTGTTATGTGAATTTGCCATGTACCTCCACTCACCCATGGGTACACACTTCAGGACTTTGGCTAATCGCTGGACTGCTCCTCCTTCTCCTCATGTGACACCATGATGACTGTTACAATAGTTAGGCTGTTGTTTGAGGTATACCCGCAGTGGTAAATTTTTTCGCCCATTCTTTTAGAATGGGCATTACAACGACAGGAGACCCGCTCCTTTTCAATGGGAAAAATGTTTTGAGGCCCTCCTGCACGTCTCTATCCAGGGACAATGTGGAGCCTCCCAATTTTTGGCTGCCCTGGCCAAAGGGCTAGGCTACAATACACCCACTTGAGGGTTACAGGCCCTACTACATGTCTGTATGCATGGGTCATTGTTGAACCTCCCAATTTTTGGCTGCCCTGGCCAAAGGGCTAGGCTACAATACACCCACTTGAGGGTTACAGGCCCTACTACATGTCTGTATGCATGGGTCATTTTTGAACCTTCCAATTTTTGGCTGCCCTGGCCAAAGGGCTATACTACAATACACCCAGTTCTTGTTTACAGGCCCTCCTGCACGTCTCTATCCAGGGACAATGAGGAGCCTCCCACTTTTTGGCTGCCCTGACCAAAGGGCTATACTACAATACACCCACTTGAGGGTTACAGGCCCTACTGTATGTCTGTATGCATGGGTCATTGTTGAACCTCCCAATTTTTGGCTGCCCTGGCCAAAGGGCTATACTACAATACACCCACTTGAGGGTTACAGGCCCTACTACATGTCTGTATGCATGGGTCATTGTTGCACCTTCCAATTTTTGGCTGCCCTGGCCAAAGGGCTATACTACAATACACCCAGTTCTTCTTTACAGGCCCTCCTGCACGTCTCTATCCAGGGACAATGTGGAGCCTCCCAATTTTTGGCTGCCCTGGCCAAAAGGCTATACTACAATACACCCACTTGAGGGTTACAAGCCCTACTACATGTCTGTATGCATGGGTCATTGTTGAACCTCCCAATTTTTGGCTGCCCTGGTCAAAGGGCTATACTACAATACACCCAGTTCTTGTTTGCAGGCCCTCATGCACGTCTGTATCCAGGGGCATTGTTGAACCTCCCAATTTTGGACTGCCCTGGCAAAGGAAGATACTAAAATAGACCCAGTTCCTCAAAATGGGCACATTATTTCAAGGCAGGGCTTCATGTTCGTCTCTTCTCAGGGACATCGGAGTGCCACACAATGTTTTCACATAAAATCTTTCATGTAATCACAAAAAGTAACATACACCAGCTGTATCTCACTATTGGGTATGTGCCCTTAACATTTCCACCCTAAATATTCATTTTGGTGTCATTTTGGAAGGTTTTCTGGAGACTCCGTTAAATTGGCGTAAAACTCGGACTAGATTGTTCACAGCTGTGACTTTTGAGTGATAAATGCTTCCAGGGGTCTTCCCCATGCTGTTGCCATGTCATTTCAGCACTCTTCTGAGACTTTTGTGACATTTTTAGGGTTTTTCCATGCTGCCGGCAGTCATTTTCATAAAAATACTCGGGTCTCCCATAGGATAACATTGGGCTCGCTACTCGGGCCGAGTACACGAGTATCTCGGGATGCTCGGCCCGAGCTTCGAGCACCCGAGCATTTTAGTACTCGCTCATCACTATTGTTTACACCCAGTCACATCATGCCTAAACTTGACCACAATTTGGGGACATAAGACTGATAGATACACTATGAGGTGTGGATTAAGTCTGAATAAAAACGTGTGATAAGGCCGCTAGGAGATGTCAAATGGAGTAAGAAATAGATATTTTTCAGAAGGGTAATTATTAAAGAGGTTGTCCTACTTGGACAACTTCTTCTCAATTGCAAATTCTCCTTATGTACCTTTAAACAGCCTGCACTCACAAGAGTTGCAGGCGCCGTACCAGTGATGCCTGCACCAAGTTTCCCGGGGTTCTTGTAATGTGTTAGCTTATTGAGTCCTGCATCTAATCAGAAGCTATGGCTAAGTTCACACGTAGCGTATTTATGCAGTGCTTTTTAGCCCTGCATAAATACAGTGAAAAGCAGCGCTGTAACACATTCAAGCAATAGGAATGGCTTTTGATGAAATCCGTTCATATGGTTCGTCATTTTGCCAATGCGCTGCACGTCAATTGTTTGCGCCTTTTTCGGTGAGCTTTTTACTCACCTCGCCATGTTCCCCCAGTGATTGCTTCTCTTGCCGGCATCGTAGGACTTTGTGCAGGACCTTAGACAGCACCATGTGACTGGGCGGGGGATCAGAAGGCACAGCCGGGGGTCAGCAAGTGAGCACGGCGAGGTAAGTAAAGCGCAAGAAGAAAGCTCAGGCCGTTCACACACAGAACGCTGTGTTCTGTGAAGATCCGTTCATGGTGCAGTTTTGCACAAAAAACGGATACTCACAAATACGCTGTGTGTGAACATAGCCTACTTTCTTTGGACAAAGGTGTCATCATCCAGGAGAAGTGAGAGCTGCTATTGCTCTCTGCCATCCTGCAGATGTCAGATATGTCTGAGGAATATGTTGGGGCTATAAAAAATATATTTTTAGTATTTTATTAGTATTATTATTAGTATTATAATAAAATTCACGTGGCTTCAATCAAGACATCTCTGAATCCCTGGTAAGTTTAAGGGATGGCGATAATCAGCTTTCACTTACTGAACACGTACACAGAAGAGCTGGAAAACCTATTGAAATAAATTTATTACACATGTAATATCATTTATATGGCAGAAAGAAATTCCATCATCCTAAAAGTCTTATGTTGACACCAAAAGCTTTAGAACACAGGATCACACTGAGCCGAGAGTTTCATATTCAGAACATTATGCAATCCCTTTGAATACAGTACGTCTATTTGTGCAGAGAAATTCCACATACTTTTAACGGCCGTCCCCAGCACTTCTTGGACTCAGTGACTCGTGCCGTTTTCCAGGAAATAATACGCTATACTCCATAAAGTGAAGTTATATAACTTATTGGCATCTGCGCTTTTGGTATAATTTATTATATCTTCTTTACATTTTGAATAAGGAATGATTTTGTGTGTATAAATATAATAAATTATACCAAGATTGACGAAGCCAACAAACTATAGAACTTAACTTCATTTTTTCTTCTTTCTTTCTTTTCTTTCTTTCTCTTTCTTTCTTTCTTTCTTTCTTTCTTTCTTTCTTTCTTTCTTTCTTTTCTTTCTTTCTTTCTTTCTTTCTTTCTTTCTTTCTTTCTTTCTTTCTTCAAAAATAAGTACACCCTCTTAAAAAGTAACCTTTAATCAATATCTCACTGAAAACAAGAACAATTTCCAAAATTTTTACAAGAGTTTCATAAAATATTTTTTATTTTTTAACCCATAACATGACAGTAACGTTAATAATATAACTTTCATTAAAAATTTCTCATTTTTACTCAAATTAGTTGATGCAGTAATAAGTACACCGCACATAAAAAAAGTACTATATCTAGTATTTTCTATGACCTCCATGATTTTTGAGGACAGCATCAAGGCTTCTAGGCATAGAATTACCGTATATACTCGCGTATAAGCCGAGTTTTTCAGCCCAAAAATTGGGCTGAAAAGTTCCCCCCTCGGCTTATACGCGAGTTACTATACGGGCGCCCCCCCCAGAGGTATACAGGCCCCCCATCAGTATCCAGGGCCCCCCCATGCTCCAGAAACCTGTAAAGAAAGATGATTATACTTATCACTGTCCCGCTGCCATCCCCGCCGCTGCCATCACGATCCTCCGTCTTCATCCAGCGTCTTCCAGCTTCCTGTGGTCGCAGGCAATGACATCATTGTCGGCGCCGAACACAGGAAGCCGGAAGACGCTGAATGAAGATGGAGGATCGTGATGGCAGCGGCGGGGACGGCAGCGGGACAGTGATAAGTATAATCATCTTACTTTACAGGTTTCCGGAGCATGGGGGGGCCCTGGATACTGATGGGGGGCCTGTATACCTCGGGCTGCTGCTATATATAACCCTGGGGCTGCTGCTGCTGTATATATTCCTGGGGCTGCTGCTGCTGTATACACCCCTGGGGCTGCTGCTGCTGTATATACCCCTGGGGCTGCTGCTGCTGCTGCTGTATATAACCCTGGGGCTGCTGCTGTATATACCCCTGGGAAGGCTGCTGTAACACTGCTGGGGCCTGTATATACCACTGGGGAGGCTGCTGTATACCACACTGTTGGGGGCTGTATAATACCACTGGGGAGGCCTGTATACCACTGGGAGGGCCTGTATACCACACTGCTGGGGGCTGTATACCTGTGCTGGGGTCCACCCTCGGCTTATACACGAGTCAATAGGTTTTCCCAGATTTTGGGGGCAAAAGTAGGGGGGTCGGCTTATACACGGGTCGGCTTATACACGAGTATATACGGTATCTAGTTGTCAACATATTGCAACTTTTGCCTTTTTCCATTCTTCAAGAACGTCCTCTTTTACAGCCTGGATGCTGGATGAAGAAGACTTGTCTCTTCAGAATTCCCCTTAAGTGGTTGATTAGGTCTCAGATCAGGAGACATATTGACATCGAATCACTTTCACCTATTCTTCTTCAGAAACGCAACATTGGCCTGATATGTGTGTTTTGGATAATTGTCATATTAGAAAAATGCATGTCTACCAAGAACAGGGAGTGATGGTACCATGTTTTCTTTCAATATAGAGCAGTACATCTGTGATTTTATGATAACATCAATATAATGAAGCTCCCTGACAACAAGAGCACTCTTGCAGCACCACATAGGGATTAATCTTTTTTGCAATCAATGGTCCACATTTGTGGAAGTATTTTGTTGTACGATACCCTATAGAAAATGTTTATTCTGAAAGGAAACTCAAGATTTTCTGACAAATCTGTTGGGGTATACACACTAAAAACTGCAACTGTCGCTGCCAGTTCCTGTACAGACTAAAGTTCCCATCGCCACAGTCCCTCATGGTTCTCGCATGACTTGGGATAGCACTGACCACAGACAATACAATATCAACTTGAACCTATCTGCCTGATTGGCCATTGAGTGTTTCACGTTCACTCTAAAGAACCAAGGAGCACAGCAGAGTTCAATTAACCTACAGAAGGAAAGATGCATTTGAAGAGAAATCGAAGCACTTGTTGGTCCTTTTGCCTTCACTCTGCAGTCCAGCTCACCCCAAAGCATCTCGACTGGGTTCAGATCTGGTGACTGTGGAGGCCAGGTCATCTGGCGTAGCACCCCATCACCATCACACCTCCTCCTCCATGCTTCACAGTGGGAACCAGTCATGTAGAGTCCATCCGTTCACCTTAATTATATAATTAAGTATACAATTCTACATGTGTTAATTCATAGTTTTGATGCCTTCAGTGTGAATCTACAATTTTCATAGTCATGAAAATACAGAAAACTCTTTGAATGAGAAGGTGTGTCCAAACTTTTGGTCTGTACTGTATATTCAAAAGATAACAATTCATTACAATAAAGAACATTGATAGTGTGATTCAGCATTGGTCCATATGGTATTGCACACTGCCTCTGAAATATAAAGTGCTCATTACAACAGATGGGGACAGAATCAGTGTCACACAAAGGAAGAAGCTTGAATAAGTGAAAAGGTACACTCATGCAAAATCATACTAAGCAGCTTCATCCTAAAGGTATATACTTCATCTATTCCCAAACATTACACTGTGCTCACAGTTCCTAATGGACCACACCATTATAATCTGCCACATTTTTATAGAGTATAAAACAAATTGCATTCAGAGTGACTTACCAGCCATGGAGCTCGTACAAGACCTGCGGACCATGTGACCCCTAAGCCCCAATGTGCATTTTGCATTAGCTTACTCAAAGGGGAAGCCATCAAGCACTTCATGGTCCCTCTTAAGCCCCCGTCACACTAAGCGAGATCGCTAGCGAGATCGCTTCTGAGTCGGTGTGTTTGACAGGGACAACGACCAACGACCTTACTACAGGTCTGAGAAACAGGGTCCCAACGACCACTATATCATTCCGGATCATTGCTGCGTCGCTGGTGAGATTTGACAGTTTGAGATCTCACCAGCTACCACATAGCGATGCACCAGCGATCCCTCCCAGGTCATATCATTGTCGGGATCGCTGGTGCGTCGCCAAGTGTGACGTTACCCTAATGAACCAGAGAGCAGAATAGATTGCAATTAACCTACTGAAAGAAAAGGTGCACAGAGAAAGAAAGTGATCTAGAGTGAGTAAAACAAACAAGAAAATACAAGATAAGATATATACTGCTAAAGAATACACTGCTTAGGGCCCTTTCACATCAGCGTTTTTCGTAATTCGCGGCAGATGCGGTGAAAAAACCGCATCTGCCGCGTTTGCCGCATAACGGTTCCACTTGCGGCACGGTTGTGGTTTTTTCCATAGGAAGTATAGGGGGACTTGCGGCAGATGCGGCAAGTGCGGTATTGCACTTGCGGCAGGTGCGGCAGAGAAAAAAACCGCGCCTTACTGCGGTTTTTTTCTCTGCCGCACCTGCCGCAAGTGCAATACCGCACTTGCCGCATCTGCCGCAAGTCCCCCTATACTTCCTATGGAAAAAACCGCAACCGTGCCGCAAGTGGAACCGTTATGCGGCAAACGCGGCAGATGCGGTTTTTTCACCGCATCTGCCGCGAATTACGAAAAACGCAGATGTGAAAGCACCCTTACTTCTTAACAACAAACAGAAGTTAGGTTTACAATAAAGAACATAAAGAGCAGAGAGATGAATCCTAGCTGGTTTTCCACTGACCGGCATAAACAAACAGCAGTGTGGCTAGAAATTCAAATGAGAATATTACCAGCAGAAAATATCAGCAGGGGGAAAGTATATAAAGCAGCACCCGAAAGGTGATTCGGTAGACAAACGAGTAAATGAATACAACTGTTACTCTAATAGAACTAAAATAAAGATAAGAGATACTAAACACCCAAAGAAAAGGTGAATCTGCTATATTTTGGTGGATAAAGAGCCATCCACAGAACATAGGTTCAATGGATCGAAACCAGATGCATGACAAATTAATACTGAACACATGACTAATTGTCTAAGTAAATATATCTCTAAAGGTGCTATTGACATGAATTTCTTACCAGATGTTGGTAATAACCCATCTAATCCACACAGGCAAAGAAATCAAACCATAGATGTCCATAAATTTAGTGCAATGTAATAATGAGAAATGACACAGGTATAAAGTACTGAACACATGAAGAAAGGGAGGAGCAAAAAGCCATAGAAGTCAAGACACCAGCTGAAATCTATTAGTAATTACGAAAAGCAATACCACTACTTAGTGAAAAATAATATCAGCTGGTTCTACTGAAGGCCTGTAAAAAAGGTGTCATTATTACCAAAGTGAATGGCAATAATTCTGGTATTATTTAGGAGCGCTCAGTAATAAGAAGCAGAGTACAAATAGTTGAAGTAGACCTGTTTAATTTAGCTTTTCCACTATACGTTTCAACAGCGGCCTGCTGTCTTCCTCAGGTGGGGGTTTTGTAATTTCATGTAATTACCAAAGTACCACACAAGAAGCATCTCATGATAGGTAAAACCAGTGAGCCGTCTCAAAATCTTCTCATTCTTATTCTTGCAAAACATACCGACAGCATTGCTCATTTCACAATAAACTGACCATGACCAGATGCTCCCCACAAGATTTCATACAGAGGAGTGAAAAGAATGCTCAGAAGAGTGTCTAAGGCTAGGGTCAGACTTGCGTCTGCCCCTGAGCCTCATGGATACGGCAAAAACTTAGAAACTTTCTGCCTCAGCGCATAGCGTTACCAGCAGGTAACGCTATGCGCTGCCTGACTAATGATTCCTATGGCAACCGGATGCTTACCGCAGCCTCTGGCTCCACAAAGATCTCCATGATATGCGCTTTTGCAGAGCACACAGGAAAACGCTGCAAACAGCATTTCCTGTGCACTCTGCAAAAGCGCATATCCTGTGGAGACGGCGGCTGCGGTAAGCGTCCGGTTGCCATAGAGATCAATAGTCAGTCAGCGCATAGCGTTACCTGCTGGTAATGCTATGCGCTGAGGCAGACATTTTCTAAGTTTCGGCCGGATACACCAGGCTAGGGGCAGACGCAGGTCTGTCTCTAGCCTAAGAGCCAAGAACTACCTGTGGAGAGCCACAGAAATACCTAGAATCATCAGCTACACTTGTTTCAAAGAAAACTATATAAATGCATTCAACATTTATTGCTTGTATGCACACTTACCAATAAAGACTCCACTGTCGAACAAAAACCATGTTTAAGTGTGTTTAAATTTGGCTTTTCAACATTTAGACAAGCCTATGAATTACTGGGAGAATATAGTCTGGTCAGATGAGACCAAAATGGAACTCTTTGAAAGCCGTAATACATACCATGTTTGGAGGCCTTTAATAGCATACCAAAAGTAAAGTTTGGAGGTGAGAACATCATCATTTGGGGCAGTGTTACAGCATACGGCACTGGCAAACTACAAATCCTTGAAGGAAGGATGAATGGACGAATGTATCGAGGCATTCTTGATAAAAATCTGCCTCCATCTACCAGGATGATGAAGATAAAACAAGGATCGACATTTCAGTAAGAAAATGCTCCCAAACACACAGCCAAGGAAACACTCAATTGTTCAGAGAAATAAAATACAACTGCTAGAATGACCGAACCAATCACCTGACTAATTCCAATAGAAAATTTATGGAAGGAACTAAAGCTCAGGATTCATAGAAGGAGCTCATCGATCCTTCAGGATATGAAGAGTGTTTTTTAGAATGGGCCAAAATCACACCTGAGCTAATGAAAGCGACTAGTTTTTCTATACTTCTTGAAACTGTCATTCACACCAAGACTTTTATACGAAGTATTAAATACATTTAGTTAGTGTTGCTAATACTTTTTCCCTGTGTCATTTCTCATTATTGCACATCACTAAATTTAAGGACTTCTATGGTTTGATTTCACTGCCTGTGTGTTTTGGGTGGGTTGTCACTGACATCTGGTGAGAAACTCATGTCAATAGCACCTTTAGAAATATATAGTTACTTAGAAAATTAGTGACGTGTTCAATACTTATTTCACCCAATGTGTGTGTGTGTGTACATATATATATATACACTCTATATATGTATATATACAAATATATATGTGTGTGTGTGTGTAAAGCATGGGCTCTCATAGAGTCTTCACTATGTGTATGTGTTAATTTATAGGCATTTTCTATACAAATTAGTGAGGATGTTATAAATTCACTAAGTGTTGTATAGATAAAATAATTGTTAAATCATTAGTAATAAGCAATTTACCTAATTAAACTTTTTAATGACTTCAATTTGTTTGTTTTCATCTCCCTGAGGGTGTACCTAAGCACCTTGTGTTAGCCACTATTATCCTGTGCTACCTACACTATACATCCCCTCATTTTGCCTTAATTACCGTATATACTCGCGTATAAGCCGAGTTTTTTCGCCCAAACATTGGGCTGAAAAGTCCCCCCTCGGCTTATACGCGAGTCACTGTATACTGTATACACTGTATACAGTGTATACAGTATACAGCAGCCCCCTCCCCCATATCAGTATACAGGCCCCCCCCTTATGTAGTAATCCTGAAAAGGAAAACATTATCATACTTATCCGTCCCGCTGTCCCGCTGCCGCCGCCGTCATCATCGCGCTCCTCCATCCGTCTTCTTCCGGCGGGCGCAGGCAATGATGTCATTGTCTGTGCCTGAAGACGGAGGAGCGCGATGATGACGGCGGCGGCAGCGGGACAGCGGGACGGATAAGTATGATAATGTTTTCCTTTTCAGGATTGCTACACAAGGGGGGGCCTGTATATTTATCTGGGGCTGCTGTATACCCCCTGGGGCTGCTGTATAGCCCCTGGGGCTGCTGTATACCCCCTGGGGCTGCTGTATTACCCCTGGAGCTGCTGTATTACCCCTGGGGCTGCTGTATAGCCTCTGGGGCTGCTGTATAGCCCCTGGGGCTGCTGTACTACCCCTGGGGCTGCTGTATAGCCCCTGGGGCTGCTGTACTACCCCTGGGGCTGCTGTATAGCCCCTGGGGCTGCTGTATACCCCCTGGGGCTGCTGTATTACCCCTGGGGCTGCTGTATTACCACTGGGGCTGCTGTATTACCCCTGGGGCTGCTGTATTACCACTGGGGCTGCTGTATAGCCTCTGGGGCTGCTGTATAGCCCCTGGGGCTGCTGTATTACCCCTGGGGCTGCTGTATAGCCCCTGGGGCTGCTGTATTACCCCTGGGGCTGCTGTATAGCCCCTGGGGCTGCTGTATTAGCCCTGGGGCTGCTGTATTAGCCCTGGGGCTGCTGTATAGCCCCTGGGGCTGCTGTATACCCCCTGAGGCTGCTGTATTACCCCTGGGGCTGCTATATTACCCCTGGGGCTGCTGTATTACCACTGGGGCTGCTGTATTACCACTGGGGCTGCTGTATAGCCCCTGGGGCTGCTGTATTACCCCTAGGGCTGCTGTATTACCACTGGGGTCTGTATATACCACTGGGGAGGCTGCTGTATACCACACTGCTGGGGGCTGTATACCTGTGCTGGGGTCCTCCCTCGGCTTATACATGAGTCAATAGGTTTTCCCAGGTTTTGGGGGCAAAAGTAGGGGGGTCGGCTTATACACGGGTCGGCTTATACACGAGTATATACGGTACCTCTACAGAATGTATAATGTCTTTCAATAATCATGGCCTTAATGTCTCACCCGCTATATATTGTAAGCTGGCACCCTTTATTACCTGGCACTAAAGGCTGTTTAGCCTTGTATTTAGCCCAAATAAAAATTATTGATTTAAAAAACAGCATGGGGTTTCATATTTTTTGATAGCCAGCTACAGTAAAGCAGAGAGCTGCAGCCTGCTGACAGCTTTTCCTTGGCTGGTAATTCAAAACAGAGGTCATGCCACACTGTCTATTTTAATTATTTATTTAAAATAAATAATTTTTACAAAATGTGGGGTCCCCCCAAATTGGATCACCAGCCACGGTGAAGCTCACAGCTGGGGTCTAGTATTCTCAGGGTGGGAAGGGCCATGGTTTTGGTCATCCCCAGCCTCAAAATAGCAGGTCTCAGCCGCCCAGGAAATGCGTCTACATTAGATGCACCACTCCTGGTGCTTCACCCCAGCGCTTCCCGTTGCCCTAGTGCTGTGGCAAACTGGGTAATGGTATTTGGGTTTGATACCAGCTTTTAATGTCAGGTGGCATGGAACCCTGAGGTTAGTAATGTTGAGGTGACTCACAGCGGGGACTCCGGTTGACAGGCGTTTGCTTCTTCCTCCTTGTCACGGGGTGCCGCGCCTGCCGATAGTGGGGCCCGGTGGTACAGATCAAAAACAGAGACGTCATGGGTTGAACAGATTAGGGGTTAATTTGTTTCGTGACGCCACCTATGAGAGTTCCGGTAACTTTACCGGCTCTGCGGGGCCTCCGGGGGATGGAATGCAGCAAGATGGAACGCTCCCCACAGGCTGAGCGGTGATCCCCGGAGCCAGAAGCTGCACAAGATGTTCTGAGGCAGCTGCGGTTACCTTAGTATGCGGATAGACAGTTCATAAGAAGGCACGGACACTGTAAGTCTCTGTAACGGGTTCTTTACTGTAACCAGCAGGCAGTACATGGCATACAGTGAAGGGTAGTGGACCGGGTGGACTCAGCAATGACCAGTGTTTCTCAGAGATCCGCAGTGTTTCTCCATTCTAGCTAATTGTGTTGCCGTTGTCGCCCAGGAATGCCAGATCGGGTACAAGGAGGCTGCTTGAATGCCCTATCCGGGGTGTACGTTCCGGATGCTTTGGGGAGCCTTGGTTCCTTTGGTGGGTACACCGCTGGCTAGACGACTGTGTGTGGCGGTGGGGGGGTGCTCCTGTAAAGCAGTCCCTCCACTCCTCTGGTTCGCGTAGCAGTGCTGAACAACTACTAGCTTCGGTACCAACAAACCGGCTGTAGATGGGCACGGGATGATTTTGGACCCGCATGATGATGCCCGTTGATCGGTTGTTAAGGCACCGGGAATAATGGCGCTCAACCGGGGTGATGGCAGGGAGATGGCCAGGGGAATTGGCCAGGGGGCTGCACGGAACTGTGCAACCCCCTCTCCTAGGTTGCACAGCTCGCTGGTTTAGCTCCTTCTCCTACGTTGTCTCGGAGAGTTCTTTCTTTTCAGACTCTCTAATTGTACAGTATTCAGTTCTCACTACACACTACCACTACACTCCGCCCACCAGGACCTTATTGGCCCTCTATGCTGGTGATGCATGTAGGGTATGGATCTCTGAGTTAACCGTGTGACTGCTGAGTCAGAGAATATTGCTGCTGCAGTTTTGGCTGCAATACCCTCCTGTGACGCACTCGTTGCGGGGCGCCACAGAGGCATCTATCAGATACCCAGCATTACTAACCCAAAAAACCTCCCCTCAACATATCCTTGTTCACCAATTTGTATACTGAAAGAGAAAAGTGGTGGGCACCAATGAGCGCAGACTATGCAAATAGGCGCGAGAATTCAAAGTTCGAATTTTGCACTTATTTGCAGCCCGGCGACAGCTGTCGCCGGGATACACAATCCGGACGATGATGGCCGGCGTACGGGAAAATGTGAGCTGGGGCATGGTGGAGGCTGCAGGAGGGAGCGGGAGATCTCCTGCTCCCGCTCATATAATATGCACTGCCGCTCTCCATCACCATGGTGCTGAAACTGCACCATGGTGATAGGCTGGGCGAGTGGCGCATATTATATGGTCCTGCGCAGTGGCGTAACTACCGCGGTTGCAGCAGCCGTGATAGCGTTTGCCTGAGGACGAGGAGAGGAGGGAGGAAGGGAAGTGAGTGTAGCCTCACTTCCTGCTGCAGCTGTGCACGCCCCGCCTCTCCTCTCAACGGCGCAGAAGCTGGCCGACCGTGGGAGCCACTTGACGGCAGGTACTCACGGAAAAGCTCCCGCTAGCACCTACAACCACTGTCCCCGTTCCCCCTCCCCGCTCATCAACTGCTAGCACCCCCCAAACCCCCCGCTCATCAACTGCTAGCACAACTTCCCCGCTCATCAACTGCCAGCCCCTCCCCCATACCCCCCCCGCTCCTCACCTGAGGGGCCCCAGATGAATTCCTACACCTGGGCCCACGGCGATGTTGTTACACCCCTGGTCCTGTGCCCTCCTGTGATGGCACATGCCCCACTATATTAGATATGGCCCCAATGCTGCTGCCATAGTAAAATAATAAACTCTATACTTACCTCCTGGCTCCTCCTCCAGCACTGATCTCTGGTGTCTCTCCGGTCTCCAGGCTGCTGCTGTGATCACACACAGAGATGATGTTACTCTCTGCCGATCACATGACCGCACAGAACCAGAAAGTGGAGGAGCTCTGCAGCATCATCTCTGCCCGATCACAGCAGCAATCAGAATGGGAGAAAAGCGCTGGAAGAGGTGAGAATAGAGTTTATTATTTTCCTATGGCAGCAGCATGGGGGCCATATCTAACACAGGGGGGTATGTGCCACACATAGGGGATGTGTGTCCTGCATAGGGGATGTGTGTCCTGCATAGGGGATGTGTGCCCAGCATAGGGGACATGTGCCACGCACAGGGGATGTGTGCCATGTATAATGGACATGTGCCATGCAGAGGGGTCGTGTGCCATGCATAATGGACGTGTGCCATGCATAGGGGACGTGTGCCATGCATAGGGGATGTGTGCCATGCATATGGGATGTGATCCATGCATAGGGGACGTGTGCAATGCATAGGGGACATGTGCCACGCATAGGGGATGTGTGCCATGTATAATGGACATGTGCCATGCAGAGGGGTTGTGTGCCATGCATAATGGACGTGTGCCATGTATAGGGGACGTGTGCCATTCATAATGGACGTGTGCCATGCATAATGGATGTGTGCCATGCATAATGGACGTGTGCCATGCATAGGGGACGTGTGTCATGCATAGGGGACGTGTGCCATGCATAGGCAGGGCCGCACTGTCCAATGGTCAATATGAGCATTTAGGTTTAGGAGGCAGGGGGAGCCGCAGAGCAGAAGGGGGCGGCGCCTGCACCATGCAGCCAGCTCCCTGTGTGATGTGCGCCGCCTGCATAAGGTAAAATCACCAGCGGCGGCTACCGACAGCACCCCCCTTCCCGCTTCTCACCCGTGGCCGCCGACAGCAACCCCACCCCCCCGGTCTTCACCTAGTCACCTAGGCTCAGGCGGCATAGAGCCTTGCTGCACCCCTTTGCATAGGGGAAATTAATCTGAAATGCATACCGGCAAATATGTTTTATACAAAAAAGCACTGGCGACGCATCAGCGACTTGGGATTGCCGTGACAGAGATGACAGCACTACACTCACATAGCGGGCAGGAAAGCCGACTTCACTGTCGGCTTTCCCGTCCCGCTATTTGAAATGAACAGCGATGTGAAAACGACCCACCAGCAATCCCGGCCAGGTCGTATCGGTATCGCTGGTGCATCATTATGTGTGACAGAGGCTCTATACTTACAGGACCTCAGATGATGTCACAATCATGGCCGGAGCAATATCACATGGCTGTGACATCACCAGAGGTCCTTAAGCTAAACGCACACAGCACCAGGAGCCAGGTACTGCAGACCACTTACACCCACACACTCTCTACACTCACCCTGCACTCACACTCACCCACCAGTCACACTCACCCTGCACTCACGTCACACTCACCCTGCACTCACGTCACACTCTGCCCTGCACTCACGTCACACTCTGCCCTGCACTCACGTCACACTCTGCCCTGCACTCACATCACACTCTGCCCTGTGGTTATAGAGCCCACTGGGACGGGGTACTCGGTGCAGGACCGGCGTACTGCTGGGGGATGTCACGGCGGTCCTGGTCCGGACCGTGTCCCGGGTCCGCACAATAAAATGGGGGTTATTTACAAGGGATTTGGTTTGTCGTGACGCCACACACGGATTGTGGTCAGTTAGGGGACCACCGCTGCTGCAGAACCTCCAGGGATGATGTTTTGGCAGCTATGATGGAATGGCTCTCCGCAGGTAGGGCCTGGTTCCCCGGGGCAGTGGTAGTTAAAGTCTGTGATGGTGATTGCAGATGTTGCAGGAAAGTAGGGTAGTAGTAGAGATGATGAGAGTAGAGGCAAAGGCAGTTTGTGAGGGAAAGTAGAGTTTCAGCTCAAGGATCACACACATTCACGTTTGTTGTCATTTTCCAAGTCTTTACTTTGCAGATGGTATAACAAAGTATTGTCCACGGAGTCTGTACCGGGGCCGGGTTGCTCTCACCCTGATTGGGTCCTTGGCTTCCTACTTATGCGCTGTGTGTGGCCCTGCTGCCGCTTGTAGCTGAACTGCTGGCCCTGTCTCCCCTCACGGGTACCAATCTGCTAGGCAACTTGAGTCCTCTGTGTCACTGACCCCTCCGTGTTGCTTTGCTATGGTACAGTGAAGATGGTGGACCTTCACTATCCCGGTATTCACTGTCCTGTCTGTCTCAGGCACAGCCTCGGATCCGGTATCCGTCCTAAGCGCCTCTCCAGAATTGAGTTTAGGGTAACTCCTTGTCCCGGGTGCGTTCCTTTGTTTCTCTGTCTCCTTTCCTCAGACCTCTCAGGACCTCCACTGCCACTTGACTCTCCTCTGAACTGAACTAACTGTCACTCCTGCTCTGAGGTAAACAAGATTAGCTCCTTCCACTCTTGCAGGTGCCACCTAAGCTCCTCCCACTTCTAGTGTTGTGTAGTGTGTGAGCTAACCCTTTGTTGATGTTTCTGTGGTACTTTAACCCTTGGGATGCCACATTCTCACGTCACACTCTGCCCTGCACTCACGTCACACTCTGCCCTGCAGTCACGTCACACTCTGCCCTGCACTCACGTCACACTCTGCCCTGCACTCACGTCACACTCTGCCCTGCACTCATGTCACACTCTGCCCTGCACTCATGTCATACTCTGCCCTGCACTCATGTCACACTTAGCCCTACACTCACGTCACACTCACCTTGCACTCACCTCACACTTAACCCTACACTCACCTTGCACTCATGTTACACTGTCTCTAACGTAAAACCCACGTCGCTGATTGTTCGCGGCTGGCTGGTCGCAAGCCATCAGCGACGCGGGATTTACATTACAGCGAAATAGGCACAGTCTGCCTGGCATCCCGGCCCCCCTCTGTTTGGTCTCCTGTCCGCTGCTCACCTGCTCCACGCTCCCTCCCGGCTGCCGCTCCATGCTCCATCTGCCCGCCGCTCACTCCGCCATTCTTCTTTTTCTTTTCGAGGCATAGACTCCAGAAATTCAAAGGCCGAGGGGGGTGGGGGTGAAGCTACCAAAGGGGGCGTCATAATGGCCGTGAACAAGGGCACGCCCACCACATCAGGGCTATGCGCTTGGACACGCCTACTATGATGCCCCCTGTTAACTCCGCCCCCTGAGGCCTTGGAATTGTTGACGTCTATGCTGGAGGAAGAAGAAGAAGACATGCTAGGGTGAGAGGCGGCTGGACCGCTGCACACTCGCACAACCGCACCGCAGCACACCCACATATTCTAGAATACCCGATGCGTTAGAATCGGGCCACCATCCAGTTTGTTTAATAATTGTCTATTTTATTATTTACAGTTTTTTTTTTTTGGACTACAACCAGATTTGAGGGATTACAGCAGACACTCTGGACTACTGCATGATTTTTTTTTCTTGTTTTCTTTTTAGAATTAAATTGGTGAAAGAGGGAATGTGTTGGGGAGTATTTGTTCAAATTTTAAAAAATGGTGTTTTTATTTGTGTTATTATTTACTGGGTTAGTAATGTTGGGAATCTGATAGATGTCTCAACAATACTAACCCCTGGGATTGATGCCAGATAACATTACACAGCTGGCATCAATCCCAAATACTATTACCATGTTTGCCACTGCACCAGGACAATAGGAAGAGCTGGGGCGAAGCACAAGGAGTGGCACCTCCATAGGTTCAACTTCCAGGGCAGCTGCAGCCTACTATTTTGTGGTTGGGGAGGGTTAATAACCATGGCCTTTTCCACCCTGAGAATACCAGACCCCAGCTGGCAGCTTCAACTTAGCTGGTGATCCAATATGGTGGGGGGGGGACCTCACATTTTTCTGCTTTACTGTGGCTGGTTATCAAACATAGGGGAGACTTCACGTGGTTTTTTTTATTAATGATTTACTTTAGAGAAAAATACAACGCTAAACACCCTTCAGTGCCAAACAAAAAGCACTAAAAGGTACAAGCTACCATCATTGTATATAAGCCCCTGTACTTTACGTCACCCCCACCTTATTGTAGATTGTAAGCTCTTACAAGTAGGGTCGTCATTATTTTGCTTTATTGTATTTCCTATGTTACTTATGACTGTTTGTATATGAACCTCTGAATTGTAAAGCGCTGCGGAATATGTTGGTGCTATATTTAAATAAAGATTATTATTATTGTTTTAGCAGCATTTATTTGACCAACAGAAAGCAATAAGAAATTGAAAAACTGCTGCAAATATTGCTATGGCGTTTTAAGGCTTTTTTTGTTGAATAAAATCAACTTCATTAAACATGTAGAAAACAAGTAATTCACACCCCGAAAAAGGGGCACAAAAGCAACAAAAATGTTGCAAAAAATGCAGCGAAAACACATAATTTGAATTTAGCATTGCCAAGAAAGAGTTTTTTGCTGCAGAAACGCACCAAAAACACTGCACTGGAGTAGAAGCTATCTCAGTAGAAAGCACATGTAATAATAATTACCACCAGATGGCGATGGAGATCTGTCACTAATTAAGGTCCTAGAGGCTGCGGAGCGCAAATAATTACATCAGTAAACCTATAAGGTATATGAGGCTCTGCAGCCCCTATACTCAGGATTGGAGGGGCATGTAAATTATCCCCTATCTATAGTCAATGAAGTCAAAGATTTATTGAAAGGTATCTTTCACTTATATGCACATTCTACACTACTTGAGGGGGATTTTCATTACTTAACTATAAACCTGCTGAATACTATTCTATTAGAGTTTCCTCCCTGGCCTGACTCTTAAAGAGAATCTGTCACCAGATTTTGGCATCTCATCTGAGAGCAACATTATATAGAGACAGAGACCCTGATTTCAACGATGTATCACTTAGGCGGCCATCACACGCATCAATTTCTTGAACGATATTGCTTAAGTGATCTGCTTTTTGATCGCTTAAGCGATATCGTTTGTGCGTCGCTGTTTGATCGCAGATATGAGAGCTGGAGCTCATATCAAGCGATAATCGCTTGATCAATCTGCATCATCGTGGTGTGTGACACCACGATGAACGATCTCCCAGCGGCAGAGCCTATGCTGGGAGATGGTATCTATGGTAAACGTCGGGTTACTAAGCGCCGCGCGGTGCCTAGTAACCCGATGTGTACCATAGTTACCAGCGATCTCGCTGGTCCACATCGCTGGTGAGTCTGTCTGTGTGACATCTCACCAGCGATGTGAGCGATATTGTTAGCGATCGCGCGTGCATGTGATCGCTAACAATATCGCTCACAAGATTGATGCGTCTGACGGCCACCACAGGGATGTTTGTTGCAGTTTTTGCAAAATCACTATCTTATCTGCTGCAGATCAACCAGTTGCTTGAACAATGTATAACCCCGTCAACGTCATCGATTGGCAGCTTTCCATATATACTGTGCATATGCAGAGAGCTACCAATTAGTGGCGGGGTGGGGTCATACATGAATTTGGAGCCCTAACTGGAAGCAGGTTTACTAGTGCTCTAGTGATAATCTCATGCTAATACAACAGTAATGTTATAAAAATTATAGTAATCAGCCCAGTAAGTGACACATCGCTCTAATCAGGGTCTCCGCCTACACATTATGCTGCTCTCAGAATAGGTGGCAAAAACCTGGTGACAGATTCCCTTTAAAACATATTATTAATAGCTTCCTCTGTAATGCTGACATCTGTCTTCTCATTGCCACTTAAAGAGGACCTGTCACCCCCCTGTAAGCTTTAAAAAAGACATTAGAAAACTTACAGTTAAGTAGTCTAAAGGGTGGGATCTTATTAAGAGGTCTTCACTGCCGGCACAGTCCTCCAGCCTCCTCCTTGTGTATTCCGCCCCCTTCTATGTCTCTGTGCCGCCTTCTGTTCTGCTGGTTCTGCCCTCCTCCTCTCCTGCTCTCTGTCATTCAACCTGCCGCATAGAGCTTGGTCAGAGCGGCTGCAAAGCATTTGGTCTGATGTCAGCAGCAGAGCCCACCCTGTTTATGCTTTATTCAGAAAACAAAAGACATAGAAGGGGGCAGAGCCAGCAGAACAGGAGGCAGTGCAGAGACATAGAAGGAGGTGGAATACACAAGGAGGAGGCTGGAGGACTGTGTCAGCAGTGAGGACCTCTTAATAAGATCCCAACCATTAGACTACTTATCTGTAAGTTTTCTAATGTCGTTTTTAAAGCTTATAGGGGGCTAGAAACATGGGGGAGCCCTTCCCTGAATGCAGCAGACATGCTGCATTCAGTGCTGCATTTAGTTTGCAATGCACTGGGGGGGTGGGGGGGGGGTGACAGGTTCTCTTTAAAAGGAACTTGTTATGTTAAAAAAAATGCTATTAACCTGCAGATATGGGGTTAATCTCCAGGTGAATAGCATTCTAAATCCCTGATTATGCCGCACTGAAAGCCCGACTGCTGAGAGGAAATGAACTTTATTCTTCCCAGCAGCCTCTGTCTTTGACTCATAGAGGTGCGTTTGGTGCTGCTTTAGTCACGGCTCAGTACACAGTGAGCGGAGGCTGTAACCATACCAGGCACTGACTGACAGCCGGCTCAGGACTGATACACTGTAGAGCCGGCTGTCAGTTCCTCCGGGTAGTTGTGTATTCAGTACAAAGCCAGGCAGCTTTAGAACACTATTAACCTGCAGATTGACCCCATATGCGTAGGCTAAAAGCATTTTTTACATAACAGGTCCCTTGATTACCTCTTTCTTGGATCAGACCCTGCACATTATTTATACTGAACCTATTGGTAATAAATTCAAAAATAAAATAAAGTTATGGTAAAAATTGATAGGGTATGAGTGCACATTGAGTATTTGGTTGCAGACATTTCTGCAGAAAATCTGCTTCTCCTGACAGAAAAAATAATGCACATCTTTTCCGTGTTTTTGATGCATCTTTTATGTGTTTTTCATGCTTCTTGGATGGAAAAATGCTGCAATAATTGACATGCTGTAGATTTATTTCCGCACCAAAACTGCAAGGGAAAAAAATGCATTGTGTCCAAAATTTCTGAATTCTCATTGATTTTGTGTCGAGCCCCAGGCCCTGGGATACTCGGGTATCAGGCTCGGAGGGGTTTTAACAGGGATGTTACGGGTTGCAGCACCAGAGCCCGTGGCCTGGGTGACACTTCAATAGAGGGGTTATGTACAGGGGATAAGAGTTTTTGTCACGTGACGCCACCTGTAGTACCTGGTGATTGGTTACCAGCGCCGCCACAGTCCTCCGGAGGGCGATGGTATTGCGGCAAGGATGGCAAAGCTCCCTACAGGTCGAGCTGATCCTCTGGGGCAGTGTTCCTGTAAGAAAACAGCACAATGACACGGAGGCAAAGTCACTCTCCTGGGTACTTTACTGTAAACAGTCATCAGCATACAAGTCCACAGTTCAGCAACAGTTGTTAAAAAAGCGGTAGCTCTACAGGTGGCTGCAAGTGGATGCCAGATGGTATGGAGGTACCCGTGGTATGCCTTAGTTGACGAACGCGTGTCCTATCTTCCACGCCTAGGATGAGTCTATACCCAATGGCTCCTTGTAGGTAGATTTGGGGCTCCCCTCCCTCGTGGTGAGGGAGCAGACAGACCTCTCCATCTGACAGGGTGCCGCAGCCGGTGAATAGACCGCAGTAGCCGGTTGACGACTTCAGAGGTAGACTCTGGCCGTTTTCTCGCGTCCGGCATTCCCGTGGTGGACTGGGGAATTCCCTGCAGTATGGTCGCTCCACGCTGGGGTTCCTCCTTTTTCTCTAGGGCTCAGACTCACGCGTCAGGCACCCTCTCTCAGGATCCCCGCCTAGGATCCTCTCTCATCTTCCCTCCGGATCAGCATAGAGCTGTCCGGGTTAACCTTCCACACTCCTCCTCGACTCCTCTCCAACTACCTTCTTCTCACTCTCTCTCTTCTGACTCTAACTCTCTTCTACTCCCCGTAGAGGTGAATATATCTCCCTCCCAGGAGTAACCTCCCACTACTACTCTAATGTGGGAGTGCAGGAATGGGTCCCACCCACCAGCCTACTATCCACCAGCAGCTGGGGAAAATGACATCACTTTTACGAGTGCAATGCCCCACTGTGACGCCTGACCATGTGGGGCGCCACATATCCCCATACATTTGCTGTCATAAGGATTGACTGCACCAAAACACATGGATCAAAACACACTGTGTGCACTGAACCATAAGGTATAGAGTCACTATGAGAAGCAAGAAAATAACTGTATAGGAGAGCAGACATTGACATTTTGCAGTGGAAAGCTAGAAACAATCATATACAATGTCTGCAATTAGTCATCTTTTCATGTCAGAAACTAAGATCCCTCAGAAATAGCTGAATCCCATATTAAAGCAAACAATCATTTGGATGCATTAAGCTTCTGAGTCATTTTGGATTGTCTGAATCTGTAATTTTAGCAGTGACCATTTGTGCCTGATGCTGCCCTCACATAGTACCAGAGGAGAGACGGCGCTCTGACTCATCCGGGCTCTGTGTAATGTTCAGGCTTTATTCCGCTTTGCTGTCACTATAATGTAATTTGCAGTTGGCCATAGGTTAACTCTAGATGACATCAGCCCAATAATATTATTTCTTCTGAACATTAATAAGGATCTATATGTCCTGTGATAAATGCTCTGTTACATTATATAAAGCATTTATACACTTCAGTGATAATGATGAATATTTACTTACATTTCTAGTGTGAAATAAACCATTTTTAACACCTGTGATAAAGCTATAAAGCTCACATTCTCAGTTACGAGGTTATAATTAGTGATGAGCGAGTGCTGTAATATTCACACTCGCTATACTCGTTATGAGTACTTTTTAACACTCACTAGTAAGTCAATGAGTGATAGGCTCCGCCCACACACATGTGACTATAAAACGAGTATGGGCGGGAGGGTGGGCATTTTTACATTTTTACGGCATAAAAACACCTTGCTGTACCCCCCAGAGAGACCCTAACATCCAATGTGCTCTCACTGCAGTGCCAACTCCCTTTGTGTAGTGAAGAGACCTGGCTATATATGTCAGATCGATAATGATCGACACATCACTCACAAGCTCCAGTAATATTCACCAAGTAACAAGTATTACCAATACCGTACTATCCGTGTGAGTAGCGAATAGTAAAGATTACACTCGCTCATCACTAGTTATATTCTCTTTTTCTCTCTCTTGAGTTTAGACTAGAATGATAGGTTGGATAGAGTTGTCCAGAAACTAAAGCAAAATAGGCAAAAAATCTGATGATTTTAACTTGAACAGCCAAATAATGTGTCAGGCTGGTTTCACACTATGATTTTGGCAGTTCCGATGCTGTCCAATAAAAATCGGACAGCATCGGAAAGATTTTTGCCTCCATGCGGCCCTTTGGGCATCGGACCGAATCAGATGTGAACTAAATGGCATCCAATTTGGTCCGATCCGATTCTGTCCGATTTTTTTATCGGTGCAAAAATCGGAGCATGCTCCGATTTTTGCACCGAAAATAAAATCGGACCGAATCGGATCGGACCAAATCGGATGCCATTTAGTGCACATCCGATTCAGTCCGATCAATTTAGCATGGGGCCCTATGGAGCGGGGTCCGAGGAAACATCTGATGTCTCCTCGGACCCGATTTTACTGTACTGAGCATGCTCAGTACAGTAAAACTTCTCCAAACTGGGAGAGAAGAGGTTAAAAAAAAAAAAAAAAAGTTTATGCTCACCTATCCCCGAGCCCCCGCTGTCTCCTGCAGGCTCCCGCAGGCTCCCGGTGTCCTCACGCTGTCTGCAGAGGTCTTCTACTGCAGTACAGGACCTGCCGTGATGTCACAGTCACGTGACCGCAGGTTACCATGGAGTAACCTGCGGTCACGTGACTGTGACATCACGGCAGGTCCTGTACTGCAGTAGAACACTACTGCAGACAGCGTGAGGACACCGGGAGCAACCTGGAGCCGAAGGGAGACGGCGGAGACGGCGGGGGCTCGGGGATAGGTGAGCATATTTTTTTTTTTTTCTTTTTATAGCACGGAGGCTACGATTTTATGCCGGAATCGGATGCCTATTTGGCATCCGATTCCAGGCATCAGAAGGGAGCCGATGCTGTCCGATTTTATTGGACAGCATCGGCTCCCTAAAAATCGTAGTGTGAAAGTAGCCTAAGCCCTCTTTCACAGGTCCATGTCTCCAATACTTGTGCTGTCCGTGCAGCCATGTACTGGAGGCACGGACATACAGAGACACATGAGAGTCTATAGCCCCTTCACACATTCATGTTTCAGCATGGACCGTGTCTCTGTGTAGAGTAGACGCGTGTCCGTGTGCTCCACGTGGAGACATGTCCGGTTTTGGCTAGCAGCACAGACCCATTCAGGTCATCCATGTGACATCCATGTGCATGGACATGAGCCAAGAGTTATTAGCTGAAAAGTAAAGAATTTCATACTCACTTCCCTCCAACGCTGCCTGTTCCTCTCACTTCCGGGGCTATTCATTAAGCTCATGAAATATTCACTGCACTGTGAGCTGCAGTGGCCCCAGAGGAGAGGAGGACGAGCAGTGCTGAAGACAGGTGAGTATACAATGACATACTGTCTGTGTGCTATCCGGATGTCACATAGATAGCCACGGACAACACACAAATGACACACCATGTGTGACACACAACCTCAAAAAATGGCCTCTCTCACACGTGTGTTTTGCACAGATGTGTGAAAGAGGCCTAAGGAAGTCTGACTTTCTTCCAAAACATGATGTTGGGGTATGTCTGGAATGTTAAATTAAAATGCTAGTTCATTCACTTCCTCACTGAAGTGACAATTTGCATATTTCCCAGAGGAGCATTGCGGCTATAAGCTTCCTTATCAGCTTATCTGCTTTCTTAAAGAAAAAATTCCTCTGCATGAGGTAAAAAGCTAATTCTCAAGACCTAGTCCTTTTTGTTCATATGGCCGTAGATACATTGAGTTAGTCACATGACAGATACTCGCACAAGTCTTGTGTGACTCACCTGTACACTGCACAGTAGCGTGTTAAAGGAAATCTGTCACCAGGTTTATGCTAACTCATCTGAGAGCAGTATAATATACTGATAGAGATCCTGATTTCAGCGATGTATCACTTATTGAGCTGCTTGCTGTCATTTTGATAAAATTACTGTTTTCTCTGCTGCATATTTAGCAGTTGATGAATATGCTGGACTACCTGACAGCTGGTCAAGTAGTCATCTAATTATAATCTTCAGATGATTAAACACTTATTTTATAAAAACTTCACTGAGCAGTCGAGTAAGTGACACATCGCTGGAATCAGGATCTCTGGACCTACATTATGCTAGTCTCAGATTAGGTAGCAAAAACCTGGTCACAGATTCCTTTCAACTGCATAGAAACAAATGCAGCTGACTTGCTCCTGTCCAAAGAGCCAGCGACTGTTCCTGGTGAGCCATGCAACACTCACATGCGAGTATCTCTCATGCGTCTTGATGAGCCCAGGGCTAGGAATACTCGGATACCGGGCCTGGGTTTGATGGATTTAAGTGGGGAAATCACGGGTGGTCGGATTCCCAGATCCGTGCCCTGGCTGTCATTTGTTAGATGGGGGAAATATTTACAGGGATAAAGAGTATGTGACGCCACCTGTGGATCCCGGTAATTTGGATACCGGCGCTGCAGGCCGGCCGCTGAGGTGATGGTGGGTGCAGCTCAGTGTGGTCCAGCTCCCCACATGTGGAGATTTTACCTCAGGGCAGCGGTGATGGAGGATGAGGGGAGTAGTTGTTCTTACACCTCCGATGAGATGATGATGATGCTGAGGCCCTCCGGGCGCCGGCGGGAAGAAAGACAGAGACCGATTCAACTTCAACTCCACTTTACTGGTACCAGCAGATGTTATTGAGAAAACGGTACAGTCTGGTTTAACGGGTACTAGTTGTCAGTTCTGGGTAGCCATAGGTGTGCCACACGTCTCGCTCAGTGTGTCTCTGGCCTGTGAAAGATAAACTGACATCAGGTATGTCTGGCAGCAGCTTATTACTCCCTCTGTATTTTGAAAACACATGCACACTCCACCAACATGACGTGTATGTGCACTGAGACATGGAGTGGAATAGCTGTCAGCGGAAAAGGGATTTAGCTGGTAACTATTGAAGTACTACGGAATCTTTTGGGCCTTTCAAATTTGTCTAAAGCTAGGATCAGATTCGCGCCATGCATCCGCTAAAAGCATGCGTTTTTTTCATGTGCACATGTGTAAAAAACGCATGCGTTAATGCACCCATAGACCCCAATGCAAAAAATGCATAGCTAAAGTGCAATGCGTTTGGCGCTATGCGTTTTTTTGCAGTGTACATAAAAACGCAGGCTACAGCGTTTTTGGGCCTGTTATGGAAAATGGATGCGTTTTTTTTAAATTTGGGAGTCTATGGCAAACGCGTCCCTTAACGCATGGTACATATATGTACCATGTGTTAACAGATGCGTTAAGGGATGCGTTAACGCATGGTACATACATGTACCATGCGTTAACGCATCCATTCATTTAGGCAACATAAATGCACACATGTCATGTAAACTTAAGGACAAAAAATGCATCCTTTAATACATCCTTCAAGCGGATGCCACAACCCAAGTGTGACCTACCTAAGGCTATGTTCACACACTGCATTTTTGCTGCTGCGTTTTTACTTTGGTTTTATGCTAATGTATGCTAATCTAATCCTGCATTTTTGATTCCCAGCAAAACCTATGTGTTTCAGGGAAAAGCAGAAATTGAAACCTTCACAGGTTTTGGTGTGTTTTGAAAAGAATGAGCATGTCAATTATTTTCAGAGGTTGTGCTGCGTTTTAGGAAATGCAAATGGGGCACCCGTGCGGGTAAGTTGCTACAGAGATACCTGGTGCACGGAAGGGATTTCCACGTCAGGTAAACTTACATACAACACCTTCCACCCCGGACCTGAAGGAGAGCTCTACTCACCGACTTCAAGCAAGGTCCCCTATAAATTCAGGCCCAGGGGAGGAATTAGGCGGTGCAGTTACAGGGAGGACTGGGAAAACATCCTGGTGAACGGTGCTGCGCCAGGCCCGTGCCAGTGAGAAAGCCTAGCCAGTGTGTGGCGCCCCTGCGACCAGAGGCCACAAGAGGGAAGTGCAGCCAGGTAAGCAAGGTGGTTGATAAAACACCCATACAGATGCACACACTGACCCTACACCTAGGACTCTAGGTTGGGCAAGGGGTGGCAGGTGTTAAGAGAAGTGGGTGGAGTGTAGGTGAGCACTGACAAAGTGGGTGGAGAGACCAACTCAATAAAAACCCAGGAACACACAACTAGAGTTAGAACAGAACAATGAGAACAGCAGAACAGTGGGAGAGAATGTGAGAACAGAAGCAAAGAGAGAGACTTCCCAGAAGGTTTTGCATACCCTGGAGGCGCAGAATCCTGAGAAGCACAGACCCTAGGAGAGAAAGCTCACTCCATAGCTTGGAGGTGACGGGGAGGAGAAAGAGACTGAAAGAGACCCCACAGCTGAGAAGATGAAAGGACAAGGGCCAAGCAGCCTCACACTTCTTAGCTGGCCGGAGGCATACTTAGAAACAATGACTGACAGAAGGAGCCTGGAGTGCCCAAATACCTGAACCTGGGACACTAGAGGGCTACGGCAAAACCAGAGAACCGGCTCTGAAGAAGTGACCAGAGATTCCAGCCCCTAATAACGAGAAACACCAGTGGGGGGCAGAAACTTTATCTGCTGCAGCCTAACTTTCCACCACGGACTAGGATACAGTCGTCATACTAGGACTGGTGACCCTTACTGCAAGAGAAATATATTTACCCATGAGTCCGCAACGACCAGACTGAACCTGGGGTTGAGGTACTACGTTAACAGTGAGAGAGGGGCCTGAAAGGACTTTGAGGGAGCAACACAGAAACGGTACTTGAGCTGCACAGTTTGGGTTGCCCGGAGCAGTGTGCATTGTGTGAACTGTACTGAAAGGACTGTAAAATGTTGTGAACTAATGCTGAAGACCTTAAGTAAAGTACCCAGTAAGCTCATCACTGCCTGAGACTGTTTACTTCCAGCGTCTCAGTGAAGTCCCGTCTGAGGAGCCACAGACTGTCATCCCTGCATACTGGCTGGAGAGCTGCAGCTTTGAAGTAAGAGAACTGCACTACACACGTTCCCTCACCAGGCCCATCCATCACAACTACTCCTGCCTTGGGGACCCTCATCCCTACCCGAGGAGGGCTTACCATCCACGCTGCCCCAAGTCACCGTCCCCAGCAGGAATACGGCAGCGGTGGTTCTACTAACCACATACCCCGGGTGGCATCACAGCAAAATCCCACGGGACCAGGTCATGACTACCGTGATACCCCAGAGAGACAGCACTGGCCCGGCTCCCAAGTACCCCATACCCTGGGGGCGCATCAAGTGTAAGGGACCCAAGAGTGAGGGTCGGAGGCAGGGCGAAGAGCAAAGTGGGGGCAGAGGAACCATACCAGTTCACCCCAGCAACAGACAGAAGCAACCCGGACGCTGGAGTCCGAGTCTGCACGGGTCCAGTTAGCCCAGCGGAGAGTACCGGAGGACCAGGGAGACTTCAGGATCCTGGCAGCACTTGTGGCACAGCAATTACAAAGAGCCAGGGCCGCAGAGGAGTTAGTGGTGCCCAGCAGAAGGCTCATCTTGCCTGCCATACAAGTGAGGAACACAGGAGAGGTCAGGGCCAGGATTCAGTCAGGACAGAACTTAAACGCACATACATTACAGAGGAGGCCTCACAACTCATTGGGTGTGGAAATACTGAACTGCCACCCGACCACTTGGACTGTACCCTGGATGATACCTTGCATCAACACCAGTAAAAGGTAAAGAAAAAACTCCAGTGTGTGTGTGTCCATCATTGCGGCCCCTGATCCTGCCCTTAACACAGACTGCACCAGCATTTCCACCTGCAGAGCCGCCTCTCTGTGTAGAAATCCCCTATTCATCATCCATCTCTGTCCCGGGGATCCCGCTCCACCTATGGGGAGCGTCACCATCTAGTTGTCCCATCCTTCATCCCCGGAGTTCTGCAGCAGCGCCGGTATCATTACCGTGGGTGGCGTCACAAACTTTCTTTTTATTTTTATTTCCCCCTTTTTCAGAGACCACCAGAGCCACGGGCCCAGGCACCGGCCGCCCGTGACTACCCCTTTAATTACCGTTTGGGATCGGGTACCCCATGGCCCTAGGGTGCGTCACAAAAATGCAGCAAAACACAAGAAATTTGTTTTATTAAGTTTCCATATGAAAAAGTTTAATTTCTAATTCATTGGTTTCAAGAGAATTTGTTATAGCATAATAAGGTTACATGCAATCCAATTTGAAGAACCAAACAGATAGTGCTGAGCGATGCCTTTCTATACTGTTTCCTCACTATATTCCTTAATTTGTATACTATACCTGTCGGGCCCTACAGGTAGAGAAGGGTAGTGTGATGATAGGAATAGGGCAGCACAGTCTCTGCTGCGAGATTGGAATGTCATAGTTAACCAGGAAGAAACACAGACACTTGCTTGCTCTGCACAGGTCTTTACTCCAGTAATCTGCAGTTAACAGGGTATACGGTTGTTACAGCCAGGGTAGTAGACCAGGTGGTCCTGGCAGAAGGCAATGTCTGACCGAAGCTCCTGCTATGTCCCTTCTTTTCTCTTCCACTGTCCTACCTCTGTGCACTCCTTCTTCCTCGCACTGGCCTGCACGAATCCCGCTTGTCTACCAGGCCTGTTGGGTGCTATGAGGTACCCTTCTTCTTTCTAAGGGGCTCAACCCGGTTTGGTGCTTCTGGTGGGGACCGTGCGTATGTCGGTTGGATCGTGCTGCAAAGAAGCTGTTGATCATACCGGTATCTGCGGCTCAGGGATGGATCTCTGCACCGCTTCGGAGCCGATACCCCGCTTTGGACTGGGCCAGGGTGTTCAGTTACCCTCTATGTGCCCATCTCTGTCTGGGTCACCAGATTAAGGTGCCCTCCCCGTTACTTCTTCTTCTCGTGTCTCTCACTCTCCTGCGTTTTCTTACGTTCTCCTAGGTTCTCCTTCCCGCTCTTTTCCCACTCACTATATACCCTAGCTCTCCTTCCACCGGGATCAGTTACCCTGGTAAAGGGCTCTCCAATTGGCCCCCTGTCTCAAGGTGTATGTATATGGTGGGGAGCTTCAGACTTCCATTACCCCCTACCAGGACAAGAATACTGCACCTTCTCTTCGGGATGCAGTACCCTTCTGTAGCGCTGACCAGTGGGCGCTACATACCTCTCAGTGAGTTTACAGTATACGCCCTTCTTAAACCCTCAGCTTCACTATGGAGTGATTACCATACCTGCGTTTTTGCTCCCACTGCGGAACTATTTTATATCATCAGCAGCATAATGAGGTGACCATATCACAGCACTGCACATACTTGCAGGGAGATAATTAATGTTCCTCTGCCCTGCAGAGCTGTCATGCTCATATCTTCAATATTTCTTGGTTCTTAGGTAAATCAAGCTGGACACATGGTCGACTTCCTGACAGCTACTGGTTCACAAAGCAGCAGTCATCTTAACAAATTGTTCAGGTAAATGGGTGAAATCAGCAGAATTCCTTTCCTGCTTAAGCCCCGTCCTTTGTAACTTAAACCCTTCACTCCCAGGGAATTTTCTATTTTTCCCTCCCAAGAGCTATAACATATTTATCTATTTTTCCCTTCCAAGAGCCATAACATATTTTTCCATCAATATAGACATATCAGCGTTGTTTTTTGCAGGACAAGTTGAACTTTTTAATTACATCATTTATTTTAACATATAGTGTACAGGTACATGGGAAAAAATTACAACTGCGGTGAAATTGCAAAAAACGTGTAATTACATGTTAGTTTTTCTGGGTTTTTTATTCATTATGTTCACTCTATGGTAAAACTGATATCTTAGTATTATGCCTGAGGACGGTACAAGTTCGTAGATACGAAACATGTATACTTTTACTTTTATCTAAGTGGTGAAAAAAATGTGGAGTTTTTTTAAAGAGAAAGAATTGCACTTTTGCGCCATTATCCGTGACCAGTAGCGTTTCATTTTTCGGGATCTGGAGCTGTGTGATGACTTATTTTTTGTGTCTTGAGCTGACGTTTCTAATGGTACCATTTTTGGGTAGGTGCACTGTTTTGATCACCCGTTATTGCATTTTATTGCAATGTTGCGGCGACCAAAAAAAATGTTGGCGTTTAGACTTTTATTTCTGTTACGCAGTTTACAGATCAGATTAATTGATTTTATATTTTGATAGACTGGACACTTGCGAACGCAGGAATACCAAATATATGTATTTCTATAGTTTTTATTCAATGGGCAAAAGGGGGTTGATTTGAACTTTTATTTATTTATTATTTATTTTTTCATATTTTTAAAAACCTTTTTTTTCCTTTATTTTACTCTGCCCCATAGGGAGCCTCAGTGCTGCACAGTCTAATTGCTTCTGCTATGCAGAGAGATGTTTCAGCATGTCTCTTCATAGCAGAAATTATCACATTCTGTGAATGCCGACCCTCGCAAGGCATCAACAGGAAGTGATTACAGACTGCATTGGGGGTTAATGAAGCTATGAAGGTAATCATCGGAGGACTCGTGATTGCATCACAGGACCTCCATATGTTTCCCCTTTTTTAATATATTAACACTTATACTCGCCTCCAGTGGTGGTTCCATTGCAGCAGTATCAGCACCGTCTCTCGCTGAATCATGTACCAGTGTTACATCACGCAATTCTGATGGCCAGTCAGCAGTTGCTTCATGCCCTGGACAAATTGCTTACATCTGGAAGAAGTGTGCACTACTGCTCTCTATCTTCCTCTACATGTATGAAGTATATCTGTAGGTGGGAAGAATGAATTTGCCACTGATTGGTACCGGTGACTGACTCACATCATACTGACAACTGAGCAGCAAATAAGGTCAAAAATTATAAAACATAACCATTAATGAATACATTTTAAAAGGAGAACACCTTTAGGGGAGATAAAACCGAAAGACAAACATATAAACATACACCATCTAAGTGCACGGAGAAACTAAATAACCGCTATGACTTCCTTTTACTTTTTGGCTACACTTTTTGAGTATTTGTTCTTTGGTTGTTTTGTTTACTTAGACAGCACCTTTGCCATAACTGATGAGGGATCACTTGTATCTAACTTTCCCTACACGGCCACAACTCCCCTGATGATGGGGCCAATGAAACTCTTCGGGAGCGGAACATAAAAGGTGATGGCATGCTGATGTACCTGTCAGTCTGAGGACTTGGAATGTCATTAGCATAAGGACACCTGGACGATTCATTTCTTCTATTACACACACTGTCCAAGACCTTTTAGTTACAGGCTGGTACTGTTTTGCCATGAGGTCCGGGCACTAATAAGGATTGAGCCAACTGAGGTTAAAGTTTGAAGATAAAAAGACATCTCTGTGTTTCTAGCTTAATTAGCTGATCACGTAGACTAGAAGGCATCAGACAGGGTGCAAAGTAAGTCATAGCGGTTTATTCCATTTT
Source organism: Allobates femoralis (assembly GCA_033576535.1). Taxonomy (NCBI): domain Eukaryota; kingdom Metazoa; phylum Chordata; class Amphibia; order Anura; family Aromobatidae; genus Allobates; species Allobates femoralis. The sequence continues at coordinate 104,556,693 of JARQOC010000005.1, read as the reverse complement.
TCCATGTACTTAGATGGCATATGTTTATATGTTTGTCTGTTGGTTTTATCTCCCCTAGTGGACACTAAAGGTGTTCCCCTTTTAAAATGTATTCATTAAATGTTACGTTTTATAATTTCTTACCTTATTTCCTCCTCCATTGTTTTGTACATACTGATAACCTGGTTAATGAAATACCTAGAGGTTATACAAACCCATATGTAACCACACCTCACATCACACTGGCACCCAATTGCTGGAGTAAGGGTGGCTTCACACCACGGTAAGATCCGATCCGGGGCTGTCTGGTGTAAACCAGACAGCCCCGGACCGGATTTTGGCCCCATAGTATCCTATGGGGCCGGATGGAGCTGGATGGCAACAGAATTCGGATTTTTCTCACCGGAGACAAAAACGTTGCTTGCAGCAGGAAAAATCCCCCCTAATTGCCGTATCCCGGATTCTCCCGGATGCGGTGCAATCCGGCACTCCCTAACATGTGAGCCTCTGGGGCTGGATTTTCCCGGTCCGGGAGGATTCGGGAACTGGACACCTGCGGCTGCACGCCGCTGTTGTTTCAGGACCGCGGCTAGCTCCCCGTGAGCCGTGGTCCGGATTCATCAGCAGCAGCAGCTGTGACCGGCTGCACACCGGACTGGAGGGCATATTAGCCCTCAGGTTCTGTGGGCTGATTCGTCCGGGGCTATCAGGTTCATCCCTTACAGCCCCGGATCGGATCTTGCCGCGGTGTGAAGCTAACAGTTAGGCTAACAGTTCTCGCTGGAACAGTGCTGGCCCTGGAGGTGAGTATAAGTTCTATTATTTTAAAAAGAGGAAACATGAATTGACAAGGGGCTGTCCAAGTAGTGGATAACCCCTTTAAATATATTATTCATAAAGTAAGTACATAGAGATATGTGTGACAGTTAAGATAAGCGCATGAAGAATATTAATAACTACAATATAAAATAGCCTCAATGTTCTATTTTAATAGTCTTGCTATAAATGAGTCATTTTGGAAAATGAATTCTTGTGTGTGGAGGAGAAAGACTATTGTAGTCATAAAAAGAAAAATATCTTTCTTATATCAGTGACAATTGCAGCTATAAATGTCTCTGTATTAATCCTCCAGCATAAACACTGTATTTAGAAGTTCACTGTAACGTTTCTTGTCCTCAGTCTAGAAGCCGAATCGTTAATTACATTCTACAAATGTCACCTTTGTTTCATTGTTCTAACTTCTCATAATGGAAGAGAGTTTCCTAATGTCATTGAAATTTCTGAAAGCTTCATAGTTACTGTCTTCAACGTTATTTTATAGAGGACACCAGACGGAGGGCCATAAATTTCAGATTATACTGTCACTAATCTGCGACAGCGAATGCAGTGAATAGATACAGTAAATCTATCACAATCTACAGTGGAAGAAGAGGCTCCTAAAAACACATTTTGTAAACCTTTATTACATAAGATTTCATTAGTTTAACTTTTGTTATTCTCTTAATAACGCATGACATACAGGATGTGCCTATAGCATGTCTTGTTAGCCTATAAGTCTAAAACCATTCTTTACATACTGAAATCCCATATAAGACTAAGGGTCTGGTTATACGTAGCGACGCTCCAGTGATAATGACAACGATACGACCTGGTAGGGATTGCTGGTGCGTCGCTACGTGGTCACTGGTGAGATGTCAAACAGTCAGAGCTTACCAGCTACGCAGCAATGATACGGCGGTCGTTGGGAGCCTGTCACTCTCGGGGGTAGTATTGAGATTGTTGGTCGTTGTCCCTGTCAAACACAGCAATGCACGCTGCCCAGTGGAAGAGCAATGAGCAAAAAATGATCCAAAACGGTTTGTCACGATGAGCGATCTCACAGCAGGGGCGTGGTCGCTGCTACCTGTCACACATAACGAGATCGCTGCTGAGGTCATTGTTACGTCACAAAACCTGTGATGTAATAGCGATATCACTAGTAGTATCGTTGTGTGTGAAGAGTACCCCTAACACTTCTTACAGGAGCACAGCACAGACCATCTGTGAGCAGAACTGTCTGGATTCTGGAATTATACATATATTCATTCTCTGATACAGTGGAGAAAAGTGGCAGAGGTTTTTCATACATTTATAATGTTTTATTTACATAAATATTTACTCTGTAAAACAGTTGTCCTTGACTATGTTTTCTTTATTATGAACCTAAGAACTAACTGGAAGGTAGTTATACTACCTGCCGATTGTACCTGGTACTAATTTCTGCCAGCACAGAGCGGACAGTAACGACTCCTGGTGGCGATACTACTGCTCCACGTTAGCAGAGCTGCTCTTTCAATGTGGTGTGACTGCCGATGTTATTATGACTGACAGCTGGCTCCTCCAGTTAACCCATTATCTACCAATGTCCTTTTTTTTTTGGGACGCCTAATCTTTTGCTTCTAGCAACTAAGATTGTATAATTAGGTCGATTTTTTTGTGTTGTGTTTGTAAAATGAATGTTTTCAAAACAGGAAATCATGTCATTGTCATTTTTAATTGAATATTCTTCCACCCAGAGAGCTTTCAAACACCTATTTTTGAAAAGGAAAATTGCTAAATTATGCAAGTAATGGGTTAAACAATGGGGAGATGTCTGTCAATAAACATGATGTCAGCACTTACACCACTTCAATAGAGCAGAGGAAAAGGCAAACCACTGCTCTATTGACGTGACGTCAGCAGGATGAATCCATGTCAGTAGTGGTCTGTGACTGTTCTGTGCCAGTTTACATCAGTGCCAGTGGTACAGAGGATGCAGGCCGCAATGAGGACAACGGCCGTTTCGTGCCAGGGAGTGCACTTCTACGGGTCCATAATCTGACTGCCGTAAGTACACTCCTTTTTGAAAATTTCAAAAGGAAGTTGACTTACATCCGTCAGACTATGGACCCCGTAGTAGTGCACTCCCTAGCACGAAACGGCTGTCATCCTCGTTTGTCTGCCTGCAACCTCTGGACCACCTGCAATGTTTTTATAAATTGGACTAAATAAATAAGATTTTTTTAACCATGTTCCTTGAGTGCCGCCTATTCTACTTTCCTTCATTTGTTTAATTGGATTTTGTGGACTTTGTCTTGGAAAGCTGAGCCCCTCTGTAGCTTGTGCTAATTAGTTTCACAACACACACTGAGAAATCCTCCTTATTCTGGTTGATCATCGGTGAATAACATTTACTTCTGTCTTAAATTGGTGCCAGGACCAACAGGCAGGTAGTTAGCAACTACCTGCCTGTTAGTTGTTAGTAAGATAGTAAAAAAAAAAAGTTGTCCCTGATATCCCCTTTAATTATAATTATTAAAGGGGTTTTTGAGACTACAAGGTTGATTGCTTTTCCTTAAGCTCTAATTCAAGGCATCCCTTCTGATCAGGGACTGACTGCAAAGGATACTGCACTCCAGGGCCTTCACTTTCATTGTTTAGTATGACCATCCATATTGTTGTTAGCGTTGTGCCTGATCATCACTTGATTAGGGCTGAGTTGTAGTGAAAAGCAATGCCTGGCAGATTCACTACTAAAAGTATAGAGGTGTGCCTGGTAATCAGTGACTAATTCCTTCAGTCAATTGTTTGCCAGGGATGCCAGGAATTGGCTGCCAGCCAACCCCCCTCAACCCTTTCTAATCTTATAACAATAATAGCTCATCAATATTATAGTCTTGGAAAATTCATTTTAAGTAGGGATGGGCGAATCCTGAAATACTCGGAATCGCTGGACTCTAACGAGTCCGGGACCGTGACTCGGTACTCGTTGCGAGTCCAGCGAGTCCGAGTAGTAACCTGTACTTTTGTAGTGTATGTATACAGATACACTACAAAAGTACCCTAAAAGTTAATTTAAGGGGTTAAAAACAATAAACATTAATACTCATCTCCTGTACTCCTGTACCTTATGTACCGAGACCGGTACCGAAGACCTTCGGCTGTTACAGGACCTCCGATACCACCGGGAGAAGATGGGGAAAAGGACCTTGCAGTTCAGCCAATCAGCATTCGGCTAGCGGTCACATGGGTTGTGACGCTGCTGCACTGCGGTCACATGACAAACCCATGTGACCGCTAGCCGAATGCTGATTGGCTGAACTGCAAGGTCCCCATCTTCTCCTGGTGGTCTCGGAGGTCCTGTAACAGCCGGAGGTCTTCGGTACCGGTCCCGGTACAGGAGTACAGGAGGTGAGTATTAATGTTTATTGTTTTTAACCCCTTAGATTAACTTTTAGGGTACTTTTGTAGTGTATCTGTATAGATACACTGCAAAAGTAAAGGGACTCGCTACCCCTGAGTAATTTCTAAGGAAACTCGGCGAGTAGCGAGTCCCCCGAGTCCGCTACTATTCGGGCGAGTCCCGAATAGTAGCGAATAATTCGCCCATCCCTAATTTTAAGATACATTTCAGTACATTGAACATTGGATTTCTTGCATGAAGACTTGTAATGTTTTATCAGCTGCTTCAGGGTCAAAGAAATATATAGTATACGTCTACATTAAGAAAATGGGCAGTAGTAACTGCAAGAATGTAAGATATATTCTAATACAGACAAAAGAGAATGATAGCCCTAAAAATGATTACAGCCAGTCAGCAATAGAGTTGGTGCTCTGCAAGTGGACAGTCTCTGAACACTCCAGATGCAATGGTGGTGGAGACAACTGCAGCTCTCATCCATTAAATAAAAAGGGTCATACATGAAGCAGTTCATTCATACGTATGTACATCTTTACAGCACAACCTTGCCATAGCATGTATGACCCATCACACCTTAGGTGTCTTAAAGGGGAACTCAAGTGAGAGAAATCTTTTTAGTACAGTCCCTGCCCTCCTGCATGATGAAGCAGAGCCATACACTGCAGTTCTAGGATCTATAGATCCCTTATAAATATATAAAATCATACCTGCTCCTCTGCTCTGAACCCCCTCATGGGACAGAGAATTTTCAGCATGAGAGCTTCATGTAGGAGCAGAAAGCATGAGGTGTGTCAGGGGTGTGGACCCTGGGAGCTGCAGGATCATCCTACATTCCAGCCCCTCACACTTCTGTATAGGAGAGGGCGTGGCAGGGGCATGGACACTGGCCCCATTCTCACACTACATTCCTGTCCCTGATATACCATCCTATGTGACAAGGGGGTCCAGGCTTGAAATCGCAATCAATCACCAAGCAGATACAAATACACCCTGTGATCTTCTGCTGTATGATGATGCATAATTTGTACTGCTATTGTGAGGCTAGGAGCAGAGTCAAATCATTAAATTGATCAATTCAGCTCTGCATGGTCTCCGCCCCCCATAGTAATGTGGTGCCCCGCATATGCAGATGTCACAGAGGGGTACTACACCTGTAAAAGAGGTGTAAATACTCCAGCTGCAGGTGGACGCCAGGATGGTGGGTGGGACCCATTCCCAGCACTCCCACATTAGATGAGCGGTGGGAGGTTACCTGGGAGGGGATATATTCACCTCTAGGGGGATCAAAGAGGTCTTTAGCCTTTAGCAGAAGGGCCAGTAGGTCTTCTGACTTCAGTCGGTGGCCCCTGGCCTTTGGGCTAGATATAGGAGGAGTAAATGAGTTACAAAGGCTCTGACTAATTGGAACGAGGTGGAAGTTCAAACCGGGGCAGTTTCAAGCCGAACCGGAGGAAAGAAGAAGGGGCCTTGAGGAGGTCCTGGAAGAGGGCGCCCGACGAGAGAAGTCCTGGCCCTAGAGAGAAAGGGAGATCCTCGGAGTGGAGCGACCATACTCCAGGGGATACTCCAGTCCACCACGGGAACGCCGGGCCCGAGTATCCAGCTAGAGTTCTGCTTTGCAGTCAGCAACCGGCTGCTGTGGCTCGTTTACCAGCCGCAGCACCCTACCAGTGAAGGGGTCTGCCTGCTTCCTCACAATGAGGGAAAGGACCCCGATACTACCTACAGGGAGCTACTGGATATAGGCCCAACCTAGATGGGGTAGAACGTACACGGGTTAGTTAACGAAGGTACACCAAGGGTTCCACCATACCACCTGGAATCCACTTGCAGCCACCCATTAAGCTACCTGTAATTTATAACATCTTGCTGAACTATGAACTGTATCTGATGCTGCTACAAGTTGACAGTAAAGTACCTGGGAGAAAGTGACTTTGCTTTTGCAGGTATTTTCCTACTTCAACCTGTTCCCTTGCAGGAACACTGCCCCGGAGGAACAGCCCTGCCTGTAGGGGGCTTAGTTATCTCAGCCGCATAACCAGCTACCTCCGGCGGATTGTGAAGGCACTGGTGACCTATCAAAAGAAACTACATGTGGCATCACGTAAACTGTATATAGAATCTTTTTTGAAGTGTCACCAAGGACACGGGATCAGACGCAGCCACCATTCCCCATGACACAGCAACGCTACCCTTGGAGCCTGATACCCAAGTACCCCAGGGCCTGGGGCTTGACATATCTTTCTGGCGTCACGAACAGGATCTCGTGCCCGCTTTTAACGGGTACTGTGCGCCTTGGACTATTGAAAATAACTTTTTCAGCCATTGCTTGGTGCCAAAAATGGGTTCCTGCCATTACTGCAGGAGGACCCAAGATGGCGCCGTAGCCATATACTAAGCACCATGTGCCGGCCGGGGGTGTGCCTCAGCCCTAGAAGAAGGAGGGCCAAGACGGAGGCGCCAAAGAGTGTTGCCGCCCCGATTGCCATCAATCAATCAGGGGGCCGGCCCACAGGCTGCAAATAAAGAGACAAACTGGAAGAGAAGGACAGAACAACCAAGGCTCTTTTGTACCCAGCAGCAAGGCGGCCCACCGTTGGAGAGACATACTGCGCGAGCTTGAGGAGCAAGCCAGAGCTGCGCAAGGAGACCCGGCAGCAGCGTCCCTCTTAACTTTAGAGGGGGATGCTGACTACTGGAGGGACGCATTTGAACGGCTCCACCAGGACATGGAAGAAGTCCTGACGTGGGTGTGCAGAAGGTGGAGCGCATAGGGTGCCTATGAGCTGACGTCGATGAGGGAAGGCCGTGAAGCGCTTGAGGCAGCGGTAGCAGAGTAAGCAGTTGTGGAGTGCCGTGCCTCGTTACCACCCGTACCACCACCCGTCCAGACCCGGGACACGGAAGTTCAGTCCCCCGGTAACACCACGTCCCGTACCAGAAGCTACCTCCGGCTGGAGGCAGCGCGGACGTCCCCTACTGACCCAGATGTCATCGTTGAAGCAGAGGATGATGAGACAGACTACGAGGAGCAGGAGGACAGCGAAGGAGCCACGGGAGGGAGCACCCCAGAAGCTGCATGGTGGACCGCATGGCAGCGGCAGCAGCGAGGAACCCCAGCCATAGTGAGCTCAGCGGAGACGAGAGTGAACTCCAGAGTCCCAACCGGCAACTCACCACCTCCACAGTACCAGTCACCCCAGCTGTCTCAATCAGCCCTAAATGAAAGAGACCAAGTGACAAGACAACGACGCCGAGAAGAGTGGTTCCAGAGAGAGCAGGCAACATGGCGACTGCGGGATGAGGCAAGATCACAGCCCCCGCTTCCAGTAGAACTATGCCACCAAGGAACTGTCGTTTCGGTGTACCAGGATGAAGGATGGGGATTTCTTAGAGAATCCGGAATTCAGGACGATATTTTCTTTGCACGTCGTGATTTAGAGTCGTACCTGTGGCGAGGACACCCGGACAGAGACCTACACCGAGGTGAGCAGGTTACATTTGAACGTTACCCAGGTCCCTTAGGCTGGTTTGCCATAAGTATCTCTCACCAGCAATAGACTCCCGCAGTAGAGACATTGCCTTGTATACAGCCCCTACTTTTTCAGCAACCATGCCCCTTTATTTTTGCCTTTCCATTTTTGCAAACCCTGAATGAAGAGTGAGTCCCTGTGTTTTATTTTGAATCGAAGAATCAGAGACTTTTATTTTTGAACTTTCCCATTGTTGATAATGTGTGCTGTGTGAGCAGCGGCCCACTGGACTGTGCGGGACAATGCATTACCGCTGGGCCCGCGTAGTTAGTTCTGCTGGGGAGTCACAGGGGGTCAAGACCCGGCTTCGTGACCTGGCGGTGTCAATAAATATTCAGGGATTATAGTTTTAGGGATTGTCGTCGTGACGCCACCCATGATGTTTGGCTATTGATGGCCATTGCTGCAGTGCGAGACCTCTGGGGATGATGGAATCACAGCTAAGGTGGTATCGCTCCCCACAGGTGGAGCGGTTCCCCAGGGCAACCGGTATAGTCTATGGCAGTGGTAGGCCAGCGAGGCTGTTCTGGCCGGAGAGGTGGATTGGAGCATCTCTGAGGCAGGTCTTTTGTGGCCTGCCCGCCTGCTTGGTGCAGAAAGAAACAGTCTCACGCACACACAGCTTCTGAGTTCTATACCCGGTTTACTTAGTGTTCACTTCAGCAATGTCGCCAGGTACTGCTCTTTGCCAAGCTCCAGTCCAGATATTCCTCAAGGAACCAGGATAACCTTGCTTGCAGTCTGTTGTTCCTGCAAACCAGGACGAGCTCATCGCTGCTCAAGTCCACTGGGTCCTCACTCTTTGTTGGTCTCTCCAAACTTCCCTATTCTCTCACTGCTACTCCCTCACTCACTACTGACTAACTCTCCACCTCCCACCCACACCTTTTCCTTCCCTCTGTCATCTGACTGAGCCCTCCCTCGATCGGGTCTGCCACTGTCCTCGGGTCCAGGTTCTAAGTGAGTGTTGGGTACTTGGTAGGTGTCTCAGACTTACCATCCCGTTTCCCTGAGAACAGGTATACCATACCCGTGGAATGGGTGCAGTACCCCTTATGGCAACCAGACTGCAGGGGTGCCACACTTGCGGAGATGGAGGTTTTCTTGGCATGAGAACACAGTGAAAATCCACTGTGACCTACTGAGCCCAGAATCCTGATCATGGGCACAGACAGCGCGTTCTCCCGCTGAGAACACTAGTGTTTCTGAAAAAAAAAACACTGCTGAGTCCAGAACACAGCATCTCCTGAACATGGGCACATAGCTTTACAAAGATGTGCCAACACAAGAACACATACTATTGCTAGTGCATCTCAATGAATTAGAATATCATCAAAAATCAATGTAATATTGCCATGTTTCAGGGCATTTCTGTGAGCCCTGAAACAACTTGACTAATAGATCAATATTATATTCACTCTTTGATATATCGTGGAATACGGTGGCACAGTTTTTAACTCTTCATCCTGCCCACTTTAACTTTCTAAATAATGACCTTCAGTTTTCAATGGCTGTAAGCCATAATCATAAACATTAACATAAACAAACACATGAAATGGATCACTCTGTTTGTAATGGCTCTATATAATATATATGTTTCACTTTATGTATTGAATTAGTGAAATAAATTAACTTTTTGATGATATTCTAATTCATTGAGATGCATCTGTACAGTATGTTTGACAGAGCTGAGATACTTCATTTTACCTTCACATGAAAGTGTCTCCAATCCAGTAATTTCCCGAAATAATTCTTTTACAAAACATATCTGGTATCTGGTAGAAGAAATCAAACAATGTAAGAATAGAAAAGGTTCACACTATTACGTTGTGTCTACAGTTATTGGAATTTAATGTCTTTAATTAAGCGAGAAGTAGTTAATTCTCTTTTAAAAGGGTATTAAGCATCTTTAAGTATTTTAATTACATGCTTCAAGTATGCTGGAGATTTACTGTATTACATATACCATATACTATAACACTGAACCAGAGAGGAAAAGCAATAACACACTTGGAAAGTGACATGTTCCATTTGTTGACTCTAGATTTTATATACAGATTCAGTATTGCTTAATAGTGATAACCGCATTTCTTTTACAGAAAGTCACCATGTTAGTGCATTTTTAGCCCTTTCACAGTTCTACGCACTGCAGCACCTATTGTACATCCTCATTAAGGACTTTTCATTGGTGACTCCAACATTGGCCCCAAATAGTATAATGTACAAAATACTCTGCCATACAGTCAAAATACCAAATTTGCCAGAAACCATTGCCATACAATGCCAAAAGAGCAGTGGGGAGTGGGGTTGGAATCATTTGGTACAACTAACCTGTGGACCTGTGTCAGGATTCCTGGTTTTCCATTTAACATTCTGTGTTTCCTTGCCATTATTCAGGCTGGTATCTGCTGTCTCATCATAACCATGTGTTCCCTGGCTGTCCTGCCTATTTGAGTTCCAGTTCCACAATCAGGCACTGAAGAAGCCAGGGTTTGGCATAAAATACTCAGGCAGGGCAATTCCTGAGGTTTACTCCAGTTCCAGCTTCTCTAAATCTGCTGTTCATCCACCTGCTTCTAGTAATCTGCTCTGCTGGGACTCGCTAGTACTCCAGGTTACCTCCAGCAACAAGTCTTGCCTTGTGAAGGACTGCACCAGTTTGCCTGTTACCCACGTTTGGCTCTGCTCCATGTAAGCTCCTGCTGTTGTTATTTGTGTTTTGCCTAGTGGCTTACAGTATATTGCAGTGAGGTTCTCTAAACTTTCTGGACTTGTGTGTTTAACCACACTGCACTGTGCTGTTTCGGGACTGTTTGTTGGAAAAAAAACGTTGTCAGTTACCAGCCGCACTGTGTGTCTTTCTAAACTTTGCCCACATCACCATTTGCTTTCAGTGTTATTTGCACCTTGTCATTATTTGACTGCATGTGTGTAAATATAGACTTACACTCAAAACCTTGCCTCGGTCTTTAGTCCAGTTCCATGCCACAAGATTCCGAAGGTATCCACTAAAATCGTTATAACCTGTCCCAACAATAATGTGCCCTTAAGCAGTTAGCTAATATATTATTTATTTTGTTTTATAAATCCAGAAATATAAAAACAACTCTCTCTGACATCATATTGTGTTCTATCAGATTCTATAACAAGAGTCTGTTGACAAAGTGACTAACAAAAAAATCATACATGCCAGATCATTTTGTGGCCTGACATCATCTATCAAGTGATAGTCATGGGGACCCCAAAGAAATTAGATTGTTGGCTAAACCAGTCAATATCAGTTGGTTGGGAAGATGGTAGTTTAATATGGGGACCTTGAGGCTGTTAATCACTGGATGAGACCACATACTGGTCTTCTAAGCCCTGAATGAGCAGTATCGTAGATAAATAAAATACTAGTTAGTCTAGGGCCACCCTTCAGTTTGCAATTCAGTTATTGGATTCAGTTTTTCATCCTGAAAACCTAATCAGGTACCTGACCCATAGACTCCAATGTTAACACTTGTTTGCCAAAGGCTAAGGTCACACTTGGGAGCTTGCATCCAGTAACTGGATGCATTACTGCATCCAGTTTTTCCCCTTGTCTGTTTGGAGGCATTTTTACCGGATCAGGTACCTGATCAGGTACCTATATGTACCATCAGGTACTGGATCAGGTTCCCATAGGGTCCCATGTTAAAAAACTGATCAGGTTTTGCTAAAAGGCCAAAAAATGTTGCAGACCCTATTAAAACCTGACTTCTCAAAAACTGGATCCAGTAGACAGATTGCACTTTGGCAAACAATTGTTAACATTGGAGTCCATTCGTCAGGTACCTGATCAGGTTTTCAGGATGAAAAACTGGATCCAGTAACTGGATTGCAAATGCAAGTGTGACCCTAGCCAAAGTGGAATCCATCTACTGGATCCAGTTTTTGAAAATTCAGGTTTTAATAGGGTCTGTAATGTTTTTGGCCTTTTAGCAAAACCTGATCTGTTTTTTTAACATGGAAGCCTATGGGAACCTGATCCGGTACCGGATGGTACATATAGGTACCATCCGGTACCTGATCCAGTACCTAATCCGGTAAAAATGCCTCAAAACACACAAGAGGAAAAACTGGATCCAGTAATGCATCCAGTTACTGGATGCAGCCCTCCAAGTGTGGCCCTAGCCATATGCTGAATCTTTTATCTCAAAGATGTATATTAATCTTCTCAGCTCCTTGATCTATAAAATAAGCCTGGGCTGCATCATTAATATGATGGTCTCCATTTTAGGTTTATTAAATTTTTATACAACATTGCCCCTCTGTGTCCTGTTACTGGGCTTCATAGTATAATTCAGATTGGCAACAGTTAAAACAATGATTTGCATTTATGACTACTTTTCTTTATTCAGACTCGGTGTTTGGAGGAATAAAACTGTTTATATTCATCATTCTAAGAAATTAATTACAAAACATGAAATCAGTTCGGAAAGTTAATTACAAGTTTATTCAATATTTCTTATCTTGTTATACTGTTATTGATGTTTTCTCATTTCCTTTTTAAAGTTCTTCTTCATAGTTACTGATAAATTATTATTGATATTCTAATTATCATTACTGCTGTCATCTTTATAGCCAAAGCTGTTCATTTCAGAAGTGTAACTATAAACTTCAATAAATGACCTTTCTGTGTCATCACAATTCCCTTGTAGAGAGCTGAAGGGGTTCACTTGAATGTCAAATGTCACATTCACTACACAGAACACAGGACTTGCTAAGTTTGAACCATCATGTTTCCTCATTTGATTCCTGAGCATGGATATGAAGACCCCCCCAGCCGTAGATTGTGATATTTTGGGTGCAGCCATGAGGTCCAGATATGCTGCAGTGTTGTGCAGAGCATCCGGTGCTGACCCACCTGCAGTGCGCTTATTTTGTTGTGACGACTAATTGGCTGCATTTAGTCATGTGGTGTCTGTTTGTTAAGAAACACCAGAAATGCTGCCAAAAGAGTCAGCACAGGATTGTAGGAAGAGAGAACAGGGTAGTAGTGAGGGTTTTCCTACAAATTGGAGAATCCCTCTAAAGGGGTTGTCTCCTACTAGAACAAACCCTTCTGATTCCACATGTCTACCTCAGGTAAAATAAATGAGCCTATACTCACATCCTGTGCTGGTGCTGCTCCAGTGGAGTTGGTAATCATAGTCCAGGGGCTCATGTGACATTGTGACACAATCACTGCTGATTTCTCTCGCCACTCCTTCAGACCAAATGAGCAATTAACAAGAAATGAGTGGCAGCCATAGCTTCACTTCCTGTTGATAGCCCGAAGGCGGGGAGAAAGAAGTCAGCAGTTATTGGACATGTGACGTCACAATGTCACATGGAAACGTGTTTACTACTGGAACACCACCAGCATGGGAGGTGAGTACAGGATCTTTTACTTTACCAGAGGGAGATATGCGGAATTAGAAGGGTCTCTCCTAGTAGTACGCAACCCCTTTAAGTAGTAATGAGTAGATATTCTCATCTACGGTAAAAGTTCTGTTTCTCTTATAGAAGTAATAGGCTCATAAAAATCTCATTCATCACCTTGGCAGACACACATAGGACTTTATTGTTTATTTTGGAGTTTTTGGTGCTTATGCAACGGTGCCTCTCATTTGTTATAAGTAAAGCACGGTAGAATTAATGGTGCTATGTAAGTGAATAAATATTCTTATTATTATTTTACCTGGAAAATAGAACAGCTGTACCACTATTTTGTTTTATAAAAATAACAGAATCTGTGATGGAGGCACTGCCACATATGTGAATATATTATTAATTTCAGTTATTTTTTGGTAGCATGGTGGCTCTGTGCTTAGTATTGTTGCAGGGTAGCACTGGGGACCTGAGTCCAATCTCACCAAAAACAACATTATCAAGGAAGGAATTTGTATGATTTTTCTGGATTTTCTTTGACGCTCCAAAGGCATAAAGATAAGGAATTTAATTTGAAGTTCAAAAAACAGATAATAGCGCTCTCCCAGGAATGAGGATTGTGAAGAATAAGGTGTTCCAATTGAAAATTCCATATTCATTATAAAGGGCTCCAAAGTACAAAGTGTGTCGGCTTACACCAAGCTTCTTTGACCTATACATTCATCTTTTATATCATCCATTACTAATCAGAGGGACAAAAACAAGGGTGGAGCTCTCATCACTACTTCATTCATCTATTCATTCCTCATTTACAATTAGAAAAATCCTAAAATGTTAGTGCTTCATAAAAACCAATCCATATGAATTAGGCCTACTTTAAAATATACCTATTTTTGTTCAATTTTACATGCTATATTTTGCATATATTAAATCAAAATAATTCATATTGCATTTACATTGTCACTCAGCCAGAGAGAAGACAACTAGCACCAATTATGGCTCAAAATAAAGCAGCAACTCCACATTAGAGACATATTGGACAGAAGGAGCTAAATTGCTTAAACAAATGAGCAAACTTTTATTACACAGTGTAACATACAAGTAATGTGCAAAATATGACTGGCAGGTACATAAAACTACAGATTGATATCATACTATTGCACAAATGTTCATTTGTAATAAAAATCTGATATATACATATACATACTAGTCTTTGCAGAGTACAAACAAAGGATATACAAAGTTTAGAGCAAAACCTAACCTAACGTGCAGAGTGCAGTAAGAAAGAAGGGAGGGACCTCCTGCTAAAAGACCCCAACGTGCGTTTCATGTGTTTTAATTGTCCTGCCTATTCATGGGAAGATTAATAGTGTGAATGATTGGCATCAACCTCAGTGTGTAGGTGCAAGCAGAAAACACAGAGTTGTGTAATGTGAATGGGTTTATATGCCCTTATTTGTAATTGAAACGTGAAAAGTATGTGTTGGACTCCAACAAGATGGAGACCTCAGCTGGCCTCTGGGTGGGGAAAGGGGGAAGGGAAGAGGGAGCTCAGTCAAAAAAAAAAAAACTTAAGTTAATAGTGTGAATGATTGGCATTAACCTCAGTGTGTAGGTGCAAACAGAAAAAAAGTCAGTGACTGCTATAATTCATTTTTTAATTTTATCTGTATTAGCTGTGCAGCTTGGCCGCTCATTGCACTCATCTATGTGCACATTAGGCGTTACTGTTGCAGCGAATATCTCCTTTTTCTCATTATATATTACTTTTTTTCTGCTTGCACCTACACACTGAGGTTGATGCCATTCATTCACACTATTAAGTATTTTTTTTTTGACTGAGCTCCCTCTTCCCTTCCCCCTTTCCCCGCCCAGAGGACAGCTGAGGTCTCCATCTTGTTGGAGTCCAACACATACTTTTCACGTTTCAATTACAAATAAGGGCATATAAACCCATTCACATTACACAACTCAGTTAGTCATAGTGTTAGGACCCAGTGAGATGGAAGCACCTTGTCGTTGGTCATTAAGTACTCCGCAGTGGCCACTGCTGAAGCTAAGTCTTCCTATTTGCATTATATTCTAGAGCAGTGACTGCTATATTTCATTTTTTCATTTTACCTGTATTAGCTGTGCAGCTTAGCCGCTCATTGCACTCATCTATGTGCACATTAAGTGTTAGTGTTGCAGCGGATATCTCCTTTTTCTCATATTCATGGCAAGATGACCTACTAAGCTTTTTGGATCAAAATAATGTTACTACCGTATATACTCGTGTATAAGCCGACCCGTGTATAAGCCGACCCCCCTACTTTTGCCCCCAAAAACTGGAAAACATATTGACTCGCGTATAAGCCGAGGGTGGACTCCAGCACAGGTAATACAGCCCCCAGCAGCGGTAATACAGCCCCCAGCAGCGGTAATACAGCCCCCAGCAGTGGTGATACAGCCCCCAGCAGTGGTGATACAGCCCCAGCAGCGGTGATACAGCCCCCAGCAGGGTAATGTAGCCCCAGCAGTGGTAATGTAGCCCCCAGCATGTAATGCAGCCCCCAGCAGTGGTAATGCAGCCCCCAGCAGTGGTAATGCTAGCCCCCAGCAGTGGTAATACAGCTCCAGCAGTGGTAATACAGCCCCCAGCAGTGGTAATACAGCCCCCAGCAGCGGTAATACAGCCCCAGCAGTGGTGATACAGCCCCCAGCAGTGGTAATGTAGCCCCCAGCAGTGGTAATGACAGCCCCCAGCAGTGGTAATGCAGCCCCCAGCAGTGGTAATGCAGCCCCCAGCAGTGGTAATGCAGCCCCCAGCAGTGTATTAATGCAGCCCCCAGCAGTGTTAAGTGCAGCCCCCAGCAGTGGAAATGCAGCCCCCAGCAGTGGTAATGCAGCCCCCAGCAGTGGAAATGCAGCCCCCAGCAGTGGAAATGCAGCCCCCAGCAGTGGTAATACAGCCCCCAGCAGTGGTAATACAGCCCCCAGCAGTGGTATTACAGCCCCCAGCAGCGGTAATGCAGCCCCCAGCAGTGGTAATGCAGCCCCCAGCAGTGGTAATGCAGCCCCCAGCAGTGGTAATGCAGACCCCAGCAGTGATAATGCAGCCCCCAGCAGTGGTAATGCAGCCCCCAGCAGTGGAAATGCAGCCCCCAGCAGTGGTAATGCAGCCCCAGCAGTGGAAATGCAGCCCCCAGCAGTGGAAATGCAGCCCCCAGCAGTGGAAATGCAGCCCCCAGCAGTGGTAATGCAGCCCCCAGCAGTGGTGATACAGCCCCCAGCCCCCAGCAGTATACAGCCCCCAGCAGTGGTAATGCAGCCCCCAGCAGTGATAATGCAGCCCCCCATGTATACAGAGGCCCCCCCCCTCAGCATTGATTCATCTCACCCCCACGGTCTTCACCCGGGTCCTCCAGCTGCTCCGGCTGCGTGTCCCGCGTCTTCTAATACCGGCGTCCTCCCTGCACTTCCTGTTTGACTGCGATCATGTGACCGGGTCACATGATTACAGTCAAGCAGGAAGAGCGGGAGGACGCCGGTATTAGAAGACGCGGGACACGCAGCCGGAGCAGCTGGAGGACCCTGGGTGAAGACCGTGGGGGTGAGATGAATCAATGCTGAGGGGGGGGCCTCTGTATACATAGGGGGGCAGGGAGACAGCGGGGGAGGCTATACTGTGCAGGGGAGCAGCAATATACTATGCGCTGCTCCCCATGCATAATTAATGAGCGGCACCACGTGACGTGCCGCTCATTCTGCAGCCTCCCCCCCGCCTCCTCCTGCAGTGCCCGGACACAGCCCCCACCACACCACAGTATATACTCGTGTATAAGCCGAGGGGGGACTTTTCAGCCCAAATTTTGGGCTGAAAAAGTCGGCTTATACACGAGTATATACGGTAAGTACCCTATTTTTATTTTCATGCACTATTGCAATTTACAGTACAGACCCAATGTTTGGACACACCTTCTCATTCAAAGAGTTTTCTTTATTTTCATGACTATAAAAATTGTAGATTCACACTGAAGGCATCAAAACTAGGAATTAACACATGTGGAATTATATACTTAACAACTTAACAAAAGTGTGAACAACTGAAAATATGTATTATATTCTAGGTTCTTCAAAGTAGCCACCTTTTGCTTTGATTACTGCTTTGCACACTGTTGTCATTCTCTTGATGAGCTTCAAGAGGTAGTCACCGGAAATGGTCTTCCAACAGTTTTGAAGGAGTTCCCAGAGATGTTTAGCACTTCTTGGCCCTTTTCCCTTCACTCTGCGGTTCAGCTCACCCCAAACCATCTTGATTGGGTTCAGGTTTGGTGACTATGGAGTCCAGGTCATCTGGCGTAGCACCTCATCACTCTTCTTCTTGGTCAGATAGCCCTTACACAGCCTAGAGGTGTGTTTGGGGTCATTGTCCTGTTGAAAAATAAGTGATGGTCCAACTAAACGCAAACTAGATGGAATAGCATGCCGCTGCAAGATGCTGTGGTAGCCATGCTGGTTCAGTATGCCTTCAATTTTGAATAAATCCCCAACAGTGTCACTAGCAAATCACCCCCACACCATCACACCTCCTCCTCCATGCTTCATGGTGGGAACCAGACATGTAGAGTCCATCCGTTGAACTTTTCTTTATGCACAAACACACGGTGGTTGGTACCAAAGATCTCAAATTTGGACTCATCAGACCAAAGCACAAATTTCCACTGGTCTAATGTCCATTCCTTGTGTTCTTTAGCACAAACATGTCTCTTCTGCTTGTTGCCTGTCCTTAGCAGTGGTTTCCTAGCAGCTATTTTACCATGTACCCCTGCTGCACAAAGTCTCCTCCTAACAGTTGTTGTAGAGATGTGTCTGCTGCTTCAACTCTGTGTGGCATTGACCTGGTCTCTAATCTGAGCTGCTGTTAACCTGCGATTTCTGAGGCTGGTGACTCGGATGAACTTATCCTCCACAGCAGAGGTGACTCTTGGTCTTCCTTTCCTGGGGCGGTCCTCATGTGAGCCACTTTCTTTGTAGCGCTTGATGGTTTCTCTAACTGCATTTATGGACAATTTCAAAGTTTTCCCAATTTTTTGGACTGACTGACCTTCATTTCTTAAAGTAATGATGGCCACTCGATTTTCTTTACTTAGCTGCTTTTTTCTTGCCATAGTACAAATTCTAACAGTCTATTCAGTAGGATTATCAGCTGTGTATCCACCAGACTTCTGCACAACACAACT
Source organism: Allobates femoralis (assembly GCA_033576535.1). Classification (NCBI taxonomy): domain Eukaryota; kingdom Metazoa; phylum Chordata; class Amphibia; order Anura; family Aromobatidae; genus Allobates; species Allobates femoralis. Next base: position 104,538,346 of record JARQOC010000005.1, on the reverse strand, counting down.
GATGGTCCCAACCCCATTTATAAGGCAAGAAATCCCACTTATTAAACATGACAGGGCACACCTGTGAAGTGAAAACCATTTCCAGTGACTACCTCTTGAAGCTCATCAGGAGAATGCCAAGAGTGTGCAAAGCAGTGATCAAAACAAAAGGTGGCTACATTGAAGAACCTAGAATATAAGACATATTTTCAGTTGTTTCACACTTTTTTGTTAAGTAAATAATTCCACGTGTTAATTCATAGTTTTGATGCCTTCAGTGCGAATCTACAGTTTTTATAGTCATGAAAATAAAGAAAACTCTTTCAATGAGGTGTGTCCAAACTCTTGGTCTGTACTGTATTTACTGACATATTTTAGGGCATGTGCTCATTTTCATTTCTTTTCTTTGGTTTTGCTGTTTTTTTTGGCCTGTTTGTACATGCACCTACATATTGCATGCAGATACTTGTGTTCCAGTTCAGTTTTTGGTTTTTAAAATTCTTTACATGTTTAATGGTTCGTTGTCTAGATAGGCCCAACGTGAAAAATGGCTAAACAAAGCCTATCTCCGTTCATGTGTCAACGCAGAGTTTGCTTTGTGCAGTCAACGTATTGCAAGCTGCAAGTGCAATTAATAGCATGAATGATAGTCTGAATTGCAGGACAAATGTGGACTTATAGGTTTTAGCTGTACTATTTGATTTTATTAATTTAATTCCATGATTAAACATTTTGCAACACTAGCATTTTTTATCACCATATTTGCTGACTCCTCCACATTTATTTCCATTTGTATTATTAGTATAATTTTTACCTTTTTGTGTCTTTTACTCCCGTGATATTTTTCTTCAGTTTACTTGATGCAATAATGTTTTTTTTCTTGTGGTACTACTACAAAAGGTGATAATCAGTTCAGAAAGAAGCATTCCCTTTAATATTGGATCCTTTTTTAAAAACTACCAATATTTCCTCAAAATTCTTTTGATGGTTTGGCTACCTCTGTTATAGCCTGGGAAAAAATAAATTTTCCAATTTCCATTCCTTTTCTTAACATTAAAATTTTTTGTGTTACTTTTCAAACAATCAACTTTGTGTATGTTCTAACAAAATTTTAAAAGCTCAATAATTTGTTTTGGATCCCTCATTTTCAGAGAATCTCTTTTTCATAAGCTCTGTTTAATGTAATCTTCTTTTCAACAAAATTGACTGGACAGGATATTTTTTATCCATTTTGAAAAGTATCCACTCCAATAATCTAGGTGGACATGGATGATCAGGTTTGTAAAGCAAGCATAATAATAATAATGAAATACAAAAGGTAGATAGTTGTTAGGTAAAAACCTCCCTCATAGTTAACCTTGTGAATAGTCCTTATAGACATTCTCTAATTCCATATCATGTTGGGACGTCCAACTGGTATTTCTTCTCGGAGCCAGTATCTGTTTCTGTGGCCATCTGTTAGTCATAAGAGTGTTAACCCTCTGGCCATTTACAACAACTTTCCCAATCTGCTATTTAAAAAATGAAGCTTCAAAGTTTTTAAACTAATCATTTGTGGAAAGTAACCGAATCACCTTACTTACGTAATAGATGCCTCCATCACCTCAATATTAGGCAGTGAAAGTTAGAAATCACTAAGTCTGGTCTGACATTTCAGTGCTGGGATCGCCCCCCGCGGTGGCACCATGTGCATTGGCAGGAGTTAAGAGGCCTGGAATGCACAAGCCAGCAGGTGCCAAGTACAGCATCGCAAGGAAGGCAGAAAGAATTTCAAAGGTGCTTAGAAGAAAAAAGCAAACCATTCTGGGATCTTTATATACAGGTAGAATTCGGGAAGATTTAGAGCTCTTTTGATATTTTTCTGTTGTGAATTTCCATTTTAATGCTTGCTATACATATGAGATAAATGCCAGCGAAATGATGTTTAGCCAAAACATGCCCTTGGACTGATCACACGTAGAGGGGTAAAAGCCTCCGTCAGACAACTGTAATTTACAGACATCAACATGACCAATTATTATTTCCCATATATCAAATGTTGGGGGACTTTCATGCAACCACCAATAATATACAAGATTGTTGGTGGACTTAATTTGTGTATAGACATCTAAAGTTGTCATTAATATACTTATTATGCATGTTTATATAGCGCCATCATACTGTACAATGCTTTACGTACATCAGCAATACTGTCCTATTGGGCTCACAAGCTACCGTAACTTCCCTATCAGTATGTCTTAAGACTGTGGGAGGAAACTGGAGGAAACCCACGCAAACACTAGGAGAACATTCAAACTCCTTGAGATCCTTGTCCTTGGCAAATATTTGTTGTATATGTACAGGGGAGGCATATTTTCTGAACTTTATTGAAAAGCTTTAAAAGGTAGTATATAAATTCACAAACCTTGTATTTATTAACAGCAATTTGATGAATCCATATAGATATCATTTTATTTTCTCTTGTGCTGTTACCCGACAAAACTTCTGTATTTTATTTAACCTTGAATATAAAGGTAAAATGACCTTGTCAACTCCGTAGTTAGGCTTTTATATTATGTGGAAATATGTTTCCTAAAGCAGATGACTGGCACGGAAATCCACATATAAGGTCTCATGATCTGGTTCCTGTAATACTCAGGGAAGGAATCAACCAGACATCATTTTGCCTGTTTACTTTGTTAGGGTTTAGGTACATGATTGCCACCAGGACACACATATCTCCAAATTCATAACAATTAGCAGGATGGAAATCAACCAATTAAATGTAATATGAGATAAGGGGGCTATGAGCAAAGCTAATCATCAGGCTCTAGTGTAATAGGAAGGGTATAGTATAGAGTAGAAGGAACGTCAGGATTCCAGAAGACACCAATGGAAGTCAACAAGATTTACCTAAAAAAATGTGATAGTTTAGAAGTGGTAACAAAGATAGCCCAGTGATTTGTAAATGTGTATCTGTGGATTTTTTTTTATGTAAAATAAAAAGTACTTTTACACTTATGCAGGTCATCTCCCTTCTATTTACACTCCCTAAGTCCATGATCCAACTGTGATACAGTCATTGGAAATGCCTTATTTTGGTAAACTCATCTCTTCTGTGAGTCATGACACATGTCTGTTAACCAATACATGTCACCTTCATTACAGGTGTTATTGGTAGCCCCTTCCATTGTAGGATGTCTAAGAGATGCCTCATGTGTCTTACCTTTCAGTACCTCGGTGATTTTTTTTGCTTTTGTGAACATATGTATAGTGGTATTAAAAGCTTTCCCTTCAGTTTTTCATTGTTGTGTTTGTTTCATTTACGACAGAGACAAAGTCGTACGAATCATTCCTCATAGCGATGAAGAAGTGAATGAAGTAAAGAATTTGTGCAGTCAGCTGCAGGTAAGGCTGTCACCTCGTCACCGCCATTGTCCTACCTCCAGTGCAAGAAATCAGCTTAGAAAAAGCCGACTGGTAGATCATCATATTCATCTATTTAACTTCATCGTCCCACAAAAATAATTTTCTATCTGTCCAGGGATTTACACATGTTGGTATCCCTTTTAAGGTACCATTACATGGCACGACGTTGGAACGATGTCCGCAACGATCTCGTGGGCGCGCGGTCGTTGCAGACATCGTTGTGACATCGTTGATGAGATGTCGCAAGTCTAGATATCGTGGACAACTCACCAACGATGATGATGTGAGCAGGTATCGTTAACCAACCCCGCAAACGATCCCTGCTCATTGTTATGAATGGGCAAAGTCGTAAATAACATCGTTATCATGGTGTCAAACACAACAATATAGCAGGTTGGCTGATCGTTGATCGTGTGGTTTGAGAACATGTTCTCAAACCTGTGATCAGTGATCCAACGATTTATCGTTACAACTTGACAGTGTCACAAACAAGGAGGTCGCAACGATGCTGCTGGAATGCCTCCAAACCCATGACGTATCAGCGACATCGTTAACGATGTCGTGCCGTGTAATGGGGCCTTTAGTCACACTATGGTGTGAGGAACGATAAGTCCTGGCATGATAATGGGCTCTTATATTATGTTATAGAAAAAAAATATTAAAATTAAGGCCTCGTTCACATGAGCGTATAAATCCGATAAGTGCAATGGAGAAAATTGCACATTGCACCTAGACCAATGTTAGCCAATGCGGCAGAGCAAACGTAATGTATCCAGTCACAGCATGCCGCAACTTTTTCTCATCCAGGAGCTGGTTGAGAAAAAAATGCTCATTTGCTCTGCCGCATTGGCTAACATTGGTCTAGGTGCAATGTGCAATTTTCTCACATTGCACATTGCACCTAGACCAATGTTAGCCAATGCGGCAGAGCAAATGAGCATTTTTTTCTCAACCAGCTCCTGGATGAGAAAAAGTTGCGGCATGCTGTGACTGGATACATTACGGCTGGAAACACACTGTCCGAGTGACATGCGAGTTATTTGCACGAGTCTCGAATCATTCACCCGGCACGACCCCTGTCTCTTTGGATACTGTCAGTGGTAAATTTTTCTATGTAGCTCCACTGCTTCCGTCCAGAGAGGGGGAGGCCATCTCGGGTGAATGATCATGCGAGTAGTAACTCGCATGTCACTCAGACTGTGTTTCACGCCTAATTGTGAGACTCTCCAATACAAGTCATTAAATACTTTATATGGACCATCCCTTTGCCGTCTATTTTTACGGATACGTTACTATTTTGAAGCATAGGACAATGTAAATGATTGTAGAATAATAGCTGCTGAGAAAGAAATGCATTGTACATAGGTGCTAGGTGAGAAAAAAATCACACACTTGCATGAGATATGGAAAACCAAATGGATTTCACTCATCCCTCTCTCCTGGATGAAAATCGGTCTTGTGACCCCAGCCTACAGGTTATGAACACCCTTGTGGTATTCTATTATGTGTTAAATGTATGTTTTTGTGTTAGTAAAGCATAGGTCGTCGTTAATGGTTTGATCAGCTTGGCATCTGCAGCCTCTGTGTATCTCAGTACATAGCAGATGGCAGAGTCAGTGGTAAAATCTGTTCAACAGCCTCGAGTATGGTCTGTAACCCTTATGCCATTATGTCTTCTATCACTTTTTTGTTAGCAGGGTACCCTCATAATAAGCTGAAAACAGGATGTCCTATTATAACTAATAATAATAGTCTAAGGTCTGGGAACTTGCTATCTACCTTATGGAGACAGCTAAGTAGGTGAGGAGATTGTAGCCACCTCCCTCCTCTAGGAAATATGCAAATTTGCACTTCAGTAAGGAAGTGGAAGAACTCTAGTGCCACCTTTAAGTAGCTCCACAAAGTCATAATCGCTATCCAACAAGCTTTTTAATATGACTAAGGGATTTGTGCCAGATCAGAACCCCCAACTACAGATGCTGCGTTTCGGGGTAACTGCCCCTCATCTGTAGTTTGGGGTTCTGATCTGGCACAAATCCCTTAGTCATATTAAAAAGCTTGTTGGAAAGCGATTATGACTTTGAACAGCTACTTAAAGTTGGCAGTGGAGTTCATCCACTTCCTTACTGAAGTGCAAATAAGAATAGTCTATACGTTTAGTAACTTTGTCACTGATTTATTGTAGCAGCATTTTTAACACTTAAAAAGCATGATCCATATTCGGACATATGCCTTTTCTTATTCATGTTACATGCTTCATCTATATCATTTATAAACTGTGGTGGAAATTAGAACCAAGTATTCAGTGCCCGGCAGCACGGTCACAGGAGAAATCCAGCATTTTACCAGCTCTAACAATCAATGGCCTTCTGTGTAACTCATGTTGACTTGCTGCGGGCTCCAGCCGGAGCCGTGCTCTTTGTTACTGTTCTGCAACCTGAAAAATAAGATCCTGGGGACTCCACACTAATAATTTATATTTCTCTGTCATTGCTACTCCCTGAGCCTTAGTGGCTGTAGGCAGCATAGTAATACTATCAGCCTAAAGCCTCATTCAGACATGGATTTTCGTGTGTTCCATCAGTGTCTTTCACAAATAGAACATGTACCTATTATACAGTAGTATAGGGTCATGTTCACATATCCGCTACCTATTCAAACTGATTTTCTGCAGATAAGAAAGGAAACAAATGTATACCTATAATGGTGTGTGCCGACATAGTGGTTTAGTGACGTTCAAATCGTCAGTAAACCGCTGGAAAATTCAAGGAGCCTAGACTCCTGAGCTCAGAAGTCACCAGCGGTTTTCCAGCGGTTTTTTCAGCGTGTGCACAGCTTTTTACAGTCGGTTTTTCCAGCGTTTTTTCCGGCGGTTTTCTATGGAGGATTTTGTCCATGGAAACGCTCAAAAACCGCTGAGAAGAATTGACATGTTGTATGCTGCTAAACCGCTAGGAAACCGCTCAACCGCTGGCGGATCCGCTCACATAAACCCACTATGTGTGCACAGCGTTTTCTAAATTACATAGGGTTACTTGTAAGTCCTAAAGCTGCTAAGGATTTGCATAAATTTAAATAAAACCTATGCTAAACCGCCGGCGGTTTTCGCTGCTAAACCGACACTAAACCACTATGTGGGCACACACCCTAATACTTGCCCATTCCAGTAAATATGTTGGAAAACTATCTTTTTTGGTAGATACCGCGCTGATGTTATAAATGGACACAAACCCAAAAGAATGGTTGAAATATCTTTAGATGTTTTATAATGAGGTTTCTCCTTCCAGGGAATTTGTCTATGGGTTTTTGTTACCAATCTTAGAGCACTTAATTTAGGGGTAGAAACTCTGACTCCAGCGATTTATCACTTACTGGGCAGTTTGCTGTCATTTGAATAAAATCACTGTTTTTTCCTGGTGCAGATCTCTGAATGCTAAGACCTGTATAACCCCGCCCATAGCACTGATAGGTAGTACACACAGAAAACTGCCAATCAGGGCTGGGGGCAGGGTTATATAGGGCTCATGAATATGGAGGACTAAAATGATCATGACCTAGGAGTCCCGTGCCAGTCACATGGTTCTTATACTGGCACTGGAGTGAGAACCATGTGTTATTCTATATACATGAAGCCCCAGAGTCGCTGGTTAGATAACCAGTATAAAATTAGTAACCGGCAATTACCATGATAATTACTTTTCACAGTCACTCATCACAATGGACAGCTATCCATTTTTGAGACCACAGCTCGCTAATTAAAGGAATTTGATTCAAGGCTGTCATTGAAATTGACATAAGCCATTTTCCAGTCCAATCCTGCACAGTAAAAATCTATTGGGTTAAATTGCATGGGATTTCCCCCGCCAATATATCAGGTCCATTAATGATTTCACTCGGCAGTTTCCATAACGTGCAGGTTAGACAGAACAATGATTCGGATTCTGCTCCATGTAATAAATGCTACATTTAAACATTTCATTATTTTGTTATTTTTATTCATATATAGGATGAATGAGCCGCGCCTGCCTGCAGCGTTGTCCTTGTTTTTCAATGTATCTAACAGGCTCAAACAAGTAATTTAATAGATTGCCTGGGGACTTGGGACTTATATTAACCACGCTTGCTATTAGATGTGCTGTGCTCTGTTCTTAGCCCTTATATTTGTGCAAAGGAAAGGATTAGACTACATGGCATGAATGTGAAAAAGGTTCCCGACCTGTGCAGGTGAGCTGCCGAGAACATTCATTATTAAATGGCTCCAAACGCTGCTCCCAAAACATGTAGATGAGATTGTTTAGCCCTTCAAATAGAAAAAACTATGTTGTACGGATCTGTAACACAGAGTATGTTGCCTCCTGTAGATCCATCTTGTGCCTGTATGTCCAATGTCATATTTTATTTATTGAATCTATGTTGGCATTCTTAATCCGATGCCGAATTACGCATACATTTTTCCCCAGTGAATGCATACACCTCCATCCAGCTTAGACCTGCTCTACTACAGAGCTGAAAGATACCAAAGGATTGGCATAGATAACAAGCCCTAATATCATTTTATACATATATAGCACTGTGCAAATCTTTTAAGAAGGTGCAGAAAAAATGCTGCAAATTAAAAATGCTTTAAAACAAAAAAAAAAGCATTTTAGTAGTAGTTTGTAATGATGAGCGAGTGCGCTCACCACCACTCAATGGTCAATTGAACATCAGGGTGATCGGCTACGTGCAGAGTGAACCTAGCCTCTCTGTCTGAGGCGAACTACAAAACGGCACCCCACCCCACCCTCTCTGGCAGTTCCGGACAGACTCTTTTAAATTCCGGGTTTGGGACAGGGCTTGACCCGAACTTGAGCCCGAACCCCGAACCAAGACTTTAAAGTTATAAAATGGTTGCTAGGGATGCTGTGGAGGGGGAGGGACTGTAAAAGTAAGCAAAAGGGTGATTAAACATCAGCATCATAATTTCCAAGGACCACTACTTTTGTGGCCGCTCATTAACTTCCTAATTATTCACTGCACTATTTCCAGCCAGTGACAGATGCGCACTCTCTGTGACAGCGTCTGTGATTGTCTGTTGCTCCCTCTCCAATTGTGCCAGTGTCTGTGAATGGCAATGAGTTTGCTGTCATAGTAGAGTAAAAATAAAGATATAATAAAAAATGCTTCACTGTATTTTTGATTCTCAGCACAGAAAAAGCAGACAGCTATGGGCTGCCATGCCCAGCTGCCTAGTTTTACCTTGGCTGGCTATCAAAAATACAGGGAGCCCATTATTTTTTGTTAATTATTTAAATAAATAATTTTAAAAAATGTGTGGTCTTTGCCCTATTTTGGTTGCCAGCCAAGGTAATAACCAAGCAGCTGGGGGCTCATATTCACAGCATGGGGAATCCCCACGCTACAGAATACCAGCCCGCAGCCACCCCACCACATTGGTGCATTCATTAGAAATGACAATTCCTGGCACATTGCCCAGTTCTTCCAGATGCCCTGGTGCGGTGACATCGGGGAGATAGAAGGGCTTAATAACAGCTGAGTATTGGTAGCTTGTCATTAAGCCCAGATTGATAATGTTTAGGTCTCTATGAGATCTGTCCATTATCGATCAACAATGTCCCACAACATTCTGTCCTGGCTTTGTTTCATCTAGAAACTGTAGTGATTGTACAAGCGTCCTCTCGCTGCAGTCTCTGCAATCACATGGACTGCCGCAGGGATCGGTGACATCAGTGAGTCACTGAGGGCTCTCCTCGGCAGTGAACTCAGGTGACCACAATGCCAGACTGTCTGACTGCTATGATACCACAAATATCTACATTTCTTGGGGGGTTCTAGTCAACAATGGGGTGCAGAGGTGCATTAATGAGAAAAAAATGAACTTTTTTGAATTTACCTAATGGCTGCAATGAAACAAAAAGTAAAAAATACCCACTGTATTACCGTATATATTGTCTAAGCCTGTTTTAATACTGTTTTGATATTGTTTCCATCTGTTCAATATTTATTACTTTGAATATGCAAGTGTATGCGGGGTTGTGTGTGGGTGGAGAGCTGGACTGCCCATTACAGATTGACTCTCATTATAATCGTTATTTGAGTGGAGCTCGTCAGATCAGCTCCTGAGCACTTTAGTGCTGGCTCATCATTCGTAGTTTGTTTTTATCTATTAGCATTAGATGCTGACTTGTGACCAGCTGGTAAAGCTTTATGTGAAAACCCTTATAAAATTGGCTCGACAATAAATACCATAAATCCATACTAACAATAACTTTTGTGTCACCCCAATTTCCTTAAAGGCTATAAGATTGTGAGTAGGCCCTCATTGCTCTCGTTTAAACTATAGAATTATATTGATGCACCCCAGGGCCGTGGGGTACTCGGAACCGGGCTTTAGTGCTTCAGGGGGGTCACAGGGGGAGACTTGGATCCCTGACTCTGGGTTCAGTGTTAAAGAGTTCTTGGGAGATGACATAAGGATAGGGTGATTTACAGGATACATTTTTCATGACACCACCTGTGGTATGCGGCTATGGATGGGCGCCGCTGCTGCAGAACCTCTGGGGACGATGGACGGGTAGTTGGGATGGAGTGGCTCCCCACGGGTGGTGCGGGTCTCCAGGGCAGTAAGGGTAATTGGTAGTGACTGGCAGGCAGGGGTTAACTTTAGGCCTCGTCACCTTGCTCAGTGGCCTTAACAGCCAGTTGCGGCAGGAACAACACAGTCTCACACAGTTCTGAAACTCTGTACCTGGGTTTACTCACAGCAAGTTTTAAGTTTCAACAGGTCTTAAATGTTACACGGACTCACAGATAAGCTTTGGCCTGTGTAGTCTTTAAGAAATCGGAGTGGCAAGTATGAGATCCTTAGTAGTGTGCCTGTTTTTGCTTTTCTCTGGTCCTGTTCCTCAGCATTCCTGCCTGCGTCTCCTTTCAGCGCCTCTGTGCGCAGAGCCCTGATCCGGCAGCCACGGGCCTGTTGGGCAACCGGTACCTTGTCCCCGGCCCTTGTCTGGCTGCTTTCTTGAGGAATGTGCCAGGTGTTAGCCACAGCTCCTATGAAGCTCGTGGCCTCCGGTTCAGCGGTTCAGGTGCTGGACTCCCGCACCACATTCAGGATGGTCCCTGTCTCCAAACCAAACCCACAGCTTAGCTCTGCCGATGCCCCTAGGGTTCCCTCTTTACCTGTCCCGGGAAAAGCCTGGGCTGCTCAAGTTCCCTACTTCTCAGTCCACAATTTTTGTCTTTTTCTTTCTGTGTTCTACATTCTTGCTGTTTTCCCTTTCACTCCGCTTTTCTGTCTCCTCCTCTCTCGACGACTACCACTGTTATGTCTTCCTTCTACCTCCCACCCACACTGTTCTACCCTGTTCTCCACCCTTGGACGGGGTCCTCCTTACAGCAGGTCCACCCATGTCCATAACTAGGGTCGATGTGTTGGGTGTTTGCTGAGGATCCCATACCTACCATCCCCATTTCCCGACTACAGGAGAACCACACCCATGGCTTGGGTGCAGTACTCAATCGGGTAACAGAATTAACATTTTTATATTGCATGCATGCACACAAACAATAAACATTACAAGAATACTTTGTCTTCCCTTACCAGGAGGCTCTGACTTGAACGTTATGTAATAACAAAAACTTTCCTATCAGTATAAGAATATAAAAATATATAAATAGTAATAAGTGCAAAAAGGGGTTTCAGTTCCAGAATCTTAGGGTGTCCATATTGTTATCAGTGTCCATGTTACATTAGCACCAACAATGCGCCTTAATCTGATCTGTCAGTAAAAGTGCCAGTACACAACTGTCCATGATTGTCCTTGTAAATCTGCGGTTACTATTCAGCTCTATACTTAAACAATGGGTACCTAACTATCTACATATTTTACACAATACACTGTACATTAACATGCTGCTCATTATCATTACTTACACCTATCTAATATTAACTGTCTACAAGCTCTGGAACTTCACTGCTGTCCCGCTTCTGCTTGCGGAGCCAGAATTCTGTAAACCTCTGCGTCCCAGGTACCAGGAATGGCTGAGCTCGTCACCCTCATACAGGTCTCTATCCGAATGTCCCTTAGGTAGGTAGGACTCCACATCTCTCCTACTCCCAAAAATTTCTTCATCCAACCCAGGTTCTTGGATGAATCTCCTTCCATTCATCAGGTTAAAGTTCACGACCTCTCCATGGTGACGTTCGGCCGGAGCTACTGCTGGAGGTCTCCGGGCATTTTCCTTTTCTTTAAAATTCACTTCCTCTTTGGCCCACCATCTGGCCTGGCATTGTTTACGCTCCCTTTCTTCAGACAGGTGCCTTTGGGTGAACTAATCCTCCATCTCTGTGCTGGCGACTCTGCTCCTTGCCTGATCCTCTCTCGCTCGGGCGGCCTCTCGGAACTTTGCCAGTTCCTTCTGCCAGCGGACCCAGTACGATGGCTCACTTCTCACAGCCGTGGTCTCCAAAGTTGCGGCTTCTATCAAGGGCTCGGCCTCCGGTTGGACAGGCTTTATATACATGTGATTCAGCCTCTGATCTAACGGCCTCTACTGGTAACCTGGCCTCAGGTCTAGCAGGCTCAACAGGCGACTCAGCCTCAGCAGTTGTCTACATCTCTTCCTTGGGCTTTTCTTCTGAAAGGACCGGGGGCCTCAACACTCCAGACCCCTGAGCTAATTTACTCAGCAGTTCTTCTTCCATTGCTTATAAGCACAGCCCTGAGCCCAGTCAAGTTGCAGGTTCAAGTCTCTTAATGCGGCTGTCCAGAACTTCATGTCTAGCTGTAGGGGCAGGTATGTGCTTCCCTTTTCTTCCGCAGGGACATTTACTCCTGTGCCCTCGTCCATCAAGCTCTCGGGATTACTGGACGCCATTTTCTCCGACCCGTACACAGCACCACCAACCCGCTCTCCTTCCTCCTTTCCGTAGTCCGACTTCTGTACCCCACCCTTCTGGATGTCAATCATTTCTCTGAGTGGAGTTGGCATTGTCTTGAGCAGGCCCCCTTGGTTTTCAGTTGGCACGTGGGGTGGGCCTGCTTTTTCGCACTTTTTGCTGGCCCATCCCAAGAGGGGAGGCCTGGGAACAGCCCCGGGCCAGCACATGTCATCAGTCTTTCATGGTCACCATTTTCAAAGTCTATCTCGTGCAACAGTTCAGAAAGACCTTTAAGGCACACAAGACCCGTTATGACTGGGCTGTTCGTATCCTGTTCGTGATGCCAAAAACTGATGTACCCCAAGGCCTTAGGGTACTCTGAACTGGTCTTCAGTGCTTCAGGGGGTCACAGGGGTCAAGACCTAATTCCATGACCCTGGGTTCAGTGTTAAAGAGTTTTTGGGAGGTGATATAAGGATAGGGTGGTTTAAAGGATAAATTGTTCCTGATGCCAACCATGGTATGCGGCTATGGGTGGCAGCGGCTGCTGCAGAATCTCTGGGGACGATGGACGGGCAGCTGGAATGGAGTGGCTTCCCTCGGGTGAAGTGGGTCCCCAGGGCAGTAAGGGTAATTGGTAGTCTCTGGCAGGCAGAGTTTATCTTTAGGCCTCGTTACCTTGCTCAGTGGCCTTAACAGCCAGTTGCCACAGGAATAACAGTCTCACACAGTTCTTCAACTCTGTTTCAACAGGTCTTAGATGTTACACAGTCTCTCAGATAATCTTCGGCCTGTGTAGTCTTTAAGAAATCGGGGTGGCAAGTATGAGATCCTCAGTGGTGTGCCTATCTTTGCCTTTCTCTGGTCCTGTTCTTCAGTCCTCCTGCCTGGGTCTACTTTCAGCGCCTCTGCACGCAGAGCCCTGATCTGGCAGCCACGGGTCTTGGTGGGCGACTGGTACCTTGTCCCCAGACCCTTGTCTGGTTGCTTTCTTGGGGAAAGTGCCAGGTGTCAGCCACAGCTCCTATGAAGCTCGTGGCCTCCAGTTTAGCGGTTCGGGTGCTGGACTCCCGCACCGCATGCAGGGCTGGTCCCTGTCTCCAGACCAAATCCCTCTGTCTGTTAATTCCACCGGTGCCCCTAGGATTCCCTATTTTCCTGTCCAGGGACGAACCTAGGCTGCTCAAGTCCCCTGCTTCTCTGTTTACAATTTTCGTCTTTTTTCTCACTGTGCTCTACATTCTTGCTGTTCTCCCTTTCACTCCGCACTACTGTCTACTCCTCTCCTCCTCGCCCGATGGCTACCACTGTTCTGTCTTCCTTCTACCTCCCAACCACAGTGTTCTACCCTGTTCTCCTCCCTTGGACGGGGTCCTCCCTACAGCGGGTGCACCACAACTAACTAGGGACTACGTGTTGGGTGTTCGCTGAGGATCCCATACCTACCATCCCCCATTTCCCGACTACAGGAGAACCACACCCGTGGCTAGGGTGCAGTACCCCTCATGGCGTCTAGACCGGTGGGGCGCCACAATGTGTTACTATGTAATGACTGATATTGTTTGCTGATATACCCTCCCAGTTGTGAAGTTCTTCAGAATATGTTGGTGCTATAGAAACAAAATTATTATTATTACTGTTAAGTAAAAAGATAAATGAATTATCAAAACAGAATTCTAAATCAAATCCTTATTTGGTGAGACCGCATTTTTGCCTCCAAAACAGCTTTAAAGCATCAATTCTATACTTGTGTATAAGGTGGTTGTGTGTTCCTACCCTTGGAAACACTAACGATGTTAATAATGTGTTCTTGTATAGAGTGTGATAAGCATGGTAATTAGGTATAGGAGTGTTATGAGGAAGGTAAATGTAAGACATAGGTCTGTTATGTAGGTTGTTTTATAAGGCTGGGTTCACATTTGCGTTCGGTACTGCAGCGTATGGAGCGCGTACGTATATGCAGTGCCGTACGCAAACACTTTCATGTGAACGCAGCGGAGATTGTCCGCATGCGTTCACATGAAAATGTCAGTGACTCTGCCCGGCCACCCAATCAGTGGCTGTGGCCGGGAGGCGGAGATCCAGGCAGCCACCGCTGATCTCTTCCTTCCAGCCGCCGTTGCTGATCTTCCTGCCGCCGCTGCTTCGTTTAGAATAGCCGGTGGGAAAGCCGGCGGTGAAGTCGGCTTTCCTGCCCCGCTATTTGTTCATTTGAAATAGCAGGGCGGGAAAGCTGACTTCACCGCTGGCTTTCCCACCGGCTATTTTAAATGAACCAGCAGCGCCAGCAGGGAGAGAAATGAAGAAGAAATAAGAAGAACAAGAAAGAAGAAGAAGATAGGATCTGCCTAGCAACAAGTTGACTACAGGGGCAGAGATAGTTAAAGAGGTTGTGCCGTGAACAATTGTACATTTTAATTAATAGATCTTAGAATAAAAATAAGTTCCACAATTGGAGGGGTTAAACAATTATTTCTACTCCAAGATATTCTTATAAATGTGCCCCTGTGTAATGTATGTGTCCGACCATGCAGGAACAGGTCGGATATACTACAGTTCCTGGGCAGGGGAGGAAATAACAGTAATTATTATTACTGTTTGGGGGCTGACTGCGACATAGAGAATGCAGAGATAATTTATTACCACCTGTACCTTGATCTGTCTTGATTTAATTTTTTTCCTGTCCCGAGATGTAGTGTGCAACTATGCAGGAACAGGTCAGATATAACACAACTCCTGGGCAGGGGAGAAGTAAAAGAGAATATACAGTCATGGCGAAGAGTTTTGAGAATGATACAAATATTAATTAAGTCTACTGCTTCAGTTTTCCTAATGGCAATTTGCATATACTCCAGAATGTCATAAAGAGTGATCAGCTTAACAGCAATTACTTGCTAAGTCAATATTTGCCTAGAAAATGAACTTTAACCCCCAAAACACATTTCAACATTATTGCAGTCCTGCCTTAAAAGGAGCAGCTAACATCGTTTTAGGGTACCTTTACACGCGGCTACATTTCTAGGGTGGCTACAGGTAACTTACTGGTTGCAGTGAAATCATGGAGAGGTTATTCTATTTGTACACAGCAACAAGATAGAACCTTGTCTCCATGATTTCACTGCAACCAGTAAGTTACCTGTAGCCACCCTAGAAATGTAGCCGCGTGTAAAGGTACCCTTAGTGATTGTTCTATTAACACAGGTGTGGGTGTTGATGAGGACAGGGCTGGCGAATAATCAGTCATGATTAAGTAAGAATGACACCACTGGACACTTTAAAAGGAGGTTGGTGCTTGGTATCATTGTTTCTCTTCAGTTAACCATGGTTATCTCTAAAGAAACACGTGCAGCCATCATTGCACTGCACAAAAATGGCCTAACAGGGAAGAGTATCGCAGCTAGAAAGATTGCACCTTAGTCAACAATCTATTGCATCATCAAGAACTTCAAAGAGAGAGCTTCCACTGTTGTCAAAAAGGCTCCAGGGCACCCAAGAAAGACCAGCAGGACCGTATCTTAAAACTGTTTCAGCTGCGGGATGGGACTACCAGAAGTGCCGAGCTTGCTCAGGAATGGCAGCAGGCTGGTGTGAGTGTTTCTGCACTCACTGTGAGGCGGAGACTCTTTGAGCAAGGCCTGGTTTCAAGGAGGGCAGCAAAGAAGCCACTTCTCTCCAGAAAAAACATCAGAGACCGACTGATATTCTGCAAAAGGTACAGGGAGTGGACTGCTGAGGACTGGGGTAAAGTCATTATCTCTGATGAATCCCCTTTTCTATTGTTTGGGACATCTGGAAAACAGCTTATTCGGAGAAGAAGAGGTGAGCGCTACCACCAGTCTTGTCTCATGCCAACTGTAAAGCATCCTGAAACCATTCATGTGTGGGGTTGCTTCTCAGCCAAGGGAATCGGCTCACTCACAGTCTTGTCTAAAAACACAGCCATGAATAAAGAATGGTATCAGAATGTCCTCCAAGAGCAACTTCTCCCAACCGTCCAAGAGCAGTTTGGCGCCCAACAATGCCTTTTCCAGCATGATGGAGCACCTTGCCATAAAGTAAAGGTGATAACTAAATGGCTCAGGGAACAAAACATAGAGATTTTAGCTCCATGGCCTGGAAACTCCCCAGATCTTAATCCCATTGAGAACTTGTGGTCAATCATCAAATCAACAAATTCTGGCAAACTGCAAGCATTGATTATGCAAGAATGGACTGCTATCAGTCAGGATTTGGTCCAGAAGTTGATTGAGAGCATGCCAGGGAGAATTGCAGAGGTCCTGAAGAAGAAGGGTCAACACTGCAAATATTGACTTGCTGCATTAACTCATTCTAACTGTCAATATAACCTTTTGGTACTCATAATATGATTGCAATTATATTTCTGTATGTGATATAAACATCAGACAAACACAAATAAAAACCAGAGGGCAGCAGATCATGTGAAAATATAATTTTGGTGTCATTCTCAAAACTTTTGGCCATGACTGTACAGACATTACAACCAGGGTTCGCAGTTGAATCTTTCTGGGATATAAAACAAATTTTTAAACCTGCAATGAAGTTTTTTTCATTACATAATAAGTCAGCCGTGATCCCCGGCTGTAATGTCTGTATACTTTCTTTTACTTTCTCCGCTACCTAGTAGCTGTGGTATATCCAACTTGTAACTGCATGGTCGGACACTTACATTATACAGAGGCATATTTATAAAAATATCTTGGGACAGAAAAAAATTCAACTAAGAAGGTACATGCAGTAATGAATTATCTCTGCATTCTCTATGTCAGAATCAGTCTCCAAATAGTAATAATAATGGCCCCCACATTTCCCCTGTAAACAGTGTAATTGTCCCTTACCCACCCCAGGGCCGTAGGGTACTCGGATCCCGGGCGTTTAGTTGTGGGTGCTGTCAACGATAGCGAGTGCCCGGGGCCGTGGCCCTGGTGGTCGCTCAAAAAGGGGTTAAATAAAAGAAATAAAATAAAATAAATTGTTTGTGATGTCACCTGCGGTGTCTGGTGATGGCACCAGCACTGCCAGCAGACTACTAGGGACGATGGGTAGGCAGCTGGATGATGTCGCTCCTCGCAGGTGGAGCGGAGTCCCCAGGGCAGTGTAGTAATTGTTGTCATAGTGGAAATAAAACACAGGAGACCTTCTTTCTCTGCACGGGTATTTACTAATGACTTTCAAGCTGTTCACACGGTACACAGTAACGGATAGCTGGCTGGGTAGTCACCAAAGGATACAAAGTCACTCTGAGGCCCCCAATGATGTTTCTTCAGATTTCACTCTCTGTCCTTCTTTCTAACTGCGCTCTCCTTACTATCCGTGCGCTGCCCTGCATGGAGCCCTCTTGCTACCAGGCCCGTTGGGTATGTAGAGGTTACCCTTCTCTCTAAGGGGCTCAACCCGGTGTGGAGTTCCTGGTGGAGACATGCGTGTCGGATCTGGTCGGGGCAATATAAAAGGCCTGCAGCCTGCAACCCACTGGGTTTGGCGGCTCAGAGCTGAGATTTCCTGCACCACACTCGGAGCCAGTTCTCCGTTTTGGACTGAGTTCCCTCCCGGACTGGCTATCAGTACTGTCTGGCACGGGGCTTGCACTAGCCAGAGATCCCCCTTCTGTCTGGGTTACCTCCTTTTACTGGCACCCTCCACTGCGAGCCTCGCAGGGTTCTCTCTCCTCGACTTCCCTCACAGTTCTTTACTTCACTCCGGTTGACTAACTGTCTGTCATTCCCATTCTTTTCTCTCCACTTAAGCTCCTCCCACCAAGACCGGTTACCCTGGTAACGGGTTTAGCCAATTGGTCCCCTAGATCTAAGTGTATGAATGCGGGGATGAGGGCCTCAGATTTAACATTGCCATCCTCTTGTGACAGGGATACCACACATGTTAGTTTGGGTGTAGTACCCCTTTATTGGCGCACTGACCCCAGTGGGGTGCCACATCCACACATAAGGCAATGTGCCCACACAACATTTGTGCTTCATTTTAGGTGATCCATTTGCAAAAAAGTATCACAAACGTATCATCCGTTTGTGTTACTTTTTTGCTCAATTTCTTAGTGCTGCACTTTTGCTTTTTCAAAGTAAAAGTACAGTACTCTTCCATAAGGGGAAACACACACACAATCACACTCTTTATTATCTTCCCCAAGGTCAGCAGTGTTCAGCGATGTGTTAAATCTGTGTATTACACAGTAATGGCCCCTTTACACGCAGCTACAGGTAACAGGTTTTCCACAGGTAACTTACTGGTTGCAGTGAAATCATGGAGACATAGTTCTATCTTGTTGCTGTGTACAAATGGAACTATGTCTCCATGATTTCACTGCAGCCAGTAAGTTACCTGTGGAAAACCTGTCACCTGTAGCTGGGTGTAAAGGTGCCATAACAGATCACCTGTCTCACTTTGTCAGGTCCTTTTGACTTCTCGCAGGTCCAGTTAGGCCGGCTTCACACCATGGTGTGATCCGGTCCCGGGCTGTCCGATGTGAATCAGACAGCCCTGGACTGGATTTGCAAACAGAATTGGAGGGCAAATGTGCCCTCCAGTCCGGTTTGCAGTCGGATTCAGCTGATAGCAACCACAGCTGCTGCAATTTCAAGATTGTCCTGAAATCACAGCAGGGAACAGCTGGTGGTGCTGAAGTTTAGCCACGCTCGCTGCTAAACTTCAGCAGCCAGTGTCCGCTTCCCAGATCCGATGATTTTGTTGGACCGGAGCGATTTGGCGCCATAGACTCCCATGTTAAGGAGCGCTGGATTGCCCCGGATCTGGGAGGATCTGGGAGAATCCGATTTGGCAAGATTTTCACCCCAGACACAAAAAGATTGCAAGCAATGTCTTTTTGTCCGGTAGAAAAATCTGAATTCACCCGGAAATTCCCGGACAGATGGAAACCGGATGGCACATAGTTGCCATCCGGTTCCATCTGGCCCCATACAGCTGTATTATGTCAAAATCGGGTCCGGGACTGTCCGGTTTACACTGGACAGCCCTGGACCTGATCAGGCCATGGTGTGAAGCCGGCCCTACCGGTTTCCAGAAAGAATATATCTCCGTAGCATACCATGGGATCAATGGGGAGGGTAATAATGAGCATTTGTGTTGCGGAAAGGACACTAAAAAGCATCACAAGTGGACTGTGTGAATACCAATCTATTTGTGATGCATTTTTATTCCAATGGAGTCAATGGAGAATGTGCAGCAGAAAAACGAAGGAATAATTGCTGTTCACGGAGGTCCTCCCACCCCCTGCCTCTTTGTGCCGCCCCCTGCCTCTCTGTGCCGGCTGGCATCCGCCTGCGCACAGATCACATATGGGAGTGAATGAGAGCGCACGGTCATGCGCAGTCAAGCGCAGCACCGCGCGCTCCCATTCTAAAGATAGGGACCTGCGGTGCTGCGCTTACATTGCGGCTCCCCTCCGCAGAACGCTGCGGAGGGGAACGCTAATGTGAAAGTAGCCTAAGCCAGTTCTTAACTCACTTACACATCTTTTCCCCTATCCCCATTGCTCTCATTTTATGTATCAACCTTTTGTGTGGCACCGTATCAAAAGCTTTTGAAAAGTCCATATACACCACATCCACTGCATTTCTTTGGTCCAGTCCAGAACTTACTTCTTCATAGAAGCTTATCAGATTAGTAAATATGTGCAGCTGATGGCACAATACAGTCCAATATAAATGTTACTACTTAGCTTATAAATTTTGCCTTTACTTAGCATTTTTGTTAGCACAATACTAATATTTCCATGACATGGTTTCATGGCTTCCAATTAGGGAAGGGCTCTGTTTTCCCCGGGTTTGTGACCGAGGTTGCTCTGTTACAGCAATTAAATGGTTAATAACCATACTGATTATACTTACCGGGTCCGCGTTACCCTTCCAGCTTTGCCACGGGTTTCCGGGGGGGAATAGTTATGTGACTGGCTAAAATAGCCAATCACATATGCCAAGAAGTGGCGCATCACACCAGGAAGAGACAGATGATGGTTTCACACTGCAGTTTTTTATCTGATCAGGGTCCATCCGGTTTGCGTGCCAAAACCCGGAGAGGAACCAGGAGAGGAACTTGCAGAGAAAAAGTATAATTGAAAGATTGACACCTGTTCTAGGTTTTGGAGACACTCCTGGTTTTGACACACAAACCTGATCGAACCTGATTAGGAAAAAAACTGCAGTGTGAAACCAGCCTGACCCAGTAAGTATATTAAAAGTATTAACTATTGGCTTACCTTAATGGAGCAACCCCAGTCACAAACCCAAATAGTTAGCCCATCCCTACATACAATATACCAGTACATGAATTATGTGATTCAGGAGATCGGTTATTTTGATTATTGTGGGTTAAATTGGAAACAAATATAGAAACTCCTTTCCTTTATAAAATAGCTGAGCGTTGTAAGCCACTGCATGGTAAGCAGTAACACATTACTGACCTGGTCCCATTTACAACATAAATAGTAGTCTAATATAGAATGGTTATTAGTGATGAGCAAGTAGTAAGATCCTCGAGTTCAGATAACTCTAAAGGTACCGTCACACATAGAGATCTATTGCTTGCAACTCACTGGTTGCAGTGAAATCATGGACACATTGTTCCATTTTGTTGCCATGTACAAATGGAACAATGTGTCCATGATTTCACTGCAACCAGTAAGTTGCAAGTGAAATTGCATGCAATGTTGCGACGTGTAAAAGTACCCTAAGGGTGCCTTCACACTGCGGCGTGATCCAGTCCAGGGCTGTCCGGGATGAGCCTGACAGCCGCGGACTGGTTCAGCTAATTTGCCCTCCGGTCCGGTGTGCAGCCGCACGCAGTTCCCACTGCTGATAAGTCAGGACCGCAGCGCCACGGTCCTGACCTGTCAGTGGCTGCACACCGGACCAGAGGGCATATTAACCCTCTGATTCTGTGTGCTGATCCAGTCCGCGACTGTCAGGGTCCTCCCGGACAGCCCCAGACCAGATTGTGCTGCAGTGTGAAGGCACCCTAACCAAATTTTTTGAATGTGTAACGAGTAACGAGTAACAAATCCAATGCAAGTAAATGGAGAACTCACTCGGATCTGAATACTGAAACAGTTCAAAGTATTCGGTTAATGCTATCCAAACCTGAATATCTTACTACTCGCTCATCACTAATAATTATTATTAGAAATAAACTTTTTTGATTAATGTTTAATTTATTTTCAAATGATCCAGTACGAGCCCTTGGCTGGGAAGAATATCCGTACAAACACTAGATTCCTTTGTATTGCGATTAGCTGTAATTCTGTGTAGCAAAAGATTCTGCCGCACAATTCAAGAAAATGTTCGACATAAACAAGAGAAAGATGTTCATTTTTAATGCGACTATACAGATGTATGACCTTTACTGAAGGCACGTTCATAAAGTAAAAAGCCAACAAACATAAAGTGCTCAGTATGTGGTCACTGCACCATTGTGATTATCACAGAATATGACTACCGTAATTGTCAGACAAGGATTACTAAAGCTGTAATCACCTACAGCTAAGTTATTATAAGAAAGATGACTTGTGCACAGTTTTAGGCATGTACTAATTGAACTGGGCATAGATGTACAATAAAGTGAGCTGCAATTTTCATAATTAGGGCATGAAGACATACTGCATGCATCGACTGCAGAGATAAATAGGTTATATTATTTATTGGAAAAATATCAGTTCTCCATGGTCACTGCAATATGACTTCAGACCTTTACTAACTACTTGCTTCACGTTAATGTGTGTGTATATATATATATATATATATATATATATATATATATATATGTACAGAGAGAGAAGAGAGAAACAGAACAGCACAAAAATAATAGAGCGGGTGCAAAGCCCTCCTACCAGAAATCCATAAGTTTATATAGTAGATAGAAAAAATGGACGGCAGCACTCCTTCATAGAAAAATATGTGGATTTTATTTACCCAGGACAGCAACATTTTGGCTGTCCATTAACCTTTGTCAAGCCTTTGACAAAGGCTAGTGTATAGCGGAAATATTGTGGTCCTGGGTAAATAAAATCCACATATTTTTTCTATGAAGGAGTGCTGCCGTCCATTTTTTCTATCTATCTATCTATCTATCTATCTATCTATCTATCTATCTATCTATCTATCTATCTAACAACAGAAAAAAACTGCACAGCACTCAAGACATAATGTGAACTGGTGCTACCAGCGACGCTGCATCCATCAACCAGAAAAAAGTCTATGCAGCACTCAGCATAGGACTCATCAGACCTGGGGTCACCGTGTCGTGGTTGATGAGCAAACAGACATTGGCCAATGTGTGTACCAAGAATCCCAGAAAATAAAAAAATATGAATTTTGAGTTTTTTAAAAAAAAACATACGTTTTTAATTTTTTTCCTCATATATCGCTTGTTAGCATGCGTGCATTATTGGTAGTAGCTGAGTGCTGCAGAGAAATGTTTTCTGGTTATCTATCTATCTATCTATCTAGTAGATATAGAGAGCAGCACGGCTAGTACAGCAGGGTGCAATTTTTGGTTTCTATCAATCTATCTAGAAGAAAAATAATGGAACAGCACAAAAATAATTTTTTACCTCCAAGGTGCACGCTGCCTCAACACATGTTTAGTGTGTCCATAGATAATGAAAAAAATGAATAAACAGCACCAAAAAAAATATGAAAAAGTGGACCTTTACCGTGTGCTGTTGTTTCAGTTTTTTCATTATCTATCTATCTATCTATCTATCTATCTATCTATCTATCTATCTATCAACAAATAGAGCAGCACTGCCCAGTGGGTGCAAATCAGCTCAGCTGTCTTCCCAGCACTTGTATATACTTGAAAAAATGCTGCAGCACTCCGTCATTAGATGTATCTTATGCCTTTATTACGGCCACAGGTACCATAGGGCAACGTATCGGGCACATGCGCCCTTCTTCTTGCTGGAAGAAGGGCGCATGTGCCCGATACGTTGCCCTATGGTACCTGTGGCCGTAATAAAGGCATAAGATACATCTAATGGCAGGGTGCTGCAGCATTTTTTCAAGTATCTATCTATCTATCTATCTATCTATCTATCTATCTATCTATCTATCTATCTACAGCAAGTTAAAAAAGTATTGAACACAAATTATCCAAGTAAATATATTTCTAAAGCTGTTATTGATATGAACTTCTCACCAGATGTCGGTAGCAATCCATCCAATCCACACAGGCAAAGAAATCAAACCATAAATGTCCATAAATTCTGTAATGTGTAATAATGAGAAATGATACAGGGATAAAGTTTTGAACATGCTTACTATAATGTATATAATACTTTGTACAAAAGCCTTTGTTGGTGATGAAGCTTCAAGACATCTCCAGTATGGAGAATCTAGTCACGTACATTGCTCAGGTGTGATTTTGGATCCATTCTTCAACACATTGTTCAAATAATGAAAGTTCTGTGGGCGCCTTCTATGAATCCTGAGCTTTAGTACCTTCCATAAATTTTCTATTGGATTCGGTCAGGTGATCGGCTCGGCCATTCTAGCAGCTTTATTTTCTTTCTCTGAAACCAATTGAGATTTTCCTTGGCTGTGTGTTTGGGATCCTTGTCTTGCTGAAATGTGTACACTCATTCCATCTTCATCATCTTGGTAGATGGCAGGAGATTTTCATAAGAATGTCTCAGTACAATCATCCTTCCATCCAGTCTTCGGTTATATGAAATTTGCCAGTGCCATTTGCTGAAAAACAGCCCCACACTATATTGTTTCCACCTTCAATTTTACTGTCAGTGTGGTGTTTTTGGGGTGGTATGCAGCGCCTTTTAGCCTCCAAACATGATAAGTATTATGGCAGCCAAAGACCTAAACTTTGGTCTCATCTGGCCACAATATATTTTTCCAGTATATCACAGGCTTGACTAAATGTTGTTGAACAAACTTTAAAAGCACTTGAACATGCTTTTATTAAGCAATGCAATCTTGCAAAGTGAGCGTTCATACAGGTCATAGGAGTTGTGTGGATGACTTACTGTTTTCTTTGAAAGACTTGGATTTTCTGATTCCAGGTCTTTCTGTAGCTCTCCACAGGTGTTTTTTGACTCTTTGACAACTTTTCTGATAATTATTTTCACTCCTCTGTCTGACATCTTTGGAGGAGCACCTGTTCGTGGCCGGATTATGGTGAAATGTTGTTCTTTCCACTTCTAGATTATTGCCCCAACTGTGCTCACTGGATACTTAAAGTTAGTAGTTTAGAAGTTTTTCTGTAAACAATGTTTATTGAGACAGCTCGCTGGTTTTACCAATCATGAGATGTTTCTGGTTTGACTCCTTCATAATGAGACACCTTGATACATAAGGAGATACAGTTATATGAAATATATGGGCTTAAATGTAGACTTTCAGCTTTAATTTTAGGATATTCACATTCTAATTGTAGTAAGGGTTAAGGAATTACAGCTGCCTCTTTTTCAAGAGACCAAAAGAAATTGGACAATTATCCCAAAAGCTTTTCAATGGGCTACATGGGCTATTCCCTTGTTAATCTCTTATCAACTAAGCAGGTAAAATGTCTGGACCTGATTCCAGCTGTGGCATTTGCACTTAGACGCTGCTGCTGTGAACCCATAACTTGCGGTCAAAGTAACTCCAATGGAAGATCAACGGACCATTATTAGGTAGAAAAAAAGAAGAAATTCAAGTGGGAGATTGCAGAGATATTAGGAGAGGCTAAATCAAGAGTTTGGGACAATCTACAAAAAATGAGTTCACCGGTGTGCTTGGGAGTTCCAAAATGCCTTGATTTCCATGGAAGACAACAGTGGTGGAAGATCACAGAATACTTTCCATGGTGAAGCAAATTCCCTTCACGACATTGACCCAAGTGAAGAACACTTTATAGGAGGTAGGTGTTTCGTCAGGGGCGGAACTACCGTGGTGCAGCTGGTGCAGCTGCACCAGGGCCCCGACCAGCTAGGGGGCCCCTGGGGCTCCAGCGGCAGGTCCGTTCCCGTCACACCCGCGGCACTGCTCTGGCACTGAGTTCTTGGGGGGGAGGGGGGTGCTGTCGGGTGTCACACCCGCGGCACTATTCTGTCCAGGGCCGGCGTCGGGGGCCCGCCCGGTATTGCTATTGTACCGGCAGCTACTTTAAAACCAGTGGCCGGCTAGCCGACAGCCCAGTGAGCCCTCGCTCCGCCCCCGCTTCCGGCCCGTCATTTCTTCTTCCTTTGTGCTTTCCACAGTTGGAACGCATAGAAAAGCGCCCCTGCTCCACCTCCTGCATTCCTCTTCTATTGCGGTCTACAGTGGAGCAGGAAGATCACTCACCCCCATGTGCTCAGCTCCAGTCATCAGCGCTCGCCACCCGGGGCCCTGGTCTGGCAGGTAGGCCCCCCCTGGTAGCTCTGTATATGTTCTCCCCTTGCAGGGGCTCCTGAGCACTGCCCCCACCATCCTTTCCCTTCTAATCTGAGCCGAGCGTCAGCAGCAGATCTCTACTTCCTGCACAGCAATGATGCAGGAGACAGAGTTATCTGCTGCTGCTGCTTGGCTCAGATTAGGAGGGAGAGAAAAAGGGTGGAAAACGGCACTAAGAGGACCATAGCAAGGGGCACATCACACAGGGGCCCCCCCTGTCAGGTCAGGGGCACATCACACAGGAGCCCCCCCCTGTCAGGTCAGGGGAACATCACACAGGGGCCCCCCCTGTCAGGTCAGGGGCACATCACACAGGAGCCCCCCCTGTCAGGTCAGGGGCACATCACACAGGGGCCCCCCCTGTCAGGTCAGGGGCACATCACACAGGAGCCCCCCCCTGTCAGGTCAGGGGAACATCACACAGGGGCCCCCCCTGTCAGGTCAGGGGCACATCACACAGGAGCCCCCCCTGTCAGGTCAGGGGCACATCACACAGGAGCCCCACCTGTCAGGTCAGGGGCACATCACACAGGGGCCCCCCCTGTCAGGTCAGGGGCACATCACACAGGGGCCCCCCCTGTCAGGTCAGGGGCACATCACACAGGGGCCCCCCCTGTCAGGTCAGGGGCACATCACACAGGAGCCCCCCCTGTCAGGTCAGGGGCACATCACACAGGAGCCCCCCCTGTCGTGTCAGGGGCACATCACACAGGAGCCCCCCCTGTCGTGTCAGGGGCACATCACACAGGGGCCCCCCCTGTCGTGTCAGGGGCACATCACACAGGGGCCCCCCCTGTCGTGTCAGGGGCACATCACACAGGGGCCCCCCCTGTCGTGTCAGGGGCACATCACACAGGGGCCCCCCCTGTCACGGGATAAGTGCACAGCACGCATCGGGGAGACACAGGGAAATGGCACACAGGTGGAGACATAGACAGGAGGGGAGAGAGTGCATGGGGTGACAGGCACAGGGGGGAAGAGACTGCACAGGGGGAAAAGGTATGCATGGAGTGGGAGAAACGGTACACGTGGGGGGCAGAGACTGAATAAGAGGGATTATATCTGTGGGAGAAGATGTGTGTGTGTGTGTGTGTGTGTGTGTGTGTGTGTGTATATATATATATATATATGTCTGCATATGGGCCATATGCTATATACAGCATACAGAGGTGAAGAGGACAGGGGGGCAGAAGGACAGGAACAGGGGGACAAGAGAAGAGGACAGAGAGACAGGAGAAGAGGACAGGGGGGCAGAAGGACAGGAACAGGGGGACAGGAGAAGAGGACAGGGAGGCAGAAGGACAGGAACAGGGGGACAGGAGAAGAGGACAGGGAGGCAGAAGGACAGGAACAGGGGGACAGGAGAAGAGGACAGGGGGGCAGAAGGACAGGAACAGGGGGACAGGAGAAGAGGACAGGGAGCCAGAAGGACAGGAACAGGGGGACAGGAGAAAAGGACAGGGAGGCGGAAGGACAGGAACAGGGGGACAGGAGAGGAGGACAGGGAGGCAGAAGGACAGGAACAGGGGGACAGGAGAGGAGGACAGGGGGGCAGAAGGACAGGAACAGGGGGACAGGAGAGGAGGACAGGGGGGCAGAAGGACAGGAACAGGGGGACAGGAGAAGAGGACAGGGGGCAGAAGGACAGGAACAGGGGGACAGGAGAGGAGGACAGGGGGGCAGAAGGACAGGAAACAGGGGGACAGGAGAAGAGGACAGGGGGCAGAAGGACAGGAACAGGGGGACAGGAGAAGAGGACAGGGGGGCAGAAGGACAGGAACAGGGGGACAGGAGAAGAGGACAGGGGGGCAGAAGGACAGGAACAGGGGGACAGGAGAAGAGGACAGGGGGGCAGAAGGACAGGAACAGGGGGACAGGAGAAGAGGACAGGGGGGCAGAAGGACAGGAACAGGGGGACAGGAGAAGAGGACAGGGGGGCAGAAGGACAGGAACAGGGGGACAGGAGAGAGGACAGGGGGGCAGAAGGACAGGAACAGGGGGACAGGAGAAGAGGACAGGGGGGCAGAAGGACAGGAACAGGGGGACAGGAGAAGAGGACAGGGGGGCAGAAGGACAGGAACAGGGGGACAGGAGAAGAGGACAGGGGGGCAGAAGGACAGGAACAGGGGGACAGGAGAAGAGGACAGGGGGGCAGAAGGACAGGAACAGGGGGACAGGAGAAGAGGACAGGGGGGCAGAAGGACAGGAACAGGGGGACAGGAGAAGAGGACAGGGGGGCAGAAGGACAGGAACAGGGGACAGGAGAAGAGGACAGGGGGGCAGAAGGACAGGAACAGGGGGACAGGAGAAGAGGACAGGGGGGCAGAAGGACAGGAACAGGGGGACAGGAGAAGAGGACAGGGGGGCAGAAGGACAGGAACAGGGGGACAGGAGAAGAGGACAGGGGGCAGAAGGACAGGAACAGGGGGACAGGAGAAAAGGACAGGGGGGCAGAAGGACAGGAACAGGGGGATAGGAGAAGAGGACAGGGGGGCAGAAGGACAGGAACAGGGGGACAGGAGAAGAGGACAGGGGGGCAGAAGGACAGGAACAGGGGGACAGGAGAAGAGGACAGGGGGGCAGAAGGACAGGAACAGGGGGACAGGAGAAGAGGACAGGGGGGCCGAAGGACAGGAACAGGGGGACAGGAAAAGAGGACAGGGGGGCCGAAGGACAGGAAACAGGGGGACAGGAGAAGAGGACGGGGGGGCAGGAGGAGTGGGGCAGTGTGTGGTGATAATGGCGGCTGTACCAGGTGTCTCTGCCTCCATGCAGCAGCCTCCACCTTCCTGTGTTGACAGGGTGTGGCATGCTGGGAATTGTAGTTCTCCTACCTGTTCGGGAGTTATTGTATGGTTTCTGGGTAGTGTGTTGGGTGCTGGGAGTAGTAGTTCTCCCATGTCCTCAGCTCCGTGCTGTATACAGACAGTGTACCGTACACTGTCTGTGCACAGCACGGAGCTGGGGACATGGTGGTACACTGTCTCCCGCCACCTTAAAATCGGTCTGTTTCCCATCCAGGCTATTACTGTAGAATCATTTACAGGAACATTTTACAGTGTTCTCAGCTACACAATGATAATGTATCCGTGAAACAACAGATGCCTCTCGGATGGTCCGTGTGCGGTCCGTGATTTTGTCGGACCCATAGACTTGCATTGGTGATTCTCGCACGGGAATCGCAGACTGTCGCAGAATGTTGCAACTTTTTCTCATCCTGAATCTGGATGAGAAGAAAGCGTCCGACACTCACCAATGTGCACTCAGAGATTGATTGCTATGTGAGAAAATCACACATCGCACTCATGACAGTTTCACGCCAGTGTGTCCGTACCATAATACTAAAAGCCATATAGTAATCCTACTGGTATGGGGAGGGTTTATGGCTCAGTACACACACCATACTTCTTGTTATTAACCAGTTAATGCTCTCTTATCCACCGCACTGCAGTGTCAAAAGAGGACGACAGCGAGGCAGACAGCAACATGGCATCAGAGAGCCCCTGACCTCCAAATAGAAGATCCTCAGATCCCGGTATTGTGACATAATATTAAGAATAAAGGTTTTTTGCATTTATATTACATTATGAACTCCACAGCATGGCGGTGAAAATTGCTTCGGCCCCGGGCCCTCTTTGACTCCTGCTTGTTGCCATACACTGGGGTTGTGCAGAGGTGGCAACTGCACCCCTTCTCTTTGTGTTTTAGTATAGTAGTTATATTCTTGTATATAGGGGCAGACAGTGTATACTATGTATACTTCCAGATTATCAACAACCAAAGGGGCAGCAGATTTTTCGACCGCCCCGGGCGCCACAAACAGTTGCTACGCCGCTGGCTGTGCTGCACACCCGCGGCACTGTTCTGGCACTGAGTTCCGAGAGGGGGGCGGGGGCCCCGAAAAATTTCTTGCACCAGGGCCCACTACAGTCTGGGTCCGCCCCTGTGTTTCGTTATCCAAGTCTACCATTAAAAGAACACTTCATGAAAAAAAATACAGGTAATTTACCAGAGGGTGCCATCGATAATCAGCTTTAAGAAAAACTAGATTAGACAGCAAAAAGAAATCTAAAGAAGCCAGTCCAGTCTTGAAAAATAATTTTTTGGGCAGATGAAACTAAGATTTATCCGAAACTGACTGATGGGAATGTCTCATGATCCAAAGCACACCACATCCTTTATAAAACATGGTGACATGGTGTGATAGCCGGGCATGCATGGCTTCCAATGGCCCTGGGTCTCTAGTGTTTATTGATGTTGTGACTGAGGACAGAAGCAGTTGGGTGAATTCTGAAATGTACAGGATGATACTGTCTGCTAAGATTAAACCAAATGCAGCAAGGTTGATTGGACAGTGCTTCACAGTGCAGATGGACAATGACCCAAAAAATGCAGTGAGAGCAACCCAGGATTTTTTTTAAGGTAAAGAAGTGGAATATTCTGCAATGGCCGAGTCAATCATTAGATCTCAACCCTATCGAGCTGCATTTCACATGCGTTAGACAAATCATAAGGCAGAAAGATGCACAAACAGGCACCATTTGAAGTCACCTGTAGTAAAGGTCGGCAAAGTATCACAAAGTAGGAATCCCAGTTTTTGGCAACATTCATGGCTTCCAGACTTCAGGCAGTCATAGAATGCAAAGCATTCTCTACAAAGTATACAAAAATTAATATTTTATGTATGGTAGAGTTGTCCTAATTACTTTGGAGCCTCTAAAATAAGGAAGCTTTGTAGAAAAATTATTGCAATTCCTAAACATTTCAGAGGATAGCTTTGTTCAAACCCCGTTAATTAAACCTGAAAGTCTACACTTCAATTGCATTTCAGTTGTTTCATTTTAAATAAAAAAATAGTGACATGCAGCCCAGAAATCACAAAGATTCAGTAGCTGTCCAAATGTTTCTGGACTTAACTGTATATAGACTGCATTGTAACACTTCTTCTGTCCTGTATACTGTTAATAAACTTCATTTAGGGATTGTCTATGTTCACTACCAAAATCATTGGACAGACTATATCCCACATGGACAGGACAAATCACACCTAGCAGAAATCCCAGTACCAGTTACCTATAAAGTGCTATAGTGCTCCTTGCCAGGGCCGTATTTGGAGTTCTTGCTGCCCTAGGCACTCTCAGCGGCCGCTTCCCCCCCTGTCACAGCTCCTCCCCCCATTGTGACCCCTCCCCCTGTCACAGCACCTCCCCCCTGTTGCAGCCCCTCCTCCCATCATGGCTCCTCCCCCCGTTGCAGCCCCTCACCCCGTCACGGGCAATCTTCCCCCCAGTCGCGGCCTTCCCCCCCCCCCCAAGCTTCATGTAGCTTCTACCCCCACTTTTCATCATGTAGTACATATAAAAGGTTTGTCCAACCACACTACAGAGACATACTGATAGGATGTTTACATTGTGAGCCCCAATGGGGACAGTGTTGATGATGTATGTAAAGTGCTGTGGAGTTCATAGTGTAATATAAGTGCAAAAAATATTACTCTTAATATGATGTCACAATACCAGGATCTGAGGATCTTGTATTTCGAGGTCAGGGGCTCTCTGACGCCGTGTTGCTGCCTGTCTCGTTGTCTTCCTCTTTTGACACTGCAGTGCGGTGGACAAGAGAGCATTAACTGGTTAATAACAACAAGTATGGCGTGTGTACTAACTGAGCCTTAAACCCTCCCCATACCATGTCCAGCAGACATTGTAGGATTACTATATGGATTTTATTATTAGGGTACGGACACACTGGCGTGAAACTCGGATGAGTGCAATGTGTGATTTCATCACATTGCACTCGGACCAATGTTAATCAATGTCTGAGAGCACTGACGAGTGTCGGACGCTTTTTTCCCAGCCAGATTCAGGATGAGAAAAAAAGTCGCAACATTCTGCGACAGTCTGCGATTCACACCGAGACTCACCAATGCAAGTCTAAGGGTCTGACAAAATTACATACCGCACATGGACCGCACACGGACCATCCGAGAGGCATCTGTTTTTTTTCACTGATACATTCTCATTCTGTAACCGAGAACAATGTAAAATGTTCCTGTAAATGATCCAACACTAATAGCTGCTGAGGAAAGAACAGATTTCACACGGATGTGATCTGAGAGAAATGTCGGACACTCGCACAGCAGTTGGATGCCAAATGGACCAAAAACCGATGACACTCATCCGACTCTCCTGGATGAGAAACAGACCGATTTTAAGGCGGCGGGAGACAGTGTAGTACCATGTCCTCAACTCTGTGCTGTGCACAGACAGTGTACCACCATGTCCTCAGCTCCGTGCTGTGCACAGTGTACCACCATGTCCTCAGCTCCGTGCTGTGCACAGTGTACCACCATGTCCCCAGCTCCGTGCTGTGCACAGTGTACCACCATGTCCCCAGCTCCGTGCTGTGCACAGTGTATCACCATGTCCCCAGCTCCGTGCTGTGCACAGTGTATCACCATGTCCTCAGCTCCGTGCTGTGCACAGTGTACCACCATGTCCTCAGCTTTGTGCATAGACAGTGTACCACTATGTCCTCAGCTCTGTGCTGTGTACCACCATCTCCCCAGCTCTGTGCTTTGCACAGACAGTGTACCGCCATATCCTCAGCTCCGTGCTGTGCACAGACAGTGTACGGTACACTGTCTGTGCACAGCATGAAGCTGAGGACATGGTGGCACACCGTGCATAGCACGGAGCTGGGGAGATGGTGGTACACTGTCTGTGCACAGCACAGAGCTGAGGACATCCCAGAAGAGACAGACAGGCCACAGACGGGCGGCGGGACAACACTGAGCCCACCTGGAAGAACTACAACTCCCAGCACCCAATACACTGCCCAGAAATCATATAGGACAGGCAGGTAGGAGAACTACAACTCCCGGCATGCCACACCCTGCCAACTCAGGAACGTGGCGGCAGCTGCATGGAGGCAGACACACGGTACAGCCGCCATTATCACCAAACACAGCGCCAGCCACAGCCTCAGTCCTCATGCACCCCCGTCCTTCTCTCCTCAGTCCCTCCTGCTGCTCCTGTCCTCCTGCACCTCCGTCCTCCTTTCCTCTGTCCTCCTCTCCTCTGCCCCTCCTGCTGCTCCTATATCCTCCTGCAACCCCATCCTCCTCTCCTCTGTCCTCCCGCACCCCCGTCCTCCTCTCCTCTATCCTCCTACACCCCCGTCCTCCTCTCCTCTGTCCTCCTGCACCCCCGTCCTCCTCTCCTCTGTCCTCCTGCACCCCCGTCCTCCTCTCCTCTGTCCTCCTGCACACCTG
This sequence comes from Allobates femoralis, assembly GCA_033576535.1. NCBI lineage: Eukaryota > Metazoa > Chordata > Amphibia > Anura > Aromobatidae > Allobates > Allobates femoralis. The sequence goes on along the minus strand of JARQOC010000005.1, from coordinate 104,505,387 downwards.
TCCTCCTCTCCTCTGTCCTCCTGCACACCCATCCTCCTCTCCTCTGTCCTCCTGCACCCCCATCCTCCTCTCCTCTGCCCTCCTGCACCCCCGTCCTCCTCTCCTCTGTCCTCCTCTCCTCCTCTATCCTCCTGCAACCCCATCCTCCTCTCCTCTGTCCCTCCTGCACCTCCGTCCTCCTATCCTCTGTCCCTCCTGCACCCCGTCCTCCTATCCTCCTGCACCCCCGTCCTGCTCTTCTCTGTCCTCCTGCACCCTCGTCCTGCTCTCCTCTGTCCTCCTGCACCCCCGTCCTCCTCTCCTCTGTCCCTCCTGCTGCTCCTCTTGCACCCCCGTCCTCCTCTCCCTGTCCCTCCTGCTGCTCGGCTGTCCTCCTGCACCCCCGTCCTGCTCTCCTCTGTCCTCCTGCCCCCCTGTCCTGCTCTCCTTTGTACTTCTGCACCCCCGTCCTGCTCTCCTCTGTCCTCCTGCACCCCCGTCCTGCTCTCCTCTGTCCTCCTGCACCCCGTCCTCCTCTACTCTGTCCCTCCTGCTGCTCCTCTTGCACCCCTGTCCTCCTCTCCTTTGTCCCTCCTGCTGCTCCTCTGTCCTCCTCCACCCCTGTCCTCCTCTCTTCTGTCCCTCCTGCTGCTCCTCTTTCCTCTCCTCCTGTCCCCTTGTTTCTGTCCCCCTGCCCCTCTGTCCTCTTCTTCTCTGTCTCCCTGTTTCTGTCCTTCTGCCCCTCTGTTTCTGTCCTTCTGCCCCTCTGTCCTCTTCTCCTCGGTCCCCCTGCGCCTCTGATCTCTTTTCCTCTATCCCCCTGCGCCTCTGTCCTCTTCTCCTCGGTCCCCCTGCACCTCTGTCCTCTTCTCCTCCCCCTGTTTTTGTCCTTCTGCCCCTCTGTCCCCCTGTTTCTGTCCTTCTGCCCCTCTGTCCTCTTCTCCTCGGTCCCCCTATGCCTCTGACCTCTTCTCCTCGGTCCCCCTGTGCCGTCGACCTCTTCTCCACGGTCCCCCTGCGCCTTTGACCTCTTCTCCTCGGTCCCCCTGCGCCTCTGTCCCCTTCTCATCGATCTCCCTGTGCCTCTGTCCTCTTCTCTTCGGTCCTCCTGCACCTCTGTCCTCTTCTCCTCGGTCCCCCTGCGCCTCTGTCCTCTTCTCCTCGGTCCCCCTGTGCATCTGTCCTCTTCTCCTTGGTCCCCCTGCGCCTCTGTCCTCTTTTCCTCGGTCCCTATGTGCCTCTGTCCTCTTCTCCTTAGTCCCCCTGCGCCTCTGTCCTCTTCTCCTTGGTCCCTATGTGCCTCTGTCCTCTTCTCCTTGGTCCCCCTGCGCCTCTGTCCTCTTCTCCTAGGTCCCCTGCACAGTTTCCCCACTCTTCTAGCGTCCTCACCTGGTGCAGGCTGCTGTCACTCGCCGGTCTCCCTCTGAGCACAGTGATGTGCAACAGGAGCTCCGCCGCCAGCTGCACCATCCTCCAGCCTTCAGTGCCCGTGCGCTCTGGCCGGCTGCTTCCCCGTCCTCTGGGTCTGGGGGGGCGGCTGGGTGGTGGAGCCGCCAGTACCATCGCCACCACCTCAGCAGCAGCAGCACTTGGGAGCACGGAAGACAGGAAGGAGCAGAGCGGGAACTTCAAGTTTCCGCTTCTCGGCGGGCTCCTCCTTCTCCTCGTCTTCCGGGTACTGTCTGCAGGCCGAGGTGAGGTAGGTGGGTGGGCGGGCGGGGCGGCGGCCCTAATGATGACGACAAGGGAAGGGGGGGTGTATTTGGGGCGGGGCTTGAAACCTGGCCGGTCCGGAGCCGGGAAAAAAAAACAAAAACAAAAAAAAACACCACGATCAGGCGCCGCCCTCCACCAAATTCTGCTGCCCTAGGCACGTGCCTACAAGTGCCTAAGGGCAAATACGGCCCTGCTCCTTGCGTTTATCAGTCAATGGTGCCCCCGACCCCATGTATATGCAACCAGGGTCTAGGGATATGAAGGGACATCCACATCCTAGATTGCCTATACATTGAGCCCTCTGTTATTATTAAATATACTCAGGAGAAATTGTTATCTGGGTTGATTGTGCCTAGCTGGGTATAAAACCTTTATATATTGCACATGTGTACACCCATTTGGGTATAGACTACATTTGCACTAATACTATCTACTATGTGTTTATACTACCTTCTGGTATGAAATAACCCTGTATATTGGTATAATTTTGCATGTATCTTGTGTGTGTCTGTGGTGCAGCCTGCCATATTGCTGCTTGTACTGTGGTTGTAACCCCCTGTTTTTACTTGCCATTAAAAATCACTTGTTTTTTGCAAACTAATTGGACGTCTGATCGTGTATTTTCCTATTTGTACAGTCATATGAAAAAGTTTGGGCACCCCTCTTAATCTTACTCTTTTTTTTTTTTGTTTAAAATAGTTTTTTTGCAACAGCTATTTCAGTGTGATATATGTAATAACTGATAGACACAGTAATATTTCAGGATTGAAATAAGGTTTATTGTACTAAACAAAAATGTGAAATATGCATTATTTCAAAATTTGACAGGTGCCAAAGTATGGGCACCCTTCTGATTTTCATGATTTGAATACTCCTAACTACTTTTTACTGACTTACTGAAGCACTAAATTGGTTTGGTAACCTCATTTACTTACAGGATTGGTAATGTGAAGGTTTCATAGAGACCTGAACATTACCAATCCAGGGCTTGATGACAGCTGTCAATTTTCAGTTGTCATTAACCCCTTCTATTACCCAAATTGCCAGCACAACAGGGCAATCGGAAGAGTCGGGTAAAGTGCCAGGATTTGGAGATTTTAATGAGTGCATCAAATTCTGGGGCAGCTGTGGGCTGCTATTCTTACCTTGGGGGTGGCAATAGCTATGTGTCTTCTCAGGGCGGGAAAACCAACCCCAGCCAAGTGTTTTATCTTGGCTGAGTATCAAATTGGTGGGGACCCCACATGGCAGGTTTTTAATTTATTTATTTAAATAATCTAAAAAAACCTGCATCGGGTCCCTGTTTTTGATACTCAGCCAATATAAAGTGCACAGCGGGGGCTGCAGGCCACAGCTGTCTGATTTATCTGCGCTGAGAACCAAAAATATGGGGGACTCTACGCAATTTTTAAAAAATTATTTATTTATTTATACACACACACGATAGCACGTTCATTGCCATAGATTAATTTTTATGCAGATGTGAGCAAATGCTAACGTATACTGAGAAATACAGCCAGTATACAGGACACATATATACAGTCATAAGAAGAAGTTTGGGCACCCCTCTTAATCTAGCTCTTTTTTTTTTTTTGTTTAAAATAGTTTTTTTGCAGCAGCTATTTCAGTGTGATATATGTAATAACTGATGGACACAGTAATATTTCAGGATTGAAATGAGGTTTATTGTACTAACCAAAAATGTGAAATATGCATTATTTCAAAATTTGACAGGTGCCAAAGTATGGGCACCCTTCTGATTTTCATGATTTGAATACTCCTAACTACTTTTTACTGACTTACTGAAGCACTAAATTGGTTTGGTAACCTCATTGAGCTTTGAACTTCATAGCCCGGTGTATCCAATCATGAGAAAAGCTATTTCAGGTGTCCACTTGCAAGTTGTTCTCCTAGTTGCATCTTCTCTGAGGAGTGGCATCATGGGCTCCTCAAAACAGTTTTCAAATGATCTGAAAAAAAAGATTGTTCAACATAGTTGTTCAGGGGAAGGATACAAAACGTTGTCCCAGAGATTTAACCTGTCAGTTTCCACTGTGGGGAACATAGTAAGGAAATGGAAGACCACAGGGACAGTTCTTGTAATGGCCAGAAGTGGCAGGCCAACAAAAATATCAGAAAGGCAGAGAAGAAAAATGGTGAGAACAGTCAAGAACAATCCACATACAACCTCCAAAGACCTGCAGCATCATCTTGCTGCAGATGGTGTCACTGTGCATCGGTCAACAATATAGCGCACACTGCACAAGGAGAAGCTGTATGGGAGAGTGATGCGAAAGTAGCTGTTTCTGCATGCATGCCACAAACAGAGTCGCCTGAGGTATACAAAAGCACATTTGGACAAGCCAGGTTCATTTTGGAAAAAGGTCCTGTGGACATATGAAACAAAGATTGAGTTGTTTGGTCATACAACAAGGCGTTATGCATGGCGCCACAAAAACACAGCATTCCAAGAAAAACACTTGCTACCCACTGTCAAATTTCGGGGAGGGTCCATCATGCTTTGGGGCTGTGTGGCTAATGACAGCCCCAGGAATCTTGTTAAAGTTGAGGGTTGCATGGATTCCACTCAGTATCAGCAGATTCTTGAGAATAATGTTCAAGAATAAGTGTCAAAGTTGAAGTTAGGCCGGGGATGGATCTTTCAGCAAGACAATGATCCAAAACACCGCTCCAAATCTACTCAGGCATTCATGCAGAGGAACAATTACAATGTTCTGGAATGTCCATCCCAGTCCCCAGACCTGAATATCATTGAACATCTGTGAGATGTTTTGAAGCGAGCTGTCCATGCTCGGCGACCATCAAACTTAACTGTACTGGAATTGTTTTGTAAAGAGGAATGGTCAAAAATACCTTCATCCAGGATCCAGGAACTCATTAACAGCTACAGGAAGCGACTAGAGGCTGTTATTTTTGCAAAAGGTGGATCTACTAAATATTAATGTCACTTTTCTGTTGAGGTGTCCATACTTTTGCACCTGTCAATTTTTGAAATAATGAATATTTCACATTTTTGGTTACTACAATAAACCTCATTTCAAACCTGAAATATTACTGTGTCCATCAGTTATTACATATATCACACTGAAATAGCTGCTGCAAAAAAACTATTTTAAACAAAAAAAAAAAGAGCTAGATTAAGAGGGGTGCCCAAACTTCTTCTTATGACTGTATATATGTGTCCTGTATACTGGCTGTATTTCTCAGTATACGTTAGCATTTGCTCACATCTGCATAAAAATTAATCTATGGCAATGAACGTGCTATCGTGTGTGTGTATAAATAAATAAATAATTTTTTAAAAATTGCGTAGAGTCCCCCATATTTTTGGTTCTCAGCGCAGATAAATCAGACAGCTGTGGCCTGCAGCCCCCGCTGTGCACTTTATATTGGCTGAGTATCAAAAACAGGGACCCGATGCAGGTTTTTTTAGATTATTTAAATAAATAAATTAAAAACCTGCCATGTGGGGTCCCCACCAATTTGATACTCAGCCAAGATAAAACACTTGGCTGGGGGTTGGTTTTCCCGCCCTGAGAAGACACATAGCTATTGCCACCCCCAAGGTAAGAATAGCAGCCCACAGCTGCCCCAGAATTTGATGCACTCATTAAAATCTCCAAATCCTGGCACTTTACCCGACTCTTCCGATTGCCCTGTTGCGCTGGCAATTTGGGTAATAGAAGGGGTTAATGACAACTGAAAATTGACAGCTGTCATCAAGCCCTGGATTGGTAATGTTCAGGTCTCTATGAAACCCTCACATTACCAATCCTGTAAGTAAATAGTTAAAAAAACACAGAGAGAAATCCTTTATTTGAAATAAAACACACAGACACCATCTTTTACCCATTTATAAAGACCAAACATATCCAGCTTTGATGGTAAATGCACAACTTGATATCAATCAATGAGGCTTGCTGGCACTGCTACATCGCATTGAGCAGTGAAATTATAGTGATCACTCACAACAAGAAGTGATCTTACACTGAAGGCTCTTACAACCGCAGCAGTGAGAGTAGTGACGTCAGAGAGTTCATCTGAGGTCACAGCTGAGGTACTGAGGTCCACAAAAGAAAGTTTTCACTCAACCTTGCATAGCACTTCAATGGGGGAGTAGGCAGTAGTATATGATCTAGTAGAGTTGGTGTGCTAGGGCTACTTTTAAGTATGGCCCTGAAGACATGTAAAGACTGACAGATTGAACTAATAACCACACACAGCTCTGCAGTGAGATCAGAGCTATCACAGTACAGAAGACATGACCTGTCTCATTACACACATTTGCATCTACATTTGTCCTCTCACAGTGCTGTCAGATCTGCCACAGAGCTATGTCTGATTATAACTAAGGGCCGCTTTACACACACCAACTTCTGAACAGATCTCTGGTTGCAGTGAAATCATGGACACATTGTTACATTTTGTGGCTGTGTACAAATGTAACTATGTGTCCATGATTTCACTGCAACCAGAGATCTGTTCAGAAGTTGGACACAGAAGTTGGTGTGTGTAAAGTGGCCCTAACACAGTATAGCAGAGTTCAGCCTTGTCTGATTACAAATACAAGGAGGCAGATTCCTAGGGAGATCTGTCACTGACCGACCCAAAGATCTTAACAGCTGATTGGCTTATAAGGCGGCCGTCACACGCTGCAATATCGTGAGCGATATTGTTAGCGATCACGTGCACGCGCGATCGCTAACGATATCGCTCACATCGCTGGTGAGCTGTCACACAGGCAGACTCACCAGCGATGTGGAGCAGCGAGATCGCTGGTAACTATGGTACACATCGGGTTACTAGGCGCCGCGCAGCGCTTAGTAACCCGATGTGTACCATAGATACCATCTCCGAGCATAGGCTCTGCCACTGGGAGATCGTTCATCGTGGTGTCATACACCACGATGAAGCAGATTGAACAAGCGTTTATCGCTTGATTTGAGCTCCGGCTCTCATATCTGCGATGTAACGATCAAGCGATTATACATTGTAAAATCGCTTGATTACACGCAGCGATGCACAAACGATATCGCTTAAGCGATCAAAAAGCAGATCGCTTAAACGATATCGTTCACAATATTGCACCGTGTGACGGCCGCCTAAGAAATATATGGATATCTCTGGAATAAGATATCAGATTGGAAATATCAAGGTATAATTGTATTCATTTTCTTAGACCTGCATGCTCATATAGACACCTTAAGAGGGTTGATCCTACTGACACCCTCCCTTTAAACTGAAATACCATTTAAGCTCTTGCAGGCCAAGTAAATATCAACGTGTAGTTAGTGGGATGATTTACTAATGTTCTTTGCATATCTACTCTAATTCCCTTCAAGACAGCGAAAGAATAAAGCATAAGCATGCATTCTGCATAATTAATAATGTTTTCATGGATATAATGTTAGTGCTGCAAGATCCTGAAGGGTTATGCATAGCCTGCTGACAAGGCGTTATTTTCAGCTAGAATGTACCCAACCCTTTCTCCACAGAGGCTTGAAAAACTGGATATATCTATATTGTAGTTCCTGCACAGGGCCAAGTTCATGGATAAGTGTATTCCCAATCAGACTGTTTTGTCTGCCACCACATAGTTCCTTTAACCAAAAGAGTAAAAGGGTAGATCACACACAGTCAGGGCTTTTTTGAAAACATGATCTTTTGCCCCAACACTTTAACTGATAGCCGGTTTTGCTGTGCATCATTTCAGACCTGGACGTCCGTCAAAGGGCCGGGGCGTGATTCCAGCTGCACTCTGCTGTGAGTGGTGGCTGTAACTGTTACCGGCATACCTGTATGACAGACAGATAGCGGCACCTTCCTAATGTTGTAGACCTGTGGATTAAACACATATCTGCTGGGAAATAGTGTAATATACAAAAAAGAGAAGCCAGCCCACCGCAATCAAAGTCCTAGAGTTTCCAGAGCCCGGCAAGTGTCTTTGCTTAGATTCAAAAAGAAATAAAAGGGCCCAGCTGTACAGATAAAATGTAACTAATTTATTAAATATTTTAAAATTCCTAAATCCATTTTAAATAAAAAATAGTATGGAATCAAATAAAATCCATTATTGAGATTTCAGAAACAAGTCAGATTTGACAGCAGTCACTATGTTTTTGGTGTAAACTTAATTCGAGATGAGCGAACCTTTCAAGGTTCGGTTCAGATTGTCAAACTTCCCGGTGTTGAGCAAACATGTTCGGGTTTGAAGTTTGGATGCTTTACTTTAATAAAGCACTAAAGCAGAGGTCTCAAACACGCGGCCCGCATCACCTGCTGGCCTCTCATTGGCTGGTGGCTTGCATTTATGTTACTGAGCGGCAGAGCCTTGTCAGTCCCGTGGCTGGAAGATATAACTCAGCGGGGAGCACTGCTCTCCCCTGCACTGTACCACCGGCATGTTAAAGGTTAGAAAATTGTGTGTGAGAGAGTGTGTGTTTGTGAGTGTGTGTGAGTGTGTGTGAGTGTGAGAGTGTGTATGTGAGAATGTGAGTGTGTGTGAGAGAATGTGTGTGTGTGTGTGTGTGTGTGTGTGTGTGTGTGTGTGTGGGTGGGTGGGTGTAAAAAGGTGGTAGACCAGGTTGGGGACATCAGTACAAAAGGGGACCAGCCTGGGACACATTATTACACTATGGAGGCCAGGATGTGGACACTACTATAAAAGGGGTCCAGGATGAGGGCCATCACTATAAAAGGGGATCAGGATGGTGTCATTACTATAAAAGGGGTCCAGGATGGGGGGCATCACTACAAAAAGGGACCAGGATGGGGACATTACTACAAAAGGGTAATCAGGATGGGGGACATCACTACAAAAGAGGACCAGAATGGGGGACATTTCTACAAAAGGGGATCAGGATGGGGCATTACTACAATATGAGGACCAGGATGAGGGCATTATTATAAGAAGGGAACCAGGATGGGGACATTACTACATGAGGACCAGGATGGGGACATTACTATAAGAAGGGGACCAGGATGAGGAACATTAATACAATATGGTGACCAGGATGGGGCATGACTACAAGGGGACCAGGATGGGGACATTACTACAAGATGAAGCCCAGGGAGTGAACATTACTACAAGAAGGGGATCAGGATGAGGACATTCCTACATGGTGAGGACCAGGATGGGGGCATTGCTACAAGATGGGGACATTACTACAAGATGGGGACATCTGTGTTCATTATATTTTTAACTTGTTTGTATGTAACCTCTTCTCATGTACAGCACCATGGATTTAATGGTGCTCTATAAATGAATAAATAATAATAATAATGGGGACTAGGATGGGTACATTACAACATAATGAGGACCAGGATAGGGACATTACTACATGATGAGGACCAGGATGGGGACATTACTACAATATGGGGACCAGGATGGGGGCATTACTACAAGATGGGGATCAGGATGGGGACATTACTACAATATTGGGACAAGGATGTAGGATATTACTATAGAATGGGGACCAGTATTGGGACATTTCACAAGAGAAAGGGACCAGGATGAGGACATTACTACAAGAAGGGAGCCATGGTCGGATCATTATTTTAAGAAGAAGATCAGGATTTGGACATTACTACATTGAGCAAAAAATTCTTGTATTACTAAAGATGTCACTTAGTCCTACAAGCAATGCGCCCCCCCGATATCAATTCATTTCTGTGTACGACCCACCACCCCAGCCGAGTTTGAGACCCCTGCACTAGAGCATCGCTGTGGTCTGGCATGGTTTTTGCTTGGCCCAGTGTGAGCCATGTTCAGTGTTTGATTAGCTCACACAGGGCTTAAACCATAGTTTTGAGTGTATTGTGTGTCCAAAATTAATTATGAAAAAAACCACCCTCGGAAGCGGAAGTATTTTACGTATGGCTGGCTCAACTGACTTCGATTGAGGTTCTTGATAAGTTCAGGGTCACGAACAGTGCGCCAAAAAGTTCATCTGCATCGCCCAAACCTGAACTTAATATACTTAATTATGTGTTATGTTATCCAAAATGACAAACAACCTTTAAATAAATTATGTGATATAAAGGGAAGAGACCCCAGAGCCTTATATAGAACATTCAACTGTGGTGAATTTATTTGCCACAAATTATTATTATTATTATTATTCATTTATAGAGCACCATTGATTCCATGGTGCTGTACATAAGAGTTACATACAAACAAGTTAAAAATACAATTAACAAACTAAGGCCCCTTTCACATCAGCGTTTTTTTTAAATCGCGGCAGATGCGGTGAAAAAACCGCATCTGCTGCGATTACCACATAACGGGTGCACTTGCGGCACAGTTGCGGCAAGCCCCATACAAAGTATATGCGGGCTTGCGGCAGGTGCGGCAAGTGCGGTTTTGGCACTTGCGGCAGGTGCGGCACCTGCCGCAAGCCCGCATATACTTTGTATGGGGCTTGCCGCAACTGTGCCGCAAGTGCACCCCTTATGCGGTAATCGCGGCAGATGCGTTTTTTTCACCGCATCTGCCGCGATTTAAAAAAAACACTGATGTGAAAGCAGCCTAACAATGACAGACTGGTACAAAAGGGAGATGACCCTGCCCTTGCAGGCTTACATTCTACAGGGCAACGGGGAGGGGAACAGTAGGATGGGTCTGCTCGGGTGGTGGTGGGGCGCTGGGTCCAGTGGTGGTGGAGCGCCACGTCTAGTGGTGGTGGAGCGGCGGGTCCAGTGGTGGTGAGGTGGCACAGTGATCATTGCAGGCTGTAAGCTGTTCTGAAGAGATGGGTTTTCAAGTTCCGCTTGAAGGTTCCGAGTGTAGGGGACAGTCGGACGTTTTGAAGTGCTGAATTCCAGAGGATGGGGGATACTCGGGCGAAGTCTTGCAGGCGGTTAGATGAGGAAAGTACAAGTGTGGAGGAAAGGAGGAGGTCTTGGGAGGATCGAAGATTACGAGTTGGATGATATCAGGAGATTAGTTCAGAGATATATGGGGGAGACAGATTGTGGACTACTTTGTAAGTCATCGTTAGTAGTTTGAATTGGATACATTGGGGAATTGGGAGCCAGTGGAGGGATTTGCAGAGGGTAGAAGTGGAGGAGCAGTGAGGAGAGAGGTGGATTAGTCAGGCAGCAGAGTTTAGGACAGATTGGAGAGGTGCAAGAGTGTTAGCAGGGAGGCCACAGAGGAGGAGATTGCAGCAGTCGAGACGGGAGATAATGAGGGCATGCACTAGTAGTTTAGTATAGATTGAGGGCACCGTTACAAGGTGCCACCTCGCCGGAGATGTCGGCGGTGACTGGCGGGAGAACGCACGCTTTTGGCGCCCGCCAGCGTCGCTGCCCCCACGTTTACATGGGGAGACACCTCCGGCAATGCACCGGCGATCTGACAGGCGGCATCGCTGCCATGGTGTATCAAAGCCTCAACGGCGATGCAGTACAATGGGAGCCTATGGCTCCCATCGCCTGTCAGGTCGCCGTCGGCCGTTTACATGGGGCCATGTGTACACATCGCCCCAGATTGGCCGCCTGGTTTCACAGCGCTGCTGTCAAACCAGGCGACCAGTCAAATGAGTAGCCCTCGCCTAGTTACATAGGGCGACGCATTGGCGACGTCAGCGGCAATAGGCCACACCCCAGCGTCGCCTAAAATATCGCCGCCGACGTCGCCAGGTGTGACGTGGGCCTAAGAGTTGAGGAAGGCACTGATTCTGGAAATATTTTTGAGTTGGAGGCGGCAGGAGGTGGTGAGAACTTGAATGTGTGGTCTAAAGGATAAGGCAGAGTCAAGGATCACTCCGAGGCAGCGGACAGTGATATTATTTATAGTGATAGATAGAACAGATGCAAGATAGGTGAAAGATGATGAGTTCAGTTTTGTCTAGACTTAGTTTAAGGAAGTGAGAGGAGAAGAAGGAGGATATGGCTGATAGACACCCTGGGATTCTCGACAGCAGAAAGGTGACGTCTGGGCCAGAGGGGTAGATCTGAGTATCATCAGCGTACAGGTGGTACTGGAATACATGGGACTTTATGATTGTCCTAGGCCAAGGATATAAATGAAAAAAAGAAGGGGTCCCAGGACAGAGCCTTGAGGGACCTCAAAAGAGGGGGGATGGGGTGAGGAGGTAGTGTTGGAGTGGGAGACAGTAAATGTGCGGTTGGAAAGGTAGGAGCAGATCCAGGAGAGGGCAAGGTCAGAGATACCAATGGAAGAGAGGATCTGTAATAGAAGGCAATGGTCGACTGTGTTGAATGCAGAGGACAGGTCAAGAAGAACGAGAATGGAGAAGTGTCCGTTAGCTTTGGCAGTAAATAGGTTATTAGTCATTTTGGTTAAGGCGGTTTCGGTGGAGTGGTGGGGGCGGAAGCCAGATTGAAGGTTGTTAAAGAGAGAGTTGGATGAGAGGTGGGATGAGAGTACAGTGGGGACATGTATGGAGCCCACTGGGACGGGGTACTCAGTACCGGACCGGGGTACTGCTGGGGATATCACGGTGGTCTTGGTCCGGACCATGTCACGGGTTCCGCAAGTAAAAGGGGGGTATTTACAGGGGAGTTTGTTGTCGTGACGCCACCACGGGTTGTGGTCAGTGAAGGAACCACCGCTGCAGCGCAGCTCTGCCAGGAGGATGGATGGGGCTACAGCTAGATGGATGAGCCTACCGTGGGTCGGGCTGCTCCTGACAGGATACAAGGGTGCAATAAATGTTCTGTATCCCGGGAATCATACACAGGAGACTAAGCAGGGTTCACCGGGTTTTACTTGCACGTCTTTCAGTTTAAACAGTACCAACAGTTCAGTTCTTAACACAGTCCCTTTACACAGGTAACTCAACGCACTCTGAACCCACTGCAGCCAGGTTGTCTTCCTGAGTCCCTTCACTCTTTCTCAGTAACCTTTCTGTCTTATTCTTTCCTGCTCTTCCTTGTGGATTGTATGACGGCAACTCGGTCCCTTTTGTGTGGCTTCCCGCTATGTATATGGGCAGCAAGCCGGGTCCTCTATATCGTTGCTGAGTCTCCAACCCGTGTAGTAGGAACACTGATCTGGAATTCGGGTTCCCGTCGGTTTGTCTGGGGAGCCGGCATGTAGCAGCAGTCCCCCTCAGAGCCGACACTCTGGTCCCAGCCTAGCTTAGGAGTCCCTGTCTTGCAAGGGATCACCAGCTCTTTCCCACCCGTGTGGCTATCCAGGTACTTCAAGGGAAACCTGTCCCACCTATCATCGGTCAGTGCTGCCGTACTCCTCGGACCCGATAGCACCGGTCCGTCTTTGTCCTCACTCTCCCTTGGGCTGCAGGCTATGGATGAGCTTTCTCTCCATGGAACGGTGTCTCTGTGGATTCTGCGTCTCCAGGGAGCCCTATTCCTCCGGGAAGTGTCACTTTCTGCTTGGTCTTGTCTTTACCTCTTGGCTCACTCTGGCCTACTGCCTAACTCCTCCTTGTTTCCCCCTTTTGTACTGGTCTACCACCTGACCTACCTTCCCACCCACTTTCCTCTAAACCCCACCACCCCTTGCCCGCATAGAGTCCTGGGCTCTGGGTTGGGTGTTGTGCTCTAGTGGGTGTGTGTATACTGAAGGTGTGTGTGTAGCACTCGTCTCCTATCTGCCTGGGTGCAAATTCTACCTGTGGCCTCCTGGTCGCAGGGGCGCCACACATGCTTTTCAAGAAGTTTGGAGGCGAACCGCAGCAGCAATATGGGACGGTGGGTGGATGTGGAGGTTGGTTCGAGAGATGGTTTCTTCAAGACAGGTGTAATTGTTGCATGTTTGAAAACGGAAGGAAAGGTACCGGAGGTTAGTGATAGATTGAAGAGGTGGAATAGGGATAGGATAAGCGTGGTGGTGAGGTTGGGGAGGAAGTGAGATGGGATGAGGTCCGATGCACAAGTGGGGAGGTGCGATTTGGAGAGGAGGTGTGCAAGTTCTCCTTCAGTGATGGAGGGGAGGAGGGTTAGTGGGGGAGGGGAGTGGTCTGATATAAATAAGGATTGTGATGGTTAGGTAGCAAAGACTTGTCTGATCTGATCTATCTTGTTGTTGAAGTGTGTTGCGAAGTCTTCTGCAGACATACGAGAAGTAGGAAGGAGCAGTGGGGGGGAAACAGGGAGTTAAATGTGTTGAATAACTACCTGGGGTTGTGGGACAAAGAGGATATGAGGGTAATGAAGTAATTCTGTTTAGTGGTGGTGAATGCTAACTTGCATTTGAGAAATGCTTGTTTGAATGCTGTGTAGTCTTCTTGCGAATGTGTTTTCTTCCAGCGCCGCTCAGCAACCCTAGACTCTCGCCGCAGCTTTTTAGTGGTGTCTGTGTATATTTTTTGAAGCTTGCACCCACCATAGAAGGTGTGCGCCCATACTGATATATATTTGGAGCAGCACCCCGCCCAGTGACTAATGTGAGCACACTCCCTTTAAAGGCAGGGTTTTACATATAGTCTTGAGACATTCCCTTTAAGACCATGATTTTAACTGCACTAGGGCATTTTCCCATTCACACTTCCAGGTTGCAGACATGAGGGTGAGATTAGGACCCAGTATAGTGAAAGAACTCTGTAAACAGTTACTGGGCTTATGATTTCATAGCTATGATATCAACTAATGCTTTCACATTTATTCTTTAGACCAGGGCCAGCTTTCAGTAGCTTTCTTAATATTTCCTTGATTCTTATCATATGATGCAATAAATTCACACAGCCATTTTGGCATTCCCTTTAAAGATATAGCGTGGTGTGCAGCGGATCTATTGGTAAGTGTGTACCAAGGTTGTCTGTTGATTCGCTGTGTTCTGCTGTGAACGAGAGGGGCAAAAAATATAAACATTTGGGAAAATTCAGGGACGCCAGAGAATTTGAATCCCAAATAATCCGTTCATCAATAATTAATAGGCAATAGGGACACATTATTTTGGTATCACTGTAATGGTATGTGCAGATGATCTGGAGACACTGCGTCCTGAAAGAAGTGCCTCTAGATCTGAGGGAAGCTGGTGATCTCAGCAGGTGAATGCTGCTGCCCTGTGCTCACAACATGCATTCGGTGCATGATGGCTTCTCTCTGCATTCACTTGTAGGAGATCCTGACTCCGCAGCGTTAAATTGACATGCTGCAAAGAAGCGTCGGGGCGGAAAGCATTTAAGGTAACGCTGCAGAGTCAAAATGCACAGTGGGCACGGCGCACAGGATTTCTGGAAATTCCATCCACTATGCTTGCACTCTACAATGCAGCATTATGGATGCAGCACTAGCACGCTGCGTCCACATCGCTGCAAACACTTATTGTGTGTATGCAGCCTAAAGGGCCTGTCACACAACAATATTGGTAACGATATCGTTGCAACGTCACCGGTTTGGTGACGTGGCAGCGATGTCTAAACGACATAGTTGCGTGTGACACCTATCAACGATTAACGATGGGTCATTGATCGCAGATTTATGAACCGATTCATAAATCTATCGTTGGTTTTCCGCTGAACGCGCACCATCACTGCGTGTGACAGCGGGGAGACCAATAATCAGCGAGCTCCCAGCGCCGCACAGCAAGCCCTGGGAGCAGGTAACAAGGGTAAACATCGGGTAACTAAGCGCTGCGCGGCATTTAGTTAGCCGCTCTTTACCTTGGATACCAAGGTGCTCGCTGGTCCAGATCGCTGGTGAGTCTGCTTGTGTGACAGCTCACCAGCAATCAGCCTTCAATGTCCTAGCAATCCGATCGTTGGTGGGATCGCTGGGACATTGAAGCGTGTTAAGACATTTCACCTTTTTGAGTTTGTGAGTGATCCAAGCCCCCAATATGTGACTCTGTGTCATTGTGTAGGATACATGATTGTGATTTACATCTTAGTTCCTGCACTGCAGGTGGATCTGTGGCAGCCCAGCAGTTTCAGCAACATCTTAAATAACACCATCACTGATGTTCACATATCCAATAGCAGCTCCGAGGCTCTGCTGACATACCTGAGACGAGGCAACGTGGAGCACAGGTAAGAGCAATTGCATGTGCACTGCTAACAAATACTTCAAAAGCATTTTGTTCACGAAAAAACGCCCTGTTTATTTACTTACAATTTCCTATCCTTTACACCACCTCCTTACCGGTATATACATCAATAGTTCATGCCAAAAGAACACACCCAAATCTGGGGCATTTTACCAATCTTTTTAGCTATGCCACAATTTCTGGACACTAATCAAAATATAAGGTGTAAAGAGCATCTAAAACATAAACTGGGTAATAGCAGGATCTGGAATGACTGTGTTTCAGACTATGTGCACACACTGCGCTTTTTTATTATTTTTTTATGTGTTTTTGTGTGTGGATTTGTGACAAATTTATATGCCTATCCTTATGCCAGCAAAGCCATTGAAAATTCTGACGTTTTGTCAACATGTTGCTTTTTTTCACTGGTAGATTTGGTTCAGAAATAAATCTGCAGCATGTCAACTCTTAGTGGATTTTTGGCAACATATTTACAATCCAAATGCATGTAAAAACGCATCAGAAAGCACCAAGTATGCATCAAAAGCACATTAAAAACACATCGAATTTTTGGTGCGGTTTAGACACAGATTTGGTACCAAAATTTCTGTGCCCATGTAAAGCTGGATATAAAGAGTGCTCAGCCCAAGGGGGAAGCCATACCTCCAAATGTAAAAGGGACAAAGAACTAAAGCAAATATGAACACGTGGGTCAGCGCACCTGTTAGTATACAGTGGGTATGGAAAGTATTCAGACCCCTTTACATTTTTCACTCTTTGTTTCATTGCAGTCATTTGGTAAATTCAAAAAAGCTAATTTTTTCTCATTAATGTACACTCTGCACGCCATCTTGACTGAAAAAAACTGAAATGTAGATATTTGTGCAAATTTATTAAAAAAGAAAAACTGAAATATCCCATGGTCATAAGTATTCAGACCCTTTGCCCAGGCACTCATATTTAAGTCACATGCCGTCTATTTCCTTTTGATCCTCCTTGAGATGGTTCTACTCCTTCATTGGAGTCCAGCTGTGTTTCATTAAACTGATAGGACTTGATTTGGAAAAGCACATACCGTATATACTCGTGTATAAGCCGACCCGTGTATAAGCCGACCCCCCTACTTTTGCCCCAAAACCTGGGAAAACCTATTGACTCGTGTATAAGCTGAGGGTGGACCCAGCATAGGTATACAGCCCCCAGCAGTGTGGTATACAGCAGCCTCCCCAGTGGTATATACAGGCCCCAGCAGTGTTACAGCAGCCTCCCCAGTGGTATATACAGCAGCAGCCACAGTGGTATATACAGCAGCAGCCCAGTGGTGTATACAGCAGCAGCCCCAGTGGTGTATACAGCAGCAGCCCAGTGGTATATACAGCAGCAGCCACAGTGGTGTATACAGCAGCAGCCCCAGTGGTGTATACAGCAGCAGCAGCCCCAGTGGTATATACAGCAGCAGCCCCAGTGGTGTATACAGCAGCAGCCCCAGTGTGTATACAGCAGCAGCCCCAGTGGTATATACAGCAGCAGCCACAGTGGTGTATACAGCAGCAGCCCCAGTGGTGTATACAGCAGCAGCAGCCCCAGTGGTATATACAGCAGCAGCCCCAGTGGTGTATACAGCAGCAGCCCCAGTGGTATACAGGCGCCCCCCCCATGGGTATACAGGGCCCCCCCTTGCTGCCGCAAACCTGTAAAGTAATAGATCATTATACTTATCCCTGTCGCCGCCGCCATCGCGCTCCTCCAGCTTCATCTGGCTTCTTCCGGCTTCCTCCTCCGATGGGCGCAGGCAATGACGTCATTGTTTGTGCGCCGGAGGAGGAAGCCGGAAGAAGCCGGATGAAGCTGGAGGAGCGCAATGGTGGCGGCGACAGGGATAAGTATAATGATCTATTACTTTACAGGTTTGCGGCAGCAAGGGGGGCCCTGTATACCCATGGGGGGGCGCCTGTATACCGATGGGGGGGCGCCTGTATATGACTCGCGTATAAGCTGAGGGGGGGACTTTTCAGCCCAATTTTTGGGCTGAAAAACTCGGCTTATACGCGAGTATATACGGTACCTCTCTATATAAGGTGAACCTGACAGCCCCGGACCGGATCAGCACACAGAACCGGAGGGCTAATATGCTAATATGCTGCTGCTGCTAATGAATCAGGACCGCGGCTCGCGGGGAGCTAGCTGCAGTCCTGAAACAACAGCGTCGTGTAGCCGCAGGTGTCCGGCTCCCGGATCCTCCCAGACCGCGACAATCCAGCCCCATAGGCTCCCATGTTAGTGAGCGCCAGATTGCCCCGGATCCGGGAGAATCCGGGAGTAGGTAATTAGGGGAGATTTTACTCCTCTCGGACACAAAAACGTTGCAAGCCACGTTTTTGTGTCCATGAGAGAAATCTCCATTCTCCCGATTGTCCCAGAGAGATGAAAACCGGATGGCAGAGAGCTGCCATCCAGCTCCATCTGGCCCCATAGGACACTATGGGGCCAAAATCCGGTCCTGGGCTGTCAGGTTCACCCTGACAGCCATGGATCGGATCAGACCCGCAATGTGAAGTCGGCCTCAGACCTTATAGTGCATGTCAGACCAAATGAGAATATTGAGGACAAAGGAACTGCCCAACGAGGTCAGATATAGAATTGTGGCAAGGCACAGATCTGACCAAGGTTACAAAAGAATTTCTTCAGTACTCAAGGTTCAAAAGAGCACAGTGGCCTTCATAATAATTAAATGGAAGACGTTTGGGACCACCAGAAGTCTTCCTAGAGTAGGCCATCCAGCCAAACTGAGCATTCGTGGGGGAAGAGCCTTGGTGAAAGAATTAAAGAAGAACCCCAAGATCACTGTGGCTGAGTTACAGAGATGCAGTATGAAGATAGGAGAAAGTTCCACAAAGTCAACCATCACTGCAGCCCTCCACCAGTCAGGCCTTTATGGCAGAGTGGCCCCAAGGAAGCTCTCCTCACTACAAGACATTTGAAAGCCCACATAGAGTTTGTAAAAAAAAAACACATGAAGGACTCTCAGACTATGAGACATAAGATTCTCTGGTCTGATGAGCCAAAGATAGAACATTTTGGTGATAATTCTAAGTGGTATATGTGGAGAAAACCAAGCACTACTCATCACCTGCCCAATACAATCCCAACAATCAAACATAGTGGTGGCAGCATCATGCTTTGGGGGTGTTTTTCAGCTGCAGGGACAGGACAACTGGTTGCAACTGAAGAAACATGAATGTGGCCAAGTACAGAGATATCCTGGATGAAAACCTCTTCCAGAGTGCTCTGGACCTCAGACTTGGCCAAAGGATCAGCTTCCAACAAGACAATGACCCTAAACACACAGCTAACATAACAAAGGAGTGGCTTCAGAATAACTCTGTGACCATTCTTGACTGGCCCAGACAGAGCCTTGGCCTAAACCTAAATGAGCATCTCTGGAGAGACCTGAAAATGGCTCCACCAACGTTCACCACTCAACTTGGTGGAACTAGAGAGGATCTGCAAGGAAGAATGGCAGAGGATCCCCAAATCCAGATGTAAAAAAACTTGCATCATTCCCAAGAAGACTCATGGCTGTATAGCTCAAAAGGTGCTAATACTTAATACTGAACAAAGGGTTTGAATACTTATAACCATGTGATATTTCAGTTTTTCTTTTTGAATACATTTGCAAAAATTTCTACATTTGTTTTTTTTTAAGTCATGATGGGGTGCAGACTGTACATTAACAATAAAAAATTAACTTTTTTGAATTTACCAAATGGCTGTAATGAAACAAAGAGTGAAAAATTTAAATTGGTCTGAATACATTCCGTTCTCACTGTAAGTGTAATATGTTGGTTCCCATTCACCCTATGGCCATTGTCAGACTATAATTAAATTTGAGACTCGCTGGCACACAAACGAGGTTAGTTGTTAGGTTTAGGGACCATCCTGACTGGGTTCACCTTGTCACAGTAGAATGGCTTTTAAGCTTTTCTGATTAAAAAAATATCAGCTAAGGTCCCTATGTTTTTTTACATGTATTACTATTATCTACTCATTTTTTTTAATTGTAGGTTTTATTTGTCTGAAAATGGTCAAAGTAGAATGTGCACCAACACATTACACTTACACCAACAGAGCTGCATGCCCATAGTTTTGATTTTCCTTATGTACTTTGTTCATTTGGAGGTGTGGACGTCTCAATGGTCTGTGGACCTAAAATAGCCAGCTTTCCATAGGCGGGTGTAAAACACAGTCAGGCCCACATCTTTCTCGGTCCCTGATCTATTTTGATGTCTGCTGGCATATAGCAAGTTTAGATACTGGAGTCAATCCTGACTATGTACATCTTGTTGGGATGTTCTCACTTTTACGCTTTTTTGATAAAAAAAAAATTTCAATGAAGTACCCCCTAGGTTTTTTTACATGTAGTACTACTTTATTTACTTACTGTAGGGCAAATATTCATTATTATTTATATTTGATCTGCATGTGTTTGAGTCTGTGTGTTTGAATAATTATTGTTCAAAATGATAGCAGTGTGGAGTTCAATTAGTGAGGTCAATCATTCTGTGAAGAAACAGGTATGAATCAGGTGGACCTTATTTAAAGGGAACCAACCACCTCAGATGACAACTATAAGCAGTTAATACATGTCCCTGCACCCTACCTACACCGTTCCAGCTATGTTTTTGCTAAGAATATTGATAAATGCAAACCGAAATATACACTTTATAAACTTACATTCCTGCGTACTTGAGGGCGTCTCCCTGTGTGTGCTGGGACTTGTGTGCTGTGCTCATCATGCCTGCTCTCCCCCTCCCTTATGCACGCCCCTCTCAGCCTGCTATACTGTGTGAGGCTGATTGCGTCATAAAGGGGCGGGGCTACCGGGATGCCGCTATTTAGCCCCGCCCCTTTATGACGCAATCAGCCTCACACAGTATAGCAGGCTGAGAGGGGGCGTGCATAAGGGAGGGGGAGAGCAGGCATGACGAGCACAGCCAACAAGTCCCAGCACACACAGGGAGACGCCCTCAAGTACTCAGGAATGTAAGTTTACAAAGTGTATATTTCGGTTTGCATTTATCAATATTCTTAGCAAAAACATAGCTGGAACGGTGTAGGTAGGGTGCAGGGACATGTATTAACTGCTTATAGTCGTCATCTGAGGTGGTTGGTTCCCTTTAAGGGTGAAGTCAGCACATGTTGTACATGCATTTCTCCTTGAAAACCTGAGAAATATGGGTCATTCGAGACATTGTTCAAACGAACAGCATACTTGGATAAAAGGGTAAAACTTATAAAGAAATGCAGACAATGATAAGCTGTTCAGCTAAAATGATCTCCAATACTTTAAAATGGAAAGCAAATGTAATGACCAGAGGTCCGTAGTAGATCCAGCGAGTCACAGAAACAGAAATACTCTGTTGCCTTGTCTGAAGGGGGTCCTAAGTCTCTGTAGCTTTTGGGGGGTGTTGCTTCTTATCAGGGAATAAGTCAATTTGGTCTCCTTCTGGGACCTGGCTGACAAGTTCAGCAGCGATCAGTCTCATCTTTATCTGACACAGACTTCTCCACAGCTTCTCTCCTTCTCACAACACCCCAGGAACTTGTTTACCTCAGCTACAGAAACTGTCATAATCTCTCCCTGTCTCCACGACAACCCTCTCAGCTGATGGCCCCCACCTTTTTATTCAGGAAGTAAACCTCTGCACACTCTTACATGCCATACCACTAGAGGTTGGCGTCCTCGACACACCTCCCTACTCAAAGTCTTCTTGCGCATAGCACTGAGGTGGTACTCCCACCGTAGCCCGAGTCGACCTCCTGGGACAAAACACTGGATTTCCAGCCCCAGAGGTATCAGGGCCTTCACCAGGAAAAGCTGTTGAGGATGCTCTCTCCTGAGGTGTTGAACTCCATAGCACATTGTCCAGATCAGGTACTTGTCCTTGTTCAGCGTCCCTAGAAGAAGACATGGGATGCAAAATATTCTCGCTACATAGCAGCCCATTTACCACAGGAAAAAGGTGGGTAGACATAGGGAAGGGCTCATCACAACATGTGGTATTACTAGGATGAATCACCCCTCTACAAACAGGTTCTGGCTCCCTGGAAATGTGAGCCGAGTTTTCAAACTGACATCGCTGCAACATGTTACGATGAAGATTGATCCCCCAGTTCCTACTGTCTCTACCTCATAGACCTGAACCTCAGGACTCACCCGGCTTTTGATCTCATATGGCGTCACCTCCCATTGGTCACTCAACTTGCCTGATTGCCCCTTAGTCCTCACCAACACCCTATCCCCCAGAGAGAAAGGTTTAGTTTGCACTGGGTGTGTGTCCCAGTGAGTAAACTGACTGAGTTGATCACCCACAACCTGATGAATCTCCCTTAAATGATGCCGGTGTTCACGGGCCCATTCAGATGCGGTCCGGGAGGGAGTCGTCAAGGGATCTGGCATACTTTACATTAGCATGTGTGGGGTGTAACCTGTAGTGCTATGCACCCTATTATTATAAGCTCACATCAATTCAGGGGTAAATTCAGGCCAGCGAGCTCGTTGCTCATCCTTTAATGTCCTCAACATTTGCCAAAGAGTCCAATTGAAACGCTCGCAAGCTCCATTACCCTGGGGATGGTAGAGTGTTGTCTTTGACTGCTGGATACCATACAACTGATACAGTTCTTTCATCAGAGTCCCCTGAAAACACACCCCCTGGTCTGAATGTATTCTCCTTGGACACCCGAACACTTGAATGAAATGTCGGCACACGGCCTTAGCCGCAGACTCTGCCGTCTGATCTCTTGTTGGTACAACTACAGTGTATTTGGTGAAATGGTCAGCCATCACCAGACAGTAGGAGTACTCAGATGTAGAGTATCATACCTGGACATAATGAATCATGAGCAGCTCCAACAGGGCTGAAGTCTTAAGAGATTACGTGGGAGCCACTGCTCGGGGCTTTTTTTATTTCTTTGTTTATTTTTAAATCCTTTTTTATTAAGTTTCACAAATAACATACAGTTGTACAACATAATATTCCCCACATATAAAGCCTTTAAATATAAATTGTCCATTCATGAAGATGTGCATCTCAAACCTGTCTGCATTCCATGTGGTGATACATGTTCCATTGTCTGTAATAAGTAAGTACGTGAGCTTAGTATAGCAAAACTTTAATCCCCCACCCCCCAAAAAAAAGAGAACAAAAGAAAAGAAAAAAGAAGAAAATTAAAAAAGAAAAAGGACCCCTTCACCCACCCCCTGCCAACCCTTCTGCTCCCACCCTGTAGAGATGCTAATAACCGTTCCACTCCTTAATAACTAGCTCCGCCACCCCACCCAGCGACCACTACTACAATACCGGTCATGCGTTATGGTTGTTTCTCATAGTGTCCGTGACCTTCAGTGGGCCAAGCGTGCCATGTAAGTCTTCTGAGTTAAACCATGCAGTGTTATGGAAGTGATATACTAACCGATGGATCTCATCCCCGGAAAGTTGATTTATTATGAAAGGTCTCCATGTCGCAAATAACTTTGAGCTCGGGGCTCTTACTCATACCACAGGCCCGACACTGACGACACACCTCTGTCACTATCTTCCCCAAGTCGGGGCAGTACAGAACTCTCTGCAACCATTGGAGTGTCTTTTCACTACTAAAGTGAGCTCCTCTCTCATGCGCTTCACGGACGACCACCGGCTTCAGTGACATGGGGATCACCAGCTGGTGCCGGTGCTGCAACTCAGATTGCAGATAATATTTACTTGTCTTCTAAATATTTGACTAAAGCTCTGTTTAGACTTGTGCAACACCTAACTGCAGGGAGCTGAGACAAGCCTAAAATTAAATCCAGCCCTTTAGTGCCCAGATTCCTCCCTTTTGATTGAAATTCAGATTGCAGATAAACCTTGCGATGTCCCATGCACAACTTGTCCCAGTGACGCAACAGCTTCTCGCCTTCTGTGGACAGTTGGGCCTTCTCTTCCGGACGTGACCAGACCCCATTCTGTACCCAAGAGCGTACCAGTTTAATGTCTGGACAACCATTTTGGTCCTCTGCCCAGTCAGCGGGTGTTTTACCAAGGACATAAGGCATCCCTGATGCCACCCCACTTGAATGTACCACACTCTGGAATTGACCAAAATTGGGAGTCTCAATGTCCTCAAGTTCATCATCAACACTCCCTACTGAGGGCCCCAAAGGCACCCGTGAGAGTGCATCGGCATTTCCATTCTCCCGTCCAGACTGAAATTTAATAAGATAGTTGAACTTAGGGAGGCGGACAACCCATCGCCATTCTAGTGCCCCAGTTTTGCGTTCTCTAAGTGGACCAGGGGGTTGTTATCCGTCATTACCAGCACTTCAGCACCAGTCAGGTGTTCGGCGAAACGCTCGGTCGTAGCCCATACCAATGCCAGTAGCTCCAGGCGAAACGAGCTGTAATTGAACAAGTTATGCTCCATATCCCTCAGGGACCTGCTAGCGGTGAGGGCGAGCCAGAGAAAATGTAATGACCAGTGAGTCACAGAAACAGAAATACTCCGGTCACTTATCTGAAGGGGGTCCTAAGTCTCTGTAGCTTTTGGGGGGTGAAGTGTATTCAACAGGAGACACCACACCAAAGCCTGCTGTCTCACAGCAGGGATTCAGTCTTTTCCTTTAGCAGCATGGCTGACCCGTCTCCTCCAAAGCAAAACCAGAGAGATGTGGAAGAAAACAGAAGACTACCATGGATGGAAGAATGGCAAAGGCTCAGCTAACGATCAGCTCCAGGATAATCAAAGACAGGCTCAAGTTACCTGTGAATACTGTGACAGTTAGAAGACGCCTGTGTGGAGCTAATCTATTAGCAAGGAGCCTCTGCAAAGTCCGAACTGGTAAAATAAAAAAGACATCCTGAAGCGGATACAATTTCTCAAAGGTCACATCAACTGGCCTAAACAGAAATGGATAAATATTTTGTGAACTGATGAAAGTAAAATTGTTCTTTTTTGGTCCAAGGGCCGCAGACAGTCATCAACTATCACGAACTGAGTTCAAGCAAGTAACTCTGAAGACAGTGAAGCATGGTGGTGCAAGCAGCATGTTATGGGTATGTTTCTCTTCTATGGTGCCAGGCTTAATATACTGTATAACAGAGATCATGGAACAGTTTGCATATATCAAAATACTTGAAAAGGTTATGTTGCCTTATGCTGAAGAGGAAATGCCCATGATATGGGTGTTTCAACAAGACAACGACCCTAAACACACCAGTAAATGGGCAAAATCTTGGTTCCAGTCCAACAAAATTGAGGTTATGGAGTGGCCAGCCCCGTCTTTGAACCTTAATCAAAAATGCTGTTTCTGAGGCATAGCCAACAAATGCAAATAAATTGTAGGATGTAGTTAAAGCATCCTGGGCTGGAATAACAGTTGACAGGTGCCAGACGTTGGTTGACTCTATGCAACATAGATGTGAAGCAGGTCTAAAAAACTGTGGCTATACAACTAAATATTAGGTTAGTGATTCACAGGAATTCTAAACCCTACAAAAATAAGAAGAGTACATATTATGAGTTTGTAAAGACAAATTCAGACACTATTTTTTTGAACTGCCCAATGTCTTTTTTTCGTATTTTCTGTTAAGTAGTTAAGAATTATATACATTTCTCTTCAACTGCAGTATGTCTTATCATGTCCACAGTGTGAACGTGCACATAGACATTATACCAACATACATTCTAGCCCATATTTTCGGTTTTCCTTTATTCTTATATCTGGTTTTGTGCAGCACATGAGAAAATAATTTATGAGTCAAAAGAACGTTAACTTCAAATATATTTTTGTGCCATTTACACATACGTTTTAGCTCCCAAGAAGGTTTATCGCTTATATTGTAGAACGCTCTGCTTGAATACAGACTGAACTAACAGCGACAAAATTGATTCACTGTCCCCATATGCGCGGCTTTAGTAATTAAACAAAGAACATACCTGAATTAGAAAGCAGCATGCTAGGAAGATGGCGGAGAAAAATCAATATCCTTAAAGTGTTTGTGTACAATATGTTCTGCTGAGTAGAATAGATTCTTCAATCTATTATAAAACTGATGTAACTTTACATTGTCTTGCATACTATGTGAGAAAGATGTAAAATAAGTTTATTTAGTACATCTTTAATGATATTAATCAGATTAATCAACACATTTTGTAAATCAATTACACATACTGAAGCACAGGTCATAAAGACCACTGAGGTCATATATAATCTAAAGCTTCTATACGGCTTCAAGAGAGTGAAGGGACCACATCGGCTTCTCCTGATGTCCGCTATCGTTAGCCAGCAAAATCTGCAGTCGTATCCCCCTTCTCCTTATTTACTTTTTATTGTACAAATCTATTAGTTTTTTTTCTCAATAAATTATGAACTTGTATAGATAGACTACAAGCTGAAAACAGAAGAGAAATATGAGAGGATCACTTGATATAGTACTTTGTCAAATGGACAGTCTTTTTATTATAAAGGGGTATTAATTTAATAACTTAAAGGAATTGTCCTCTTGTGGACAACCCCTTATTATTTCCTATGATTACATTAAAAAAGCTTATACTCAACTCCATGCCGACACCATTTCAGCATTGTCAGCATTTGTGCTCCTGGGGCTCATGTGAGGTGTGTGAGCACCGTCATCTTCACTGTCCATGCCTTAAGAGGAAGGAGGGCTCAGTGAAGCTGCAGTGACTGGTCGTAGGGCTTGCGTGATGTAACAATATCATGAGAGCCCAGGTATTGTGAATGCCGACACTGCTAAAATGGTTCTGGCATCGGAGGTGAGTATAAGCTTTTGGGAGCAAACGTGGAGCCTGAGAGGGGTTTGTCAAGTAGTGGATAAAACCTTTAACACTTTGATATTATGGGGTAGCTCACTAAATGCAAGTTATTACTTATCCACTGGATAGGTCATAACAGATTGGTGAGGTGATCTGACTACTGAGATTGTATGTCTGCATTTCCTAATGGAAGCTCCATTTAAAATCTATGGGACTGATGAAGAACGCCGAGGTCAGCGCTTGGCTGTCTGTCTTTAGATCTTGGCTATCTGTCTTTATAAGAAACCAATTCAGCAACATTGTGCATACACAACCCTGCTCAATTCATGGGGTATGATTATGGAATGATAGGTAAAAGCAGAATAATTATGTGCTGCCTGATGACGTTTGTAATTTGTGTTTATGATTTAATTTATTTATTTTCAGTATTATTGTGAAAAATTTGCAAAATGTGATAGAAAAGCAGAATCATTTTAAATCTAGAAGAAAGCGGAGATCGCTGCCAAAACACGATTATGAAGATTACCATCCCCTGGAAGAGGTATGTTCTTTCCACAGTCAGAACAGAAGCTGAATTAATAAAAGTGTGATATTGAGATAACAAAATAGATAAACTTGTGCTATAAGCTCCTTTACCAAAAAAACACATGAGCATATCTAACTAGACTAATAGTCCAAATAGCATTCCTAGTTGAAGTAAAGGATGCCCTTTGTTGTGCAGGTAGATTGAAAGAAGGAGACCCCCATTTATCAGACCTTACGGTATAAGCTATCAATATACAACATATGGCTAAGGTGGGAATACCCCTTTAAGCTTCTATAGTGTGTTCTGGTCATCTCAAACGGATGTTATTTTTGATTTTTAAGCTTTTTATGTTTTTTGATAATATGAAATGTTTTAAAAACTCTCCTTATCCTATTTACACTTGGCCTTTCATCTGTTCCTGCATTTTCAAGAACCGGCTACTTTCTTTCATCAGTCGACCATCATCTACAGCAGGTGAATGCCGCTGGATCTCCTGTCATAATCATGACACATCAATATTGCGAATGCAGTTATAACTTTCACAGCAGTTTCAGTACTGACCTAATGGACCGTAAATGTTGCCTGTTGTGTTCTCATCTACTCAGCTTTTGTTAACTGCATTGATCATAGAGGAGTATTGACTATAACTTTCTTGGCCTGCATTCACCTGCTGGTGGACACAATGTTGGCTTATGCTACATGCAGAAAGACTATATAAATGCTTTATATGAGTATCAGGACCTAAAAGACACAGGCAAAAGTAAATATAATCCCTAAAAGTAGCAATCGCCTGGTAATTTTGTTGTAGGCTAGAGAGGACTAGTCATCTCAGTGATGCATTGTCCCAGGCCTTATAACTCCTTTGGCTGGGGAAGAATTTTTGATGTAGAACTGTTATGCCTTGGGATTTGGTCTGGTTTCCTTCTACTTCAAGATCTGTTTCCTTGCATGATGAGCCACAGCACAGGTAATTTTCTGTCTAAATCTTAATTTACATTTACTTTTGCCTTCACTCCTTTGGTTTGCGGTTAAAGGTATTAGCACTTGCTTATTGCCTCTGTCCAATCGCATATCGGGTGTGGTTATTTATACACTCTGTGGTTATTTATACTGATTGCAGCATTCCCTGCTAGCTATATTATTTCTTTGTGGCTACCTGCTTAGGCCGGTTTCACACCACGGCAAGATCAGGTCCGAGGCTGTCCGGTAGGAACCTGACAGCCCTGGACCCGATTTTGCCCTAATGAAGCCGTATGGGGCTGGATGGAGCCGGGTGGCAGCTATTTGCCATCCAGTTTCCATCTGTTCGGGAGGATCCGGGACAATTCAGATTTTTCTCCTGGACACAAAAATGTTGCAAGCAACGTTTTTGTGTCCGGGGGAAAAATCAGACAAAATTGGATCCTCCCAGATTTGGCGCAATCCAGCACCCCCAAACATGGTGGTCTACAGCGCCGTATGGCTCTGGATCAGAAAAAAAATCCGATCCGAGAGCCAGACACTGGGTGCTGGAGTTTAGCAGCGAGCGCTGCTAAACCTCAGCACCATGAGCTGTCCCTTGCTGTAATTTCAGGACCGCAGCTAGCTCCCCGTTAGCCGCAATCTTGAAATTGCAGCAGCAGCAGCGGCTGCGATCTGAGGGATCCGGCTGCAAACCGGACTCGAGGGCATATTTGCCCTCCGATTCTGTTTGCTAATCGGGTCCGGGGATGTCAGGTTCACACCAGACAGCCCCAGACCTGATCAAACCTTGTTGTGAAACCGGCCTTAGAGGTTCCAATCCTGCAGCAGGGGATTTTGCGTATTTTGCAGAGAATGGTTTTGTATTTACTCTTTGTTATCTCATTTGTGTTTTCCCCATCTTCCTTCTGTTTGCAGTGAGGTTGGTAATACTGTAGGTTTCCCTTGCTTGCATTTGTTATTTTTCATTTGTCCACTTGTGCTGTGTTGATTTTTCCTCACTGTCAGGACTCCTAATATTTTGATCACCTTTTGGGCATTTTTGCCCTCTTCCAAGATTGCATCCTTTGCTTCATGTGCCTTTTGTCTTACTGCCTTTATAAACCCCACCACATACTCTAGTCATGGATAGTGTATTCTGCCTGGTTTCCTCTGCCTGGTTTCCTGTTCCTAGAGGCTACTCGAATTCTCTGCCTACTCCTGCAAATCCTGTGTGAATCTCCTGTTGCTGCTCATCAGAGGTTCTGCTACCTACACCTGTTGCCAGCGTTCCTTCTGCTTCTGACTGCTCATCTTACTCCCTCTGCTGCGGCTCTTGCCTCACGTGCCTTTGATGACATATAAACTAGTTTCTTTATTAAAGGAAAAGAACCAGCAGGATTTAGGGCTATATAGTGAAGCCAGTGCCTTACAGGCTCTGGGATACCCTGTGCAATCATACCTTTACTTCAATGATTATGATGAGCGCAGGGAGAGGGCTACTCGGACACCGGGATGGATTGATGGCTGTAACGAGGAATCAGGGGTGGTCGGGTGGTCGGGTTCCCGGTTCCGTGCCCTGGCTGTCATTTATTTGGTGGGAGAATTATTTACAAGGATTAATAGTCCATGACGCCACCTGTGGATCCTGGTAATGTTGGGTATCAGCGCTGTGGGCAGGCCACTGAGGTGATGGGATGCAGCTTGGGTGTTAAAGTTCCCCACAGGTGGAACTTTACCTCAGGGCAGCGATGATGGACAAGGGGAGTGGTTGTTCTTACCCCTATGAGGATGCTGAGGCCCTCCGGGCACCGGCAGGAGGGAAGACAGACGCCGTTCAGCTTCAACATTCTTTTACTGGTACCAGAGATGTCATACAATACACGGTACAGTCTGGAAGAACGGGGACGTAGCTGCAGGTTCAGGGAGCCCCTATGGAGTCTGACGATGTTTCTTTCTTTATATCTTTTGGGGCTTAAGTCTAATTCTTCCTCTCTCTCTTCAACCACCTTTGCAGAGCTCTCTCGCCAGTCCCCTGGTCTTGTACAATGAGGCACGGGTTATCCTTGACCGGTACAGACAGGAGCAGCAGGAACGAACTATCTCTCCCGCCACCGGAATCCGGACCGTTACCTTCGTAGTCTTGAACCGATTATGGGCCTGAGGAGTGAAGTACCGTCCTGTGGTGCCTACAGTTACCCGGTTTTAGAGGGCCCGCGGCTCATTGGTTTTTGGTCAAGGATGAACCGTTGACCGCCTCGGCGTCCGTGTTGCCGGTGTTTTCACCAAACTAAACCAGCCGGCTCCAACTGTTGCTGGTTCGTCCCCTTCTGTCCCGGGTCACCCTCCTGAAGATGGGTGATCCCTCTGTCACTCAGCTGTCAGGCGCGTCCTAGCTGACTGCCTTCCCAGAACTGTCTGACTAGAATTCTCTTCACTTCCTGGTTTTCCTACTCCAGCCTAGGCTCCAACCCCCCGGGGATTTACTGTATATAGTCCCCCTATGCTAAGGTGGCCTAGTGTTGTTGTAAATTCAGACTCCATAGATTAAACCCCAAACCCTTAGCTATGGAGGCACTACACTTTCTATTTGGGGTGCAGTACCTCCCTGTGGCGCCTATATGTATGATTTCAGAGATAATTGTTATCAACCAGTGGGAAAGCAGTGCAGCAAATTAGCATATGTGCAGCACAGCATCACTGAGGGGCTAGGTTTATTTGTATTACTCCCTTGTGGGCTCTAAGACAAACCCTCCTCACTCCCTGTCCCCCTCTTCCCTCCCTCCCTCCTTCCCTGTCAATATTTACCAGGCACATTACGTCTGACATCGTACATGGTGATAGCACAATGTCAGACTCCTATGTGGTTGAGCTCATCACTCCCTCCCTCCAGCCTTCATCTCGGGTTCCTCTAACTGCTCACCACTTCTTCTACTATCTGTGATCGTCCAGTCACAGGAGAAAACCCCACCTCCTCCAGTTCCTGCGACTCCCCAGCTGTCTCCTCTCACAGACCGTGGTCACAAGCAGAAGAGGAGACTGGGACAGATCACTAATATTGCCATCACAGATCTGTCCCGGTCTCCTCTCCTGCTTGTGACCGTGGTCTGTGAGAGGAGAGAGAGGAGACAGCTGGAGATCCACAAAGACTGCAGGGGTCAGGTCTTCTCCTGTGACTGGACGATCACCGATAGTAGAAGAAGTGGTGAGCAGTCGGGGAAACCTGATCTATTTTTCTATCCTACCATTTTTCTATCCTATCATCTATTGCAAACGCAATATTGTACAAATCGGTAGCATTACATTATATTGCATTTGTTTTCTAACAGACATAAAAATGCTTCAGTTTGCACTTGCATGGGCATTTCAATAAATGCATAATTGCAAACGCATGCCTATTTTGGCATGCGTTCGTACACGTTTGTTGAATGGAAGCCTATGGATGTGTTAATGTGTCTATTACATTGCGTTTGTGCTGCTGTTAAATGGATTGATTAAATGGACAGCACAAACACAATGTAAACCCAGCCTTATACTCTATGCATAAACACATTATATACACTGCTGTGTCACATGATATATTACGTTATTTACATAAACGCATGACATGGTTCACACTCATAGAATACAACGCGATTGGTGTCTTCATGGGGAGGCGCAAACGGACATGATAAACCCCTTTACACATAGTGAGAAATTCAGGTGGGAAAATGATTCAAAAAGCACCAGTCCAGGAATATACAATAGTTAAATTCTTCAACCTTTATTTGAAATCCATTAAAAGAAGTTAAAGAGAACCTGTTGGCCCCCTGCTGCATTGCTAACTAAATGCAGCACTGAATGCAGCATGTCTGCTGCATTCAGGGAAGGGCTCCCCCATGTTTCTAGCCCCCCTGTAAGCTTTAAAAAACACCTTAGAAACTTGGTTATGTAGTCTAAAGGGTGGGATCTGATTAAGAGGTCTTCACTGCCGGCACAGTCCTCCAGCCTCCTCCTTGTATATTCCACCCCTTCTATGTCTCTGTGCCACCTCCTGTTCTGCTGGCTCTGCCCTCCTGCTCTCCTGCTCTCTGTCACTCAACCTGCCGCACAGAGCTTGGTCAGATCAGCTGCAAAGATTTGGCCTGATGTCAGCGCCAGATTCCTCCACTGTTTATGCTTTATTCAGAGAGCAGGAAAGGAAATCTGGCACTTACGTCAGGACAAATGCTTTGCAGCCACTCTGAACAAGCTCTGTGCAGCAGGTTGAGTGACAGAGAGCAGGAGAGGAGGAGGGCAGAGCCAGCAGAACAGGAGGCGGCGCAGAGACATAGAAGGAGGCGGACTACACAAGGAGGAGGCTGGAGGACTGTGCCAGCAGTGAGGACCTCTTAGTAAGATCTCATCACCCTTTAGACTACTTAACTGTAAGTTTTTTAATGTCTTATAGGGGGCTAGAAACATGGGGAACCCCTTCCCTGAATGCAGCAGACACTCTGCATTCAGTGCTGCATTTAGTTTGCAATGCAGGAGGGGGGTGACAGGTCTTCTTTAAAAACACAAGGACAATCCATTTTTCGCCTAACACGTTTCTGTCGAAAATGCCCTTAGTAATAGAATATGGAGCAAGAAGCAGAAGCTTACATTTATTCACAGAATAACCAATCCCATAAAGAAGCCTAATTACAAAGGAACACACATACTGTATCTGAATATGCATCTGGCAGGACTGGGCCACAGCCTGGACATCTGTCCTGTCACCAATGGAAATTACCTGGAGTGTGTAGATAACTCTTGGATAGAGTGTCTTGTATTGTTAATCAATTTGTATTATGTTTATAGGCTATGATTTCATACCCTGTGCTTATACTTATATTCCCTATGAAATAATTCTGGAGCATCTGTCTTGTAGAGGTGTGCATTGTCCTGCCTCTCTATCATTTCTTCTGGAAACTGATAAGTTGACAAGTGGATATTATCAGTCACCATGTTTGTGGTCAGAGTTTGAAGGGGCCCACACATTGACAAGAGAAACTGATGCACCCCCAGGCTATGGGGTACTCGGGAATCGGGCCAGTGCGGTCTCTCTGGGAATCACAGTAGTCGTTACCCGGTTCCGTGGCCTGGGATCAGTCCAAAAAAAGGTATTTACAAGGGATTTGTTGTGACGCGACCCGGGGTATGTGGTTAGTAGAACCACCGCTGCTGTATTCCTGCTGAGGACGGTGACTTGGGGCAGCGTGGATGGTAATCCCTCCTCGGGTAGGGCTGAGGGTCCCCCGGGCAGGTGTAGTGGTAAGGGATGGGCCTGGTGATAGATTGTGTTCAGTGCAGTTCATTTACTTTGCTGCTGCAGCTCCTCCAGCCAGCGTGTGGAAATAGCAGTCTCCGGCTCTGCAGGTGGAAGTCTCTGCTGTGATGCTGGAAGGAACAGCCTAAGACCATAGTGAGCTCACTGGGTACTTTACTGGTGACTTTTCAGTTTGCAAGGTACACAGTTTCAGTTTGGGTAGCTGGCCGGGTAGCCACCAAAGGATGTAAAATTTCTCTAAGGCCCTCTCTGATGTTCCTTCATGTTTCAACCGCTGTTCTCACTTTTTCATCCTCCGCTTCTACTTGTGCCTTCTACAGTTGCTTGAAGATAAGCTGCTTGCCCACTCTGTCCTGCGCGTGCCATATGACAGGCAGCTCGAGTCCTTTACTTACACCCGGCTCCCGGATGTCAGTGTTGCTGAACTCTATGTGCACCTTTGCCTCCTGACACTGTGTGGCTGGGAAATCTGGAATTCCCCACCTTCCGGTACTGACTGCCAAGAATGTGTAAAGATGCACAGTCTTGGACCTGGTGTCGATCCTATGCACTTTCCTCTGAGGCGAGCACGACGATCCTCGGCTCCCCCCAGGCTTTCCTCTGCTTCCTCCTCAGTCTCTCTCCATGGCTGTACTGCCCAACTCCCTTCTTCCCGCTCTTTCCACTACATCAAAGCTCCTCCCACTGGGGCTGGGTCTCCCAGGCAAGCAGGTTAACCCTTTAGTCCCCCTATTCTAGGTGTGTGAATGCAGGGATGAGGGCCTCAGATTAACATCACATCCTCTGGTCACTGGGATACCACACACACTGATCTGGGTGCAGTACCCTTTCTGTAGTGCACTGACCAGTGGGGCGTCACAAAACCATAAATGCTAGGTTGTCAATTGATTCAAACCTCTTCAGGAGAAACAATGGAGCAACAGCACTATAAGAAAAAGCACCAGGGCAGTGGAGTTGGAGTGCGAGTCGCAGAGTCAGAGTCGGTGCCCATTTTGGTGGAGGCGGAGTTAGAGACAGTATAAAATGGATTGACTCCGACTCCTAAAATATATAATAAACTGGGTACAGTGGTTCAATGCAGAATGTCCTGAATATTATTATGAATTATTATTATGTTCTATCTAAATATCTTGATTAAATGCCTGATGTTCACATTGTACTACAATAAAGTTATCACTTAAACATGAACCATGTATGAAGGAGTCAGATTCAGTGAAATTGAGAATTTGGAGTCGGTGGTTTGGCTTACAGACTCCACAGCCCTGGCATGTACTGTAGATTTTTAGAAGTACAAAGTCTTTTTAGAAGAACAGATATCTCTTCGGTAGTGATGGGCGAATCCTAAATTACTCGGAATCGCTTGACTCTAGCGAGTCCGAGCACAGGACTCGCTACTCGTTGCGAGTCTAGCGAGTCCAATGTTAATGAATGGGGAAGCGAGTAATAGCGAGTAGTGTGAGATTTACAAATCGCAGATGTGTCTCGGAAGCTTCAGCCTGAAGCAATCCTAGTTTTGTCATTTATTTGCATTGGACTCGTTTACTTTGTAAGTAATCGCTGGGAAACTCGCACAGATAAGAGTCCTGTCTGCTCTGTGTGCTGGCTGCCAGCTCCAGGGTCCTAGAGCCCGCCTGCTGCCTGATGTAGCAGAGCTGAGATTGTTCTCAGTCTGCTCATTCCCTGTGTACAGACATGAATGTCTGTGCACAGAGATGATGTAGCAGAGCCGAGATTGTTCTCAGTCTGCTCATTCCCTGTGCATAGACATCTATATCTATGCACAGGGGATGTAGCAGAGAGGACATCGCGTTTTGGACTGCGTCGGACGGAAGAGGATTTTTTTAATTAAAGATGGAGTCCCTAATGGCTTTTTTTTTTATTTCTAATAAAAATTTTTCTTTGTGTTGTGTTTTTTTTAAAACAATTTAATAGAAATTCATGGCGGTCATGTCTAATATTGGCGTGACCGCCATAAATTTCGGGCTTAGGGCCAGCTGATAATACAAAGCTGGCCCTAACCTCTTTATTACCCAGCGTGCCACCTCTACCAGGGCCGCGGGAAGAGCGGGGTTCAGCGCCAGAGGATGACGCTTCAATGAACGCGCCATCTTCTGGGGCGGCTGCGGGCTGCAATTTGCAGCGGGGGGTGCCCAGAAAGCTTGGGCATCCCTGCGCTGCGGATTCCAGCCCCCAGCTGCTTACCTGTACCTGGCTAGACATAGAAATTGCGCGGAGCTCCACGCATTTTTTTAAAATTATTTCATGAAATTCTGAGATTCTGACTCTGACTCTGAGACTCTGACTCTGAGACTCTGACTCTGAAATTCATGAAATAATAAAAAAAAATGCGTGGGGCTCCGCGCAATTTCTATGTCTAGCCAGGTACAGCTAAGCAGCTGGGGGCTGGAATCCGCAGCGCAGGGATGCCCAAGCTTTCTGGGCACCCCCCGCTGCAAATTGCAGCCCGCAGCCACCCCAGAAGATGGCGCGTTCATTGAAGCGCCATCCTCTGGCGCTGAACCCCGCTCTTCCAGCGGCCCTGGTGGCGGTAGCACGCTGGGTAATAAAGGGCTTAATACCAGCTTTGTTATACAAGCTGGTATTAAGCCCGAGATTCTTAATGTCAGGCCACGTTTGACCCAGCCACTAAGAATCTCCAATAAAGGGTTAAAAAAACACAACACAGAGAAAATTTTTTATTTGAAATAAAAAAAAAGCCATTAGGGACTCCATCTTTAATTAAAAAAATCCTCTTCTGTTTGACGCAGTCCAAAA
Organism: Allobates femoralis; assembly: GCA_033576535.1. Lineage (NCBI taxonomy): Eukaryota > Metazoa > Chordata > Amphibia > Anura > Aromobatidae > Allobates > Allobates femoralis. Next base: position 104,469,369 of record JARQOC010000005.1, on the reverse strand, counting down.
CGCGATGTCCTCTCTGCTACATCCCCTGTGCATAGATATAGATGTCTATGCACAGGGAATGAGCAGACTGAGAACAATCTCAGCACTGCTACATCATGTCTGTGAGCAGGCGGGCTCTAGGATCCTGGAGCTGCACAGAGAAGACAGCTGGACTCGGCTCGCAAAGAAACAGCAGTTACTTTGCGAGTTTCCCTGCTATCACTGGCACAGTAGCCGAGTCTAATGCAAACAATGGCAATCCGAGTTTTGTCAGCGTTTCTGACAAAACTAGGATTGATATTGATTTGCATTGGACTCGTGCGAGTAATCACTGGGAAACTCGCAGAGTACCGAGTCCTGCGAGTCCCTTACTACTCGCCGAGTAACGAGTCCTAGCGAGTAGATTCGCCCATCCCTACTCTTCGGAGCTAACAAGTAACTCTGTTGTATTAAATGATCCCTTCTGTGTCAACAGACTTTGCATAAATCAATGACACAAGCAAATATAAAAAAACTTTACAATATATCTTATTAGAGCATTATGTGTTTGCCAATCACTCTAAAAAGACAACTAAAATCTGTTGAGTAATAAAGACTACCAGTTCACTGAGGTATCAGATTACAGTGAGACCTCTTGTGCGACCTACTGTAAGAACCAACCCATTTCAGCTGTCACCCACCTTTAATCATGGTCTCAGAAATCATGAAGTGCATAGGTTTCTACCCCCATTGTAATCAACAACATGGAAGGTCTGACTATGTACCACTTTCTTTAATATCTCCTTGTGATTTGCTGAATTCCAGGTGGTGTAGTTGAACATAATTGGATGTTTCTAAATGAGAAGGGGTCGTCCTAGTAGTGGACAACCCCTATAATTCTGTATGACGTGACCATGTTGCTGCTGAACATGTGTTACATAGAGACAGAAGTAGGAATCCCTCGTCTCTCTGTGCTGTGAATAGGAGATATCAGAGCAGCTAATATAACATGCTGGCTCCAATACAACTGAAAATTAGAGATAGCGCCAGAAGTAGTGTTTTTCGTCATATACATATGTGACACCTTATTTTAAAAAGGTACTTGAAATGACAAGAACGCTTTAATGCAAACACTGGATTGTACTTTTTGGAGTCCATGTTATGACCATGTGTTCATGTATTCTATACAAAGCTCATTCTACATCCAAATGTCAGAAATATATTGAATATTACTCAGAAATATTATGAAATCTCTTTGCTTGTAGATTGTAAAGTGGATGCATTACATGAATAGAACTCATTCTAACCTTGTGCACATGTTTTCCTTGGGAACATCCTATGAGGGAAGGCCATTGTATGTGCTTAAGGTAAGAAGACTCATCTGAAAAACCAAGTATTTCTTTTCTTCTAATAATGCTCCTTCAAATCATTACCTGTTTTTATGCCTTATTACAAAATTATGTAACATTCTCCTATAGAACAAGTATGCAGATTTTTTGTTTCTGCAATCTGGAGATTTAACATACTCCAATGTATAGTAGTACTGTTTTTCTTGACCGCGTATTTCTATATGGTATGCTGCATATGTTACATTTTCCTAATTTTGGTGAAAAATTAGTGAAATTAATAATTACCAATGAACCTCCAGCTCAGATACAAAATTCTCCTATATATTACTGATGTAGGCCCCATACCTAATACTTTGCTTTTCATCCCTGCTGCTGTTCCCAACCGTTGGAGGTCCTCCTCTGTGTGTAAAGTATCTTCAGTGGCCGTGTGAGACCAATGCGATATTTGATCTATTCCTTCCCTGTAACTCCAGTGAATTGGCAGCAGGATGAACGAAGCACTGATATCATTAGCAATGGTCAATCCCAGGGCAGTGAAGGCAAATGAAAAAACGTGGTTCAAATTTTCCAATCCCATTTTGATGGGCATTTTTGACAAAGAGAAATCAGCCCCAGCAGGACGTGTGAGTAGTAGTATGGCAATTTCTCATGCAGTTTCATCAGGTAGCCACCAGGAATGGCTTACACTAGTATAGCTGGAGTTCCCACACCTACTAAGCAGTTGTTGGCCGCTTTATCTTTACTCTGTAGTCCAAATCATCGCAATTCATCTCACTTGGATTAAGTTGGGTGATTGTTGCTGACAAGTCATCTGAAGCAGCACTCCGTTCCTCTCCTGCTTGGTCACATATTCCATACAGGTGTATTTTGGGTCATTGTCATGTTGCAACACAAAGGATAGTCACAATAAGTGAAAACCAGATGGGATGGAATGTCATCGCAGAATGCAGTGTTGCCATGATAGGTAAGTTTTCATATTATTTGGAATAACTCATCAACAATGTCACTAACCAAGCACCCCACACTATCATACCTCCCCCTATATTCATCACTGAAGGCGCCACACATGTAAAACTATCCACTGACTCTTTACATCTTTGCATCTCACAAAGATTTTAATTAATTTTACAATGATCTAATGTTAAACTCTTTAGTTGCATTTCCCAAACAAGTCTCTTCTTCTTGTTTTCATTCCTCAGTAGTAGCTTATTTGCACCATACAGAACTACTTCTTACAGTCTCCTCAGTTAATTTTGAGATATGCCAGCTACTTGGTCAGTGCAACATCTACGAAGGCTGTTATCTGAGGTGCTGTCAATTTTCTGAGGCTGATAACTCTGATGAACTTATCCTCTGCAGCAGAGGCAATTCTTGGTTTTACTTTTATAGGGCGCAGGTCTGCCAACTTGCCTTATTATTTCTGGACGGCTTATCAAAAAATCAGAAAGACAAAGAAATGTACGAAAACATTGGAAAACCATAATAAATCATTATGATTATTAGTGATTTGTGTCTAAAGTCAATAATTCTGATATGAAGGTATTTGCTGCATTCACTGTAAACTGTAAAATGATGATATATCAAAACAGGAAAATCTATATAACTTTCTTCAGTCTCAAAAAAATCATGGATGCCTTCATTTTTTATTATGAACATGGCAAAAAGTTCCCTATTTTTACAAACTGTCCAGGAATTCCTGAACGATTTGCAACCCTACAGTGGGGTAGTCCTTATAAGAGCCATATTTATAATAGAAATTGATGGTTTTCGGGCTACACTTGAGGGTACTTTCAAGGATCTAGCAATATTCAGGCTACACTTAAGGATACTTTCAAGGTTCCAGCAATATTCAGGCTACACTTAAGGATACTTTCAAGGTTCTAGCAATTTTCCACCGTGACTAACCATGTCTTAAATTAAAGATGTCTGTCATTTCTTTAAACTTACATGATTCTGGCCATATTCTGGCTTAGAACAGTTGTGGAAGAGGTGTCAGCACTATAAAGAACTGTGTACCAAAAACCTCTGCAAAACACACCTGAGGGTCGCAAACACTTTTTTTTACAGCCTGTGATTTAAAAAAATAAGCTCATAATATGGCATTTCATGTGACTACCTGACATAGCTGCTTGAGAGAATGCCAAGAATGTGTGAAACTGTCACAACAGTACAAGTCAGGCACTTAGAGAAATCAAGGGTTGTTTCTTTGATCCTTGGTTCAATATGTGTATGTTTGTGGTCTTGCTGCCTTCCGTCTGATCCTATGATGTGCACATGTCAAAAAGGACAAGAAAAGCCATGTCTTGAACGGGTGTGTCCAAATGTTTCACTAATTACATTTTAAAGAGTTGTCTGGTCTAAGTACACAAATAGTGACTGCAGACTCGTACATTTTCACATCATGCACACTGTATGCTGTGAGAATTCGCCGGTATCAGTCAGGGACAGTGGTCACGTGCATGCTCCCAGCAAGAATCCAACTAGCTAGATGCAACCTCACTCAATACACTACTAATCTAACATTTAATTTGCAGTCATTGCACTGATAATCTACATCAATTTCCATAAAATATGAACTAAATACAGATTTTCTTCATTCAGTTGGGAGCTAAGCCAACCACTGCTAAGAAGTCCTCCAAGAGAGAGGTGTGGATTGACTGTGGAATTCATGCAAGAGAATGGATTGGACCGGCATTTTGTCAGTGGTTTGTAAAGGAGGTACTAGATCTTGTAATTACTGCGTTCGTTAGACATCTGTCTCTATTTGTAAAACCTTTATAACTTAGCAGTTTGCAGATGATAAAAAATGTCTTCTTTACTTTAGGCTGTTAACACTTATAAAACTGATCCTGTTATGAGGAAAATCATGGACGTTCTCTACGTCTATGTAATGCCAGTGTTTAATGTAGATGGATATCACTATAGCTGGACTCATGTAAGTATCTTTAAAGAGCTTTTCACCTTTATGGACAATATTATTCTTATTTAAAAGCATGTATTTAGGACTAAACATCATTTTTCTAGTTGTATGAAAATGTTTGCCCCATCAGTTTGCACCAGTATGCATTGGCATAAAATTCTCAACCAATCCATACAGGCAAAGATATCAATCCATAGATGACCATAAATTATGTGTAATAATGAGAAATGACAATAATAAAAAGTATTTAACACGATCCCCGAATTTTTTTTACTACTTTGCACAAAGGCTTTTGTTGGTGATGACAACTTCAAGACGCCTCCAGAATGGAGAAACTAGTCTCATTCCTTGCTCAGATGTGATTTTGGTCCTTTCTTCTACACAGAAGCTCTTCAAATTCTGAATGTTCTGTGGGCTACTTCTACAAACTCTGGGCCATTCTAGCAGCTTTATTTTCTTTCTCTAAAACCAATTTAGAGTTTTCTTGGCTGTGTGTTTAGGATCATTATTTTGTTGAAATGTCCATCCTTGTTTCATCTTCATCATCCTAGTTGTTGACAGAACAGTTTTATCAAGAATGTCTCAGTACATTTCTGCATTCATCCTTCCTTCAACAATATGACGTTTGCCAGGGCCGTATGCTGAATAACAGCCGCACACCATGATATTCCAACCTCCCAACTGTTGGTATGGTGTTTTTATGAAGATGATATACAGCACCTTTTGGTCTCCAAACATGATGTGTATTATGGCTTCCACATCATTTAATTTTGGCTTCATCTGACGAGACTATATCCTCCCAGTATTTCACAGACTTGTCTAAATGTTGTTGAGACAATTTTAAATGCTCTTGAAGATGCTTCTTGTTCATCGGCTATGGACGCTGCTATCCACCCCAACGCAGCGTCCGTAGCCGATGAAATGACTACAGACTCAGGTCTCGGGGATAATAGTTGTGTTTACTTTCGCAGCAATAGGGAAATATAACATGGAGGAAATAATTCACAGTTCATGTGGGTAATCCATGGCAGGTACAGTTCAGAGTTAGATTCTGACATGGAATTGAGGTCCTGGACCTTTAAGAACACGTAGTATTTAAAAGTAGAATTTGCAGACAGTTATAGTAAGGTCAAAGTCTTTTGTATAAAAGATATATATCAAGAAGTGTTTTTACAGACCTGGAATTCTGAATTACTTTCACAGCTGGTCACGGGACATGCAGAAATCTATGAAGCAAATAATAGACAATTGCAGTGAGGTGGGAGACTCTCAAATTCATCAACATACGGCCAATAGTTTCTTCTGCAAAAGGAGCATGCATAAATCCAGACAGCAAGGATCAAGGGTTAGTGTGACGACCGTCTGCTGTAGGCTGAGCTGCTGGTAAGGCAGCACCCGAGAAACCCCGAGACCCTTAACCCCTATACAGGGATCTGGAATTATAGCGGAGCCCAGGGGGTAGCTACCTATGGGAGCAGCAGAGCAGGGAGGTCGTCTAGGAAGGGAAAAATCAGGAAGCGAAGAACGTAGTCAGGAGTCCGAGTCAAAACCGAGAGGGCAGCGAAGGTACAAAATCGTCAGGCGGTACAGAGTCGAAAATCCAGGCAAAGGTCAGAGTCAAAACCGAGAGGGCAGCAAAGGTACAAAATCGTCAGGCGGTACAGAGTCAAAAATCCAGGCAAAGGTCAGAGTCAAAACCAAACACACACTATGTCACTTGGGGAATCAAAACTATATCTGGCGGCCTGCAAGACAGGCTCCAATGTATTTGAAGGGCGCGGTTACCTCCATAGGCTGGAGCTCACAGCCTGATGACCTCATCTGGACCGCCCCTAGAGCCAGGCCAGATGGAGATGCACGACTGGCTCCACCCATCCCACCTCTGACAGAAGAACGCAGGCTGCGCCTAACGGACACCTCTGCAGGGCCCGCTCTTCTGCGACCAACACCACCCAGAGGGGAAACACAGCGGCGCTCAGCGACAGAGGCAGACGTCGCTGGAGCAGGTCCATATGAGGACAAGGCCTTCCTATCACCAGCACCACCAGACGAAGGAATCCGGCTCCTCCAGCGGCCGAGGCAGGAATACCGGCCACCGAGTCCAATGGCGATGTGACAGTTAGAAGTTTTTAGCCATCTTGGCTGTAGAAGTCAGAGAAAGAATCCTAGGCATTAGGCCTGGTTGTAAATCTTGTGGAGAAGGGACAGATGAACTTCCAGGCATGGAGCCTGGAAGTGGTGAGGGGAGCCCTCACATGAGCTCTTCTCTATGTCACATCTTGTACTAGGGAATTAGGGAATTTCCACCTCTGTCTAGACAGAAAAGAGGCTGGAGTAGCTCCTCCTATTGAACACTCAATTAACAAGTCAAATCTGTACAATGTAAAATAATTTTCACCAGCAGATGGTGCTGCAATACAACAAATGAGAAAATACCTGGAAAAATGCATGAAAAGTACATATCTGACACTCACTAATAATAGTAGAGAGGTAGCTAAGGCGTGAGCTGCAGTGTAAAGGGTTACTAACAGTCAATGGATACTTAAAGCGACAGAAATAGTCTGAACCGGGTCACTATAAGCGTACATACAGGCCATGTAGGTGGAGGGCATCACTTATTGTTTTCTTTGAAACAATTGTACCCGCTGATTCCAGGTCTTTCTGTAGCTCTCAGGTGGTCCTTAGCTCTTGGACATGTCTTCTAATAATTTCAGTCTGTCTGAAATCTTGTGAGGAGCACCTGGTTTTGGCCAGTTTATGGTGAAATTATATTCTTTTCATCTTCAGAGTGTGGCCCCAACAGTGCTAACTGGAGATTTTAGTAGTTTAAAATTTCTTCTGTAATCAATGCCATCAGTATGTTTTGCAACAATAAAGTTATGAAACTCTTGAGACAGCTCACTGGTTTTACCCATCATGAGATATTTCTTTTGTGGCACCTTGGTAATGAGACACCTTTTTATAGACTCAGTTGAAACAGCTGATATATTTTTTTTTTTACTAAGTGTCATGATTGCTTTCTAATTACTGATCGATTTCAGCTGGCGTCATGGCTTTCCATGGCTTTTTGCACCTCTATTTCTTCAAATGTTGAATACTTTTTCCCTGTGTCTTTTCTCAGTATTACACGTAACATAATTTAAGGACATTTATGGTTTGATTTCTGTGCCTGTGTGGATTGGATGGGTTGTTACCAACATCTGGTGAGAAACATATTTACTTAGAAAATTATTGATCGGTTCAATACTTATTTCACCCATCATGTATTCCTTTATGGGAGTTAGTGTTGCTATCCCGGTCCGTGGGTGGAGATGAGGGAGTGTCAGCCTAGGTCTGGTCAGGAGCAGGGCAAAGGTTGCTGCCCAGACATCCTCACCATCAGAGGTAATCTGGGAACAGGGTCAATTAGGGACCCCCAGTCTAAGAGCCAGACTAGCTAGCCAGATTACCTTTGCCTGTCACTGCCATCCTGGAACTGTACCCCCTCATCTGTTATAACCCCCCTGTGACAATGTGATGGTTACTGGCTGCAGCAGTCCCGTGACATTGTTTATGATACATGACTGTTGGGTGACACTGTGCATAGATTTTGAGTGCTGATTTTTATTTTGTGTTGCAGGGCTGAAATATTAAGAAGAAATTGTCTAGTAGAGGAGAATCTCTTTAACTCGCCATGCTTATGATTCTTGTTATATTGTTGCAGTTGCATTGCAATTTTGTTCAAGAAAAATTGTTTTAGGAAATTATCTTCTGCTTATTTTGCTGGATTTGTATTGGATAGGTTAGCAAAGTCACCTAACATATTTGTGATCAATAACATGAATAATTTGCAATCTCTTGGAAGGACTTCCATAATAATGTATTTTTAGAGAAAGCATTAAAGAGCCAGTGGCTAAAGAAAGTGCGAAAAAAATAAAAATAAAATCAGCTCGTCCTTGATATGAGGCCGCATGATTAAGATGGTTTGGAAACACAAAATCACAACCTGCTGCTGGTGAGGAACAATGAAGAATGAAGAAAAGCAATCCAGTCGCCAGATAAGGAATATTGAACGTTAATGATTTATTTGAAATTTATTAAAAAAATATGTATGCACACTACAAACATACGAGCGTAATCACAGGCATGTAGTGGAGGACTAAGAGTGAAAAACAGCTGTAAATAATAACCAGACGCATTTCTAACACGCTATGTGTTTTTAATCTTGGTAATTATGAAGATATTCACAATAATCAAGATTAAGAATGCATGAAGCATTCAAAACGTGTCCAGTTATAATTTACAGCTGTTTTTAACTCTTAGTCCTCCACTACATGCCTTTCCATGCACTCTTAGGGCTTGTGCCCACACTATGTACTTGTTGCAGATTTGTTTCAACTCTTCAGCCCAGCAAAACCTATGGGAATTTGGGAGTGTTGTGCCCATGCTGCATATTTTTGACCTGCAGAAATGGCATGATTTTTGCTGCAAGAAGATCTGCAGCATGTCAATTATTGCTGCTGATTTTCAGCATTTTTCCATCCCTCCAGCCACTTCTTCAAGTCCAAATATACAGGACAAAAATCTGCACCATTTCCACACCAAATACGCAGCGTCAGCATTAGCCCTTTTATTTTTGTCTAGTAAAATCCGCACCAACATCTTGGCATCGGCACGTAGCCTTATATTTGTAGTGTGTATATATGTTTTAATATTTTTCAAATAGATCATTACCTTCTAATATTCCTTACCTGGAAGTTGGATCTCTTTTCTTAGTTCTTCTCAGCTAAATAAATTGACACGTATAGTGCTGACATTGGCAGCCCCACCTTGCCTGGACCTGTGAATTTTTACAGCTAGCTATTGTATCCAGACATTAATACTACCCAGATTCGCTGAATAAAGTAAATGTTTTGGATGTATAGGAAACTGATCAAAGACAACGGACCCGTCACGTGTAGACTGTTTTGCAGTCTTTCCGAATTGCTGCAGTAGTTAAATGGAGTTAATTTCTTTCAGTCTTTGAAGGGTTAACTTCTGTGAATCTGCAGGTGAGCTGCTGTGTGTGTCAGGTGACCACAACTCCAGCTGTTAAATAATTGTATTTCCTACCAGCTGGTGTCACCGATAGAGTTCATGACCTGTGAGATGTTTTATGCTGTTTGCAGTTTCTGCTGATATTTCAGAAGCTGTCTCTTCCTTGTAGTTGCTGCGGTTATTCTGGTCTCTGGGTGGAGGGGAGGGGATTATAGCCTAGGGCTGGTCAGGAGCAGGGCAAGGTTGGCGGCCCAGACATCTTCACCTTTAAAGGTATCTCTGGGAACAGGGTCAGCTAGAGAGTCCTAGTCTACAGGGTCATACTAGCTTCCCTGATTCCCTTAGCCCATCTCTGTCATCCTGCTACCTAACCCTTTGCCCGTTACTGCCATACATGACAAGACCATAAAATCAGGCATAAAACTATAACCCAATTTAGAATTAAAATAGTATGCAATAAAAGACAAGCACTGCCAGCTGACAGAATGAACGTCTGCAACCAGCTCCACCCGGTATGATTTCTGACAGTTCATGGGGTCTGACTTTTGTTCCGAGGTGACAAAAGGAAATAACTCCTTGTCAGCGCTGAAAATAATATGTTTATTTTTAGCTTTCAAATCATTTTATATTCATTTATGTATCCACTCAGTCTATGCAATGTATGCAGCCAATTATCACTAATTAATTTTAACTGATGTTGTCAGCAGGCCAATTACCAACCCCCAGGAATTATTACCATCAAGCCTCATTAAATCTATGAATGAGGTCAATTCTGCTGAAATGAATTATCACAGTCCACGTCTTCTTTTCTGCGCTTCCTGTTTTCATTATTGCTGTGAATTATATATTTAGCCAGAAAAGGTGCATATGTCTGTATGTGTATTGTTACAAACTTGTAATGTGCACAACAATGAGTACCGTAATTAAAATCAATTTATAAAATATGTTCATTAAAAAAAAAGCTTTAACTAGCTCATGACCAGACACATATTCAGTTGTTTTTGTACGTAACATTTATGGAGCTTTGTCCTTGATACACAGGACACGATTTTTAGCTGATTTTTATATCCTTTTTTTGCCACTGATATTGTGGGAAACAATACAGAAAACAGGAAATATTGTGTATTTTTCACAATTGTATTTCTCATTTTTTTTTTTACAAATAAAGTATATTTTTAGTTGTGTTTCCCCTTCTATAATATATATTTTTAGGGATCAGGCACCTATTTTTGTTTTTGAAGGAGCAGGGCTAATGCAAGTAGCAAAACATTGCAAGTGGCTTTTTTATTGTTTTATTTCTTGCTTTTTTACTTTTTTTTATTATTTTTTTCCAATAAAAGCAATATTGGATTCTCAACGTTTAAATACATTTTTATCATTGCTCATTTTCCCTGTAACTGGGGCTGGCATATTAGCTACAGTTACAAATTTAGCTGCCTGCTTAAACTACAGGTCTGCTACATCTCAGCAGCTACAGCACCCTCCTAACACCCGGCCATCATATCAGTGGAAAGGAGAAATCACTGTTAACACTTCTTATTCTGTATACACAGCACTCTGTTGAACGCATAGTAGTGCACAAGCGAGAAAGTTAAACGTTATGATCTAACTCAATACTACTGCACCTGATCTGTCCAGTTCTTGTACAGAGTAGAGGTCCCTTCTACACAGTCCCTAAAGACCGTTCTGCAGACTGAAACAACTCTAACCGGATGACTAAGATCACCCTAGGACCTTGCTTCCTAAACGGCCATCGAGGATATTATATGCCCACTTAAGAATCCGGGGGAAGGGCAGAGCAGAGAATAAGGTAAACCAATAGTAATAATCTGCAGCAAAAGGCAAATCAAAAAGGAAAAGGGACGCAAATGTGTAGGATCCCCTTATTAAAAACGTCTAAGTCGCGTCTTAATCCTTAGAGTGCTCCTAATCAGATCACCATTACTAGTTTTTGCATGAATCTGCAGCAAAAGGCAGAGAGGCTGTAATTCCAAGCAGGGTCCACTTCAGAAATATTATAAGTGGAAAATACAAGACCATGGAAGCTTTAAATATTTACACCCGCCAGGTGATAGGACAGGCTAAATTACAGCACAGAAACACCTCTTGGCAGAAATTAAATGAACACAATACAAAGATGATCAGAACCTGGACAGCTACTGAAGCAGACTGTGGCTCAGTTGAGAGGGAAACGGACCATAGTATAGCTGGATCAAATCCGAGGCATGACACACTCGCTCAGTGCTGTGTATACAGGAAGGAATAGATGGTATCAAACTGACAGCCAGCTCTGTGCTCCTGTACAATCGAGCAGCTGCTAACTCTGCAATGTTGTCATAAAATGTTAAGTCTTTGGGCGGTCTTGAATAAGATACGTATAAATGAATGAATAATAAAGTATCCGAGTAGTCTGTTTGTACAATAGTTTAATGATGTGATTCAAATAAAAAGAAAAAAATGCATAAATACATAAATTACAAACTATCACATTTTTATTAAGAGATCAAATTCCATGCACCTTTTGTTTATTAAACCATTTATGTCCTTATATGTGAGGTCCCTTGTTCTATCCCACTCGGGAGGAATCTGCAGGTCTGTACATTACATGCAATTAGATCCCTCCAGAAATGGTCTGTAGTGTTCCTCAAAAAGTCATATCTTACCCATACAAAAACTTAAAACATGATTAATTATCTTAACCAAACCACTAACCAAACATAAAATAAACTCACCTGTAGATAGTTGTTTCCTGGTTCTTCGTCCTCATCAGCAGAGAGCAGAAAGCTAGTGGGCTGGGTGAGACACCTTTGACATGGCTCTCATTAGGTATTATTATTATTTATTTATATAGCGCCATTATATTCCATGGCGCTTTACATGCTAAAAGGGGCAGACTAGGACAAGTAACATAGTAACAATATAAGTAACAATAAATGTGGACAATTCGGTCGTACAGACACAAGAGGGGAGAAATCCTGTCCGCGAGGGCTCACAGTCTACGAGGGCGGGTGGGGATACAGTGGGAGGGGGAAGTTCCAGTCGTGAGGCGGTGTGGTGGACCGGGCCTCATTGCAGGTGGTAGGCTTGGTGGAAGAAATGGGTCTTTAGGCTTCTTTTGAAGGTTCCCAGGGTAGGAGAATGTCTGATGTGTTGGGGCAGTGAGTTCCAGAGTATGGGTGAAGCACGGAGAGGTATGGGAGCTGTTATGCACATTAATTGTAATCTGCCAATGATTTCCCAGGGAACATTGCATGGTATACTCCATGTACCTTACTAATCAAATCTTTTACTTTAAAAACTTTGAAAAGAAAAATTATTTCTGCGCAATTGGAGGCTGTGCTAAAATTATGTGAATTATGATAACCTTATGCCATTTTCGGCCAGTTCCAGCAAAGTGGGCAGAGTTGAGGCAGGACGGGGGCATATCAACTGCCGCTTATCAAATTCATAAGAAGTGGCAGCGTTTGCTTAACTAGAAATATTACTCTAGCTGGGACTGGAGTAGGATTTGTGGTGAGCCACAAGCAGAGGCACACACTATTCATCCCGTGCTCCTGATTACATGAAGATGTGTATGCATTAATAAAGAAAGTCTTGACTCAGGAAACATTTAGTCATCAAGATCAGTGTGAATAATGTCAGTCTTGATGTATCAGGGCCCCATGTGCCTTTACATGGAGAAGCAGTACTCCTCAAGGTATATATTACATGGACAGCTCATAGATATAAATGAGAACTGCATAATGCTTAATTTTTCCTATGCTGGCATTATAGTGAAATTAGCTGCCAAAGCTGCCACCACCCCCAACCTATTGTCTCTTTCCCCATTATCCTGTAGACTGTAAGCCCCCAAGGCCAGGGCCCTCTCCTTTCCTTACCAGTGCTTCACTGTTGTTCATTGTAATTTATATTTGTATTTTAAATGTAACCCCTTCTCCTATATGAATCAATGGGGCTCTAAATATGTATAATAATAATGATGCTAATAATATTAATAATAATAAATGGTATTTCATTATAGTGAAAGGAAACCTGTCAGGTTCTCCATGCCCCCAGATCCACCAGCAGTTATGGGCAACATAGCTTATTTCTCTGCACACATAAACAGATCTTTAGATAGAGTTTTTATAATGTCTGCTTATGAAATGAAAATTAGGCCTTTTTCTAGTCAAGGGGGTGTTAGTTCCCTGACTAGTAGGCCTACTAGACATGTTATCATACCCCTGTGGGCATGGCAACATGATTTAGAAGACCCAGCATCATCGCCAGAGCTAAACAAAGCTCGAGCATGCGCGCAGATTAGTTCCCTCATAGCTTTGAGACTCTGGAGCTGGTGTACACATCCCAGCTCCAGTCAGGTTCACTATGCATGATCAGAAGTTGTCTGCATTGCTGTTCATGTGCACTATGTGCCTCTGAATCCAGGACTTGTACATCTAGCTTCAGAATCTCAATGCTGTGAGGAGACAAAGCCACGCGCATGCGTGAGCTTTGTGCAGCACTGGCAATGATGCTGGGTCTTCTAAATCATGTTATCATGCCCACAGGGAAGTGATAACAGGCTAAATAAGCCTACTAGTCTGGGAATTAACAACCCCTTGACTAGAAAAAGGCCTAATTTGGATATTACAGTTAGACTTTACTTTTTGTAAAGATCTGTTTATGTGTGCAAAGAAATGAAGGAACTTTTGGGCTGGGGATTTAGATATGTTCACACAGCTGATGGTGGTTCTGGGGGCATGGAGGACCTGACAAGTATCTTTGACCCCTTCATGACCTTGGAATTTTTGGTTTTTCATTTTCGTTTTTTGCTCCCCTGCTTCCAAGAGCCATAACTTTTTTATTTTTTTGTCAATATAGATTATGACGGCTTGTTTTTGCGGAACGAGTTGTACTTTCATATGCAATAATTTATTTTACCATATAGTGTACAGGGAAATTGCAAAAAAATTCTAAATGCAGTGAAATTCCAAAAAAAGTGCAATAACACGTTTGTTTTTTTGGTATTTTAGTCGCCATGTTCACTATATGGTAAAACTGACGTGACGGGGTGATGCCTCAGGTTGGTACGAGTTTGTAGACACCCAACATGTATACCTTTACTGATATCTAGGTGGTGAGAAAAAATTCAGACGTTTGAAAAAAACAACTGACTTTTTGCGCCATGTTCTGCGACCTGTAGCGCCCTCATATTTCGGGATCTGGGGCTGTGTGATGGCTTATTTTTTGCGACTTGAGCTAACGTTTCTAATGATACCATTTTTGGGGGGCTCCGCAGTTTTGATCGCCCGTTATTGCATCTTATAGCAATGTTGAGGCGACCAAAAAAACGGAATTTTGGCGTTTGGACCATTTTTTCCATTACGGAGTTCACGTCTCTCATTAACGGATTTAATACGATGATAGATTGGGCGATTCTGAACGCGGCGATACCAAACGTGTATTTTTTTTATATATATACATTTATTGTGATTGGGGGAAAAGGGGGGTGATTTGAACTTTTTTTTTTTCTTACAGGTTTTTAAAAACTTTATTTTTTCATTCATTCTCATTTTTACTACTGCCTCTTTAAGAGGCACCTTGCTGCACAGTCCAATCGCTTCTGGGAGATACAGATGAGCTGCAGCCTGCCAACCACAACATGGAACTGCTCTCTGACAGCATCCGGGGTCTAGCCAGGACCCCGGACTGTCACGATACTATCACGGGATTTCCGGAGCAGGGGGAACAGTGCGTTCCCCGCCGCGGCCGTCTTGGATCCCGCTGTCAGTCATTGACAGCGGGATCCAAGGGGTTAACAGCGCCAATCAGATCCCGGATCCGATCGGTGCTGTTAGCCCAACATCTCAGCTAATGTCTATCGCGGGATCTCCGGGGCTGGTGGGGAACAGCGCATTCCCTGCCACAGCGCCTTTGGATCCCGCCGTGAGATTGACGGCGGGATCCAAAGGGTTAACAGCACCGATCGGTGCTGTTAGCCCGACATCTTAGCTTATCACATCAGCTGAGATATCGGCTGTTTAATGTGAGCTCCGCGCCGGAGATCACATCAAACACCGGGACAACGGCCCATGACGTTGTACAATGTCATGGGTCGTGAAGGGGTTAAAGCTAATGACTGGCTTTCACACCCCAAAAATTTATATGCACATGTAGCTCTTTCAAAAAGAAGTCCAGCAATAAC